>BSBK01000764.1:655000-1003095 GCA_027943335.1 Chamaecyparis obtusa
CCTGACCTAATTAGACCCAATTAGATCAATTGAGACCTAATCACACCCCAATTAGACCTAATTATAACCTAATTTAACCTATTACACACCTAATTGGACCTATTAGGACCTATGATAGGTTATATGACCCTTTAAGACCCCATTAGACCTATCAAAATGTAATTTACATTTAAACATGTAATTTATGTAATTGATTTTACTATCAAATAATGTAATGAAATGCACGCATAGTATTTTATTTTATTTTTATTTAAATTAGGAAAATGTACATGTATGTGTAGACTTTATTTGACAGTAAATAAAATCTTTCAGGTACATACATATTCTAGATCTATCAGACATTATTACACATCACACATGGAAGATGCACCGATTCCCCCTGCAGAACTATTTTCACGCACTAATAGAGAGATTCAACGGCTGCAAGAATCTATAAATAATCCGTCTAGCTCTACTGTCTATAAGAGCACGTGTCAGTCCATCCTTAATAGCTTGATTAGCATTAGAGATGACATTCATGGTACCACTCCCTATGCCCCAGATATTATAGAGGCCATACTTGAGAGGAAGAGAAAAGAGGTTGGCTCTGGTCTTTCTCTTAAGGAGGTATAGGCTTTAGTGCCTAAAGTGACCCTGAAAGGGGAGGTTTTCCCATCTTACACAGATAAAAATTATGTGAAGGGATATCAGGTTACCAAGTGTGAGGATCCTGCTATATCAGCATTGATATACCCTAGATTTCTAGCTGCCCATGGTCGTTATCTGAATAATGACCAGATTCCACTATACTTTGCACAATAGATTTTTGCTGAGGTTCATTTAGGTCATGTTGTTAATTACACTGATTTTCCAGCACATCTAGGATAGGGGCGTGGTAGGCTTGCTGATAGAGATGCTTATTGTCGAGCTGATCGACAAAGACCAGTACATAGGGCTAGTATTGGTCATAGGGCACTTGCTATAGCTCCTTCATTGGGCCATGTTGCAAATGATGTTATTCATAGCACCCAGCTTCGAGATGTGATTGATAGTGTGGGGGACATTGCAACAACTGCCACATCAATATCTAGTGATTAGGTTGGTCAGTACCTAATGTCTTGATGACACTCCAGATCGTCAAGTGGAGCATCCGCTAGCAGGACCGCAGATGACATGTACACTGCAGCAGGCATCCTTCACTTCCTAGCCTGGAGGGACTTACAAGGGAGATTACATGGGTGACATTGACTAGCTTGGCTGAGGATCTATTGGATGCATATGCATTTATAGTAGCAGAGCACGATATCCCCATATCAGAGGTTAGATCTCGTGTGGGTACTGTCAGATACGCTCAGTCACATCCTTCTCACCTAGACCGTGGCCATAGTGGCAGTGCTTGTGAGGATCCACCTACTGACCACTCTATTGCTGCACAGGGAGAGGCACATCATATAGACCCTTCAGTCAGTGCAGGCCATCAGTTCTCTGATGTTGGTCTTGACGATGTTAAGTTTAGCATGACCACTACATGTTATCTAGATTTGTTGACACGTGATGATACGACTTTCATGCCATCTCCTCTAGTTAGTCCATTGCATTCATCATTAGAGAGGCGTGTGCAGTCTACTCATGTTGCAGATGTAGATTTGAGCTTGGACTAGGCATAGCAAAATCTTGATACCTTGGTTGATAGGATTGAGGCCAGTGAATTTGAGTACTATCAGTTTCTACCACCTACACAGGTATAAATCAAATTATATACATGTATTTAATGTTACAATTAAACTTAAATTTATTTTCAAAATTTCAATCAATTGATTTATTTTTTGTCTACTAGGATATGCCTCTTGTTACTCCTTTAGGTATTGATCGTGTACATCCTCGAGACTCACTCAATGATGACATCAGTAGTGGACAGGTGAGTTTTTAATTTATTATTTGTGTGTACACACTTTATAACATGTTTTCTTGTACAATATTTTAAATCAAACTTAAGAGATCTTTGTACAATGTTTATATGTTTTAATTTATATATCTCTTTCTTTGTAGGGATCTGCACATCCTTCACAGCATGATAGTCACTTTGGGTGTGACCGCTTAGTGAGGAGTCGACATGATGAGTCCTAGGCACTTTCATATTTGATCAGAGACATATTTCATATTATGTATATATATATATTTGTGTTTGATGAACTATATTTCATTTCTAGACGGGCTTTTGATAGAATGTTTGACGTGCATGATTGATTCATATGTTTCATATTTACAGTACTTGATCTACACACATGATTGATGTTTCATGCATACATTATATATATACTTTCACTCTAGATACATGTGCATGTGTGATGAACTTGTAAATTTTCAAAACTTTCAATAGATTACATACACATGTACATGTTTAATTTAAATAAATGATGAACTTGATTTCAATAGATTAAACATACATGAATCATGTTTGAATTCAATAGATTACATACATGAATTATGTTTGATTGTACACATGTTTGATTTAAATGTACATTCGATAATAGTTGTGTGCATGTACTTTTAATTTAATGTTGTTGTACTTCAAGTAGATTTTATATTTAAAACATGCACGTCCTAATGTAACACATGCAAATTCAATACATACACACATTCATATTCCAAAGTTAGAGTACTTCATATTCAGGTAGATAATTAATATATCATATCCACTTGTAAGACATAAATTTGAGATCTATATATTCTTAATTTTTAATTTAATTCAAGCTCCATTCACTATGGGCACCAGCAGGAAAGAATGGAGCTAAGAAAACCTCTGGTCTCGCCCGTGAAAAATTTAGTTCAAATCATATTTCATGCATAATTTAGTCCATATCAAGTGGTTCATCTCTCTCTCGAATAACATTTAATATTCTCTCATGGTCGTCAGTATCAAGTCTCCACTTACGAATGCCACGTCCCGTCACAGGAACAAGAGATAGGACGGTGGCAATTACAAGATGACTATACTGATAAACCTTATTGTTAGGTTGATAATCAATAAAATGAATCCCTTTTTTAAGTATTTTGGTTTGCTTCAAATATGTTCCTTGCACGACAGCTGAACCTGCACAATGTGTTCCTCAATGTTAAATATATAGATGTGATAAATACTAACCATATAAACAAACTTAAATACAGTACTAGAACCTGTGGGAAACATAATTCCATCGCTTGTTTCATTATGTGTTAGCTTCATCCTCTCCTTACAGCAACGTAATAAATAGTAACTAACACCTTCCACATTTCCAGGCTCTGCTACTACTACAAAAATATGTCCTGCATTTAAAATGAACTTTTAATTTTAGGAACTTGTAAATATAAATTAAACAAACTTTATTTAAATGAATTGAGAACTTATGAGTCCTTTTTAAAAACATGTACATAAACACACACGTACCAATTTTGATCAAACCTAAAATATGGTCATAATCTGTAGAAATCAATGAAATGTCGTCAAAGCTTTCATCCTGAATGTCATTTGTGTTTGTAACATCTAGTGGAACCAAATTCCATTCACTAACATATCCACATTTTTGGTTGATACATTCGTCATAGTTTTCAAAAATGGAGTCATAACAAAAGCATGAATAATCTCTAGTGTACAATGACCACACATTACTATCCGTACTCATAACTGAATGTAGGGATCTTGTTTTGTCTACTCTCTTGCATCCATGGATTGATCTTCTATCAACACCTGAACAATAGAGAGGTCACATGTAAAAAGTAAAGACATATATATAAGTTAACTCAAACAATGATCAATAAATTTAAAATTATTACCTGTTATCTCCTAGAATACTCAGAAGGGTATGACTTGATCTGATCGTGATGATGTTTTATCACGATTTGGCACCATAAAATGCATCTTGCACCACTCAACTACATCATGAGCATTATTTATACGATATCCTTGATAGTCCAGTTGATACTTTCTTAAAGCACGTTTGATACAAGCTCATGCACCATCATGCTCTCCCTTTCCATGTCCACTCTCAAAGAAACTCCAAATATGTGGTATCTTTTGGTATCGATGATATCTACATAGTGCGTAAAATGGCCTTGCTGATTTAAATTGTGTTGCACATCCATCCGACCAAACAAAATGCTTTTCAATTTTGATGCCTTTGTTTTCCAAATATCCAAAAAATGTCTTAAAGCAATGCTCAACAAAATGTATGTCATGCTCTTTATCATCACTAATGTAAAAGTGATATTCTTTCTTTATGATTCATGCTTCATATGTACTTTCAACACCATCCAGATCTAATTGTGCATGTCTATAAGACACATGTACCATGATAGTCACCTGCTTTGTATGGTAGTATTCTACTTGAAGTTGTTTTTGAGATACAAAGGAGTAGTTCTCTGCAAAATCAACAACCGATAAAATCGTTCCAACTGGAAAAGATTCTTTTTGTATTTGGAATTGTTCTGCCTGCCATTTAGCGAAAAAAACATGTCGTATGTATGGTTGAATCAATTTACAAAAATTCTCCATAAATGTTGCAACAAGTATCTCATCTTCTACATATTCCAACCTTGTTGATTCTTTCCCGACTTTTGTTTCAGAATTTATGTACTTGTATCTCTTGCATTTTATCATCCTCACCATGTCAGTATCTTCAAGTCTTAAAGGAAATTTAGCCAAATCCCCGCATGTTTGACAAGTTCCTCTTATGCAATCTATTTCAGGTATTTCATGATCAATTGATTTGTTACATAAGATTGATGTTATGAATTGACTTGGACGTTTAGGAAAATCATTTTGAGAACCACCACTTTCTTCTATCATCTTTCTAAACCCTTGGTAGTAGAGATCAAATTCAATGTGATATCAACAACAACAAGTTTCAAAAGATTTATTTATCTTTACAAAAAATGGCTTTAATCTTTCAAACATTGTTTGTCCAATCTTAATGTCAGGATTTGAGTTACAAAATGAGAAATACAATTCATGATGTGTGGTGTCCAACCAATGTTTTGTGTGCTGGAAATATTCCTTAGGCCCAGTCCTCTTCTTGATAACATCTCTTGTATTTGGTGAAGGACGAGTATGATCAGTCCAAAATGACGTAACTAAGTTCCTAACTATTTCATTAATTTTATCAGACCGAGAAGCTCTACACATTAGTGCCCAATTACCTTCCAATGTAGTATCATCCAAATTGATTCTTCTTTTCAAATAGTGTGTCATTGTCTTCCTACTATACCCGATCTGAGATGAAAGTGAAGAAATTTGTCTTCTTTGGGACATGTTTTTATTTAAAATAGATGTCAGTATCACTCTTCTTGAAATGGACCTATCTGTACATCTAGTTGTTTTCCCAATGGAATGCAAACCTTCCTTAACACTGTCAACAATATTTTTTTGTACGTTACTTGATTTTAACTTTTTCAAACTTGCATCTACACCCAATAATTTTAATGGCTCTTTTAACTCATCTTTAAGAAGTGTAATTGATAACAGTTGAGTTTTTTCAAGTGTACCAAGATTCTCAAATTGTTTCATTATTTTCTTAGAATTTTTTTTCAATGCCATCTTCGTAATATTTATGGTTTGTTTAGCATAATCTCTCAATTTTTCCACATCCATTTCAATTAAATGATCTATGCTTTTACGATTAATTTTTCTCTTCAACTGTTGGAGTAGATTATCATTCACATATGTTTCTTGCACTTCCACTGCAAATAAAATAAAAAAAAAAATCTTAATATCTCATCTTAAGGGGACCTTCATGAAATAAGTATTTACAAGCTCTTGAACATGTTCTACCTATAATAATTTATACATTAATTCAAGAGAAACACATACTTGTTTGACCTTGGGTTGATTCAACTTGGGATGCCCCTTGTCCAACATTTTCATCATCAAAGGCTGCATGTACACAACAAAAACAATAACTTCTTCTTAGGGGAAAGACCCAAAATATATATTCACCAATAAGAGACTAAATTGAGATAGTGACTAAATCGAGAGAGTCTGTGAGAGAAAGAGAGAGATGTGTACTTATTTGATATTCTGAGACTTGTGCTTGTTGAGCTTGTGATGACCCTTCTCCAACTTCTAGAGGTTGGGCTTGTTGAGCTTGTGATGACCCTTCTCCAACTTCTGAAGGTTGGGTAGCTTGTTGAGCTTGTGATTCTTGAGCATTTCCTACACATGTATGAAGTATAAATTAATCCTAGAATTGCTCGTCTAATTAGTCCTAATTGGTTCTAATAGGTCATAATTGGTTCTAATTGGTCCTAATTGGTTCTAATTGAGTCTAATTAGATCTAATAGGTCATAATTGAATCTAAGTGGCCCTAATTGAGTCTAATAGGTCATATTAGGTCATAATTGGTCCTAATTGAGTCTAATTAGATGTAATAGGTCATAATTGAATCTAATAGGTCATAATTAGGTCCTAATTGGTCCTAATTGAGTCTAGTTGGTCCTAATTGAGTAGATAGTTAGTCCATATTAGGTCCTAATTGGTCCTAATTGGTCCTAATTGAGTCTAATTAGATCTAATAGGTCATAATTGAATCTAATTGGTCCTAATTGAGTCTAATTAGATCTAATAGGTCATAATTGAATCTAAGTGGCCCTAATTGAGTCTAATAGGTCATGTTATGTCCTAATTGGTTCTAATTGAGTCTAATTAGATCTAATAGGTCATAATTGAATCTAATTGGTCCTAATTGGTCCTATAATTGATTCAATTAGATCTAATAGGTCATAATTGAATCTAAGTGGCCCTAATTGGTCCATATTAGGTCCTAATTGGTCCTAATTGAGTCTAATTAGATGTAATAGGTCATAATTGAATCTAATAGGTCATAATTAGGTCCTAATTGGTCCTAATTACATCTAATTAGATCTAATAGGTCATAATTGAATCTAATTGGTCCTAATTGAGTCTAATTAGATCTAATAGGTCATAATTGAATCTAAGTGGCCCTAATTGGTCAATATTAGGTCCTAATTGGTCCTAATTGAGTCTAATTGAATCTAATAGGTCCTAATTGAGTCATAATTGAATCTAATAGGTCCTAATTGAGTCTAGTTGGTCCTAATTGAGTCTAGTTGTTCCTAATTACATCATAATTAAATCTAATAGGTCCTAATTGAGTCTAAAAGGTCATGTTAGGTCCTAATTGGTCCATGTATTAGGTCCAAATTGGTCCAAATTGAGTCTAATAGGTCATGTTAGGTCCTAATTGGTCCATATTAGGTCTGAATTGGTCCCAATTGAGTCTAATTGGCCCTAATTGAGTCTAATAGGTCATATTAGGTCCTAATTGGTCCTAATTGAGTCTAATTAGATCTAATAGGTCATAATTGAATCTAATAGGTCCTAATTAGGTCCTAATTGGTCCCAATTGAGTCTAGTTGGTCCTAATTGAGTCTAGTTAGTCCATATTAGGTCCTAATTGGTCCTAATTGGTCCTAATTGAGTCTAATTAGATCTTTAATAGGTCATAATTGAATCTAAGTGGCCCTAATTGAGTCTAATAGGTCATGTTACGTCCTAATTGGTCCATATTAGGTCCTCATTGGTTCTAATTGAGTCTAATTAGATCTAATAGGTCATAATTGAATCTAATTGGCCCTAATTAAGTCTAATAGGTCATGTATTAGGTTGTAATTGGTCCATATTAGGTACTAATTGGTCCTAATTGAGTCTAATTAGATCTAATAGGTCATAATTGAATCTAATAGGTCCTAATTGTTCCTAGTTGGTCCTAATTGAGTCTAGTTGGTCCATATTAGGTCCTAATTGAGTCTAATTAGTCCTAATTGAGTCTAATAGGTCATGTTAGGTCCTAATTGGTCCATATTAGGTCCGACTTGGTCCCAATTGAGTCTAATTGGCCCTAATTTTGAGTCTAATAGGTCATATTAGGTCCTAATTGGTCCATATTAGGTCCTAATTGAGTCTAATTAGATCTAATAGGTCATAATTGAATCTAATAGGTCCTAATTGGTCCTAATTGATTCTAGTTGGCCCTAATTGAGTCTAGTTAGTCCATATTAGGTCCTAATTGGTCCTAATTGAGTCTAATTAGATCTAATAGGTCATAGTTGAATCTAATTGGCCCTAATTGAGTCTAATAGGTCTTATTAGGTCCTAATTGGTCCATATTAGGTCCTAATTGGTCCTAATTGAGTCTAATTAGATCTAATAGGTCATAATTGAATCTAATAGGTCCTAATTGGTCCTAATTGAGTCTAGTTGGTCCTAATTGAGTCTAGTTAGTCCATATTAGGTCCTAATTGGTCCTAATTGAGTCTAGTTGGTCCATATTAGGTCCTAATAGGTCAGGTAATTAGTCCTAATTAGGTTCTAATAGGTCCTAATAGGTCCTAATTAGTCCTAATTAGTCCTAATAGGTCCTAATTAGTCCTAATAAGTCCTAATAGGTCCTAATTAGTCCTAATTAGTCTTAATATGTCCTATTAGGTCCTATTAGGTACTATTTGGTTCTAATTAGTTCTAATTGGTCCTAATTGGGTATAATTGGTCCTAATTGGGTCCTAATAGGTCCTATTAGTCCTAGAATAGGTCCTAATTAGTCCTAATAAGTCCTATTAGTTCAAATAGGTCTACAGTTAGGTCTAGTTAAGTCTAATAGACCTACAATATCACATTTACATGAACATTAAGACAAGTCTTGACCATCAACTTAAAATATCTATCTATCTAGACATCTTAGACATACCTTGTTTCTGACAATGATATCTTTCTCATGATTCTTCACGTAGTCTTTGTTCAGTCTCTTCTGAATAATGTCGTGTACTTTTGTTTAGCCTTCTCTTTTTATTTCCCATCACAACTTAGAAAATTATTCCATGCAAAAATGTCTTTCTTCTCCTAAATGCGAATTATTTTACAGCTTTCAGATTTATGAAATGAAAAAAATATACATTTATTTATACCTAATTCTTATCAACCGAAAATGCCACCAAAAAGGCCGACATAGGTTTCTATCGAAAGTAAATGACTTTCGATCGAAACTAGTTTAGTATTAACTAAATTTTGCATTTTTGGGCAAAGTACTTTCGATAGAAAGTACTTTCGATTGAAAGTCAATACTTTCAATAGAAAGTACTTTCAATCGAAAGTCAATACTTTCGATCGAAAGTGCCTGGTTTGAGCCATGGTTTCAAGTTTTCAAGAAATTCTGAGAATTTCATGGCTTCGGGCCTCAAGCGCGCTGATCAAATGGATGAATAAGAAGACATCCTTTTGCATTCAACAAGTACTCAGAACTAGCTTTCAAATGGTTATATATTTGACTATTTTTAAATTTATTATGTGTATGGTTTTTGACGTTAAATGAATGTAGGTTTTTTTATCAAATATAAACCTCTTAGTTTGACGTTCAATGAAAAATAGTAAAACAAGGAAATTGTTTTTTGAAAAATAACAGTGCCCTCTGTATTCAAGTCTACTTTCTATTAAAAAAAATAAAATTGAAATTCGATAAATACACAATAAGTTATAAGCTATGTAGTCAAGGTAGGTCAAAATTTTGGTTTAGTCAACTTCAAACGTTAATAAAATATGCAATAATAGTGATAATGTCATCAAACCAATTGCATGCCCTCCGTATGGATGTTACAAAATGAAATTTGAAAGAATCGCATTCATATCTATTTTACAAAAAAATTTATACTCTATGAAAATAGTGTTACTATTTGAAAATGACGTTTTTAGCACCATACAAGTTTTCGTGGGAGAAAGAAAAAAGTATTCAAATAAATTAAAAATATATATATTTAGAAACTAGACAGAAAATCCTAAAAGACTCTAATTTACTTCATCCTCCGATTTTGAGCGGTTCAATGGCAATATGCATCCGAATCTGAAAGTTTTTCTCAAAATGTAGAGTTCAGTGTCCGTTCAAGGTAAAAAGTGTAACCCACTATTGTGGGTTCACCCTTCTAACAGATTCATCTTCCATCATTCTTATATCTTCAAATGCACATATCCAATTACGTAGTCTGATTTTTTTGCATGTTCATCACCTTCAAAAGTAGATTGTAAAGCTAACCAAATTTCATTAGATGTTTTTAGATATTTTACCTGACTGTACTCATTTTCTGGAAGGGCTGACAAGAGTGCTTCTCTAGCAAGTATGTTACACATGAATAGATCTCTCTCCTCATTAGTACAATCTTCAATCTTATCTTCATCAATGATAGTCTTCTGATTCTTTGTAATTAACCAATAACTTGGTCCTAAACAAAGTAGGTGTGTCTTCATCTTTTCTTTCCAGCTATCAAAATTTACTCTATCAAACTTAGGGCTTTCTTTCCTGAAATGATTCACCATGGATCTCCTTAAGCTGTTAAACTTTTCCTTCAAGGACCTGTTGCTCTGATACCAATTGTTAGAAAGCAAAGTCCACCAAGATAACTGAGAGTGGGGGGGTGAATCAGTTATTAGATAAATACAACTTTTATCAACCTCAATAGAATTTAACCATGTAAGCAATGTAATAAACAACCATAGAAAGATATACACACAATAACACAATGACACAAGATATGTTGACTAGGGAACCTCTTGATCAAAGAGTAAACCTCGGTGGGAATGATGCCCACAAAAGATGCACTAATATGAAAGTTCCTTGTGAGAGGATGGACTCTGTTAGGAGTTTTATGAAATACATTAAGTACATATGAGTCCCTGTTAGGAGACTTTGAATCCCTGTTAAAAGATTCTAACTCTGTTAGAAGTTATGGAAGACAGAAGGACCCACTGCCCAAACAGCTTCAGGGTAAGATCACTGGACTCACTGTCCAACTGATCTTTGTATTACTCAATAAAATAATACCAAAAGATTACTGATCTCGATAATTCAATACTCCTTCTCTGACTGTGCCAAACCACACCAACTGCTTCTTCAGATCTCAATACCAGATCTCTATACTTCGCATATCCTCTTTCCACAAATTCGCTTTCACAATTTCTTCATTCAGTCTTACATACATATTACAAAAAGGAAAACATTCCTTCCTTTATACCACACTCAAGTAATTACAAATGAGTTGGCATACAAATTACAAAATAAAAGTTTCCACACGTCACATAAAAATTACACAAAACTGTTGGCTTCCAATATAGATAATTCTTCACTCGTGCGACCTCGAATCTTTCACTCATGTCCACATCACTAACATCATGTCTTCAACTGCCTCATAACTGTGCATGATCAGATTCCATCCTGATTAGGAGATATCATCCAATTTCCACAAACTGCTACTCAGGAATACTGCTTGAATACTGCTTCCACTAATTTCCTCATAACTATCATGAATAAATGAATTTCCATCTGTGCTCTTAACCAAGATCTTATAGAACATCATAGAGTAAGTCCTTAACTCCGCATAGCTTCATCTTCAATATCTCAAGTGCGCTAACTCAAACACTATCCGCTTGTCTGCTAATCTCTAGTAGATCATTGTGTTGACATCAATGACAATCACAGTAATGAATTCAACAATAACTGCTACAAAATGGCTGTGAATACTCCTCCATAGAATATATTCAGCATTCATTCCTAACACTCCCAACAACTGACTTGTCATTACTTTTTATTTCCTAAAGAATCTATTTATCTACCTTTAAGAATGGCATTTCCTTGGCCTTGAAGTGATTGCTTCTAGAAGTGTAAGCAATAGTTTTAGGACTCAACATGATAATACCTTTATCAGGGGGATTTTGGCTCTATAATAATCTAAAAGACCTTGAATCCTAAAATTATTTGTAGCCATTACTAAGTATGTCACACTATTAGTTTACAATTTACCAATTCACATAAAAAATAAAGGAAATAAATCTTCTTTAATATTACACTATTAGTTTACAATTTACTAACTCACATAAAAATTTAAATAAGGAAAGAAATCTTCTTTACTATTATGAATTTTTAGCTACTTGAGGAAATATTGGTCTCTTCCACCAATGATTCTTTTGCAATAAAATTTATGATCAACAATACAATCAAAATATTTGAAACTAGATAGAAGAAAGCAACCTAGACATCGACAAATAGGGAAAACTCAACTTATGTAAGACAGAAAAAACCACATGGAGAGCATAAGACACTAGTAAAATCTATATTCAAAATTCTCAAGATATAAGATTGGTAGGTACTTCAAGTAGAAGTGATACTATTATAGAATTAACAAATGAGTGCCAATATTAAGAAACTTAAAGAATGATTAAATTTACAAGGAGCGGCTGGTGTTCTTTTGGAAGACTCACTTGCGAGACTTCTTTTCTATATTGATAATGTCATTTTGATTGCTAGGTCTACTGAAGGGTTGCAAGTGTACCTTGCACTTGAGCACTATTATAAGGAGTTGGACATGTAAATTGACACTAATAAGGACAAGTTCTTAGTCCTTCTCTAATAGAAAGAAAAAAATCAGCTAAACTCTTATTTTGAAGGGAGTATTCTAAAAGAACTTATAGAGTAAAAGTAACCTTGGGAAGCTTGTAGAAGAAAGAGAATTTTGAAAGTTTGGAGAGTAATTTATCAACAAAGAAATCATGAAATTAAAAACTATTTGAATTCTATTCGTACTAAATTATGATTCCAATTCCAACAATAGTTTAGGGCCCGTTTGGTGCATGGAATATGGGCTCTAATTCTGGAATAGCATTTTCAGATTATTGAATTCCATGTTTGTGTCCATCCAAACAAGCAAGAATTGGAATTTTGAAATTCCAATTTTGCCCACAAAATGGACATTTCATCTTCCATTTGAAAAGGAGGAATTATAAATTCTCATTTTAATTCCACTTTTCAAATACCCATTTTATGTGTCGTCGGGTCTGCTTGCTGTTTATAATATTTGGTGTCCGAAATTTTTATCACCATTCTGAATGTAAAATCTCTGGTGCACGCTGTGTGTTAAAAAAAAACATTTAAGCAGCCATTAGAACACTGTAAAACGACCTTCCTTCAAGCGGATTTGACCTGAGCCATTAGAACACTGTAAAACGTCCTTCCTTCAAGCGAACCCCAATACGCATTGGTGCATGAAGAATCTGATTTCGAGGTGAGATTGTACAGAGAAATGAAAATTTCAAAATCTTATATGAAAATTTCAAATCACTTGTAAATTTTTACAACTGTTTACTTTTCAAGTCCTCTGTTTATAACTAAGTTTTCAGAGCTTCATCTTTAAATATGACGGCCTTATCATCATGTTTTTTTCAAGGTGTCTGAAAAGGCCCAAAAAAAACATCCATGCACTAAATCAGAACTATTTGTACTATATTATTAAAAATATTAGACTTTAAATCAACAAATCAACTACCAAATCCTCCCCTACCTAAATACTAAATATTTATACTGAATCTGAAAAGAGTTATACAAAGTCCTTAAAAAGACAAAAATGAATTACCCTTAAATCTTATAACAAAAAGAATATTTAAATAACGTAACATCTCATTCCAAATTTCTAAATCTGTGCCCATATCAGTGACATCTGATCAGGTAAAAACATCTCATCCCAATTTAAAAAGTGCAACATTTCAGTCCAAGTGTACTCATAATATTCCAGTGTAAGGAAAAGAAAAGATGGTGGTTTGAGAAGACATATAATGATTCAGAACACTTTTGAAATTAAGTATATAACTTTATTGTAACACAGATTGTAAGTTCAAACAATAATACTTTAAAAGAAAAACTTAATTGATTCCAAAACCAGTCTAAGTCATCTTTATGGCATATCAAAAATCATATCTACAAAGCTTACAATATTATAATCTAATTTGTACGTTTGCCTCAAATTGTTAGGAATACCCGTGCTGCAACTATAGGTAAATGTGAAGCGAATTCTCCAATTTTGAGCTCAAATCCATTTATAGCGATTCACGAATAATAGAGATTGACAGAGATTGAGCTGGACCTTATTTATATGAGGAACAATAATAATTATTTAAGACAGCCGATACAAAACAAAATTTGTACAAGATTGAGAGGACGATTCAGTAGCTGGAATTGACAGGTTCTCTGTGCCAATTTAGAAATTCTCACTATATTTAAAATCTTTTGAACTAATCAAACATACAAACATTTTTATATAAAGAAGGAATTAATATAAACATAAAGTAAAAGATTTGTATGGATCATAATGACAATTTAAAGCGCAGTAGATTCAGTCACTTTAAAGACTAATATTATCTAAATTTGTAAATACTGTTTGTTTCAGGGCAAAGACCCCCGGGCAGCCAAGAAGAAATGCACAAATGGGGAAACGTAGGGAGCGTGATAGGTTGCGGGTTCGACCCGGCAAGCAGGTGCGTTTTTCTCACGCTAAATGGCGTGTGGGTTCGTAGCGTAATGTGCGCAACCGTTGATTTTAGCAGTCCGCTGTATCCCACCATAGCCGCCAATTACGATGTTAGTATTTTGGTGAATTTGGGTCAGCGGAGTTTTTGTTACGAGGATGCGAATTCAAAGAGGGTCTCAGATCCTTCCGCCCTGAATTACTTGGAAGATAGTCGGGAGTTTTTCTCAATGGAGAGGATTGATCCTCTCTGGCTCGCCGACAAAATGCCTTTGCCTTTCCCACCTGCCGAAACGGACGAATCTGATTTGTTCGAGATCACCTTGGATGCCGATACGGAGTTTTTAACAGCTCGTTAACCGTATGTCTTTAGATTGAAACTGCAGAAAATTGAAAGCTTAAGAAGATTCCTGTATGCCTCCTTTTTCTTCTCTTCTGTCATGATCGGTTTTTGTTTTTAATGGAAATAACTCATACGGGATATTTAATCCTACAAAATTACACCCGATTTTTTAATGTGCGAAAGTTTCTCAACTATTAAATTTAAATATGTAAATGTCTATTCCCACAGATAGAGCAAATTGTGTATGCCTATCTGATTTACTTTTATACCCTACGAAATATTAATTTAACAAAGTAATGTTAAAAATATATTTTAAATTAGTTATTAATTTAAATTATATTTAACACTATTCAATTTACTACTCCCCTTTTGAAAATAAATTATGCTGTTTATTAAGAGTATGCGTTTGGTTTTAGTTGTATGCTTTAAATTATTTGTAGAACTAGACATATTCCCTTGTTTGCAAGAGTACGTTAATTCTTAGATGTTTTGTCACATGCACAGATATGTTGCACGGGAACGTTATATAAGAGGCCAAATAATATTTATATTCAAATCAAACTAATAGTTGAAACAAATGTATGTTTTCTTTTTCATTTGGTTTGCATGATAAGGAAGTTATGTTTGGCTTAGAAAATTTAAATTGGATATAAAGAAAATTGGATTAATTGTTTTGGTGGTTTGCTTTATTGACAAATTGTCATTTGATCAATTAAGTGATTAAACGTTAAGATCTTTTTAAAATAATAAAAGGAAAATGTTATAAAAGACAAAGTAATATAGAATGGGCAAAATAAAATTATAAATATATAATATAGTATTGTTTAAAAAAAGCATTTGGAAGAAATTCATTGATTTAAAAAAGTTTATGTTTTTTATAATGAGAGCTAAAATTATGTTGATTTAAAAAGATATATGATTTTTATAATGAAAACTAAAATTATGTTGATTTAAATTAAATATTTTTTCAATTATATTGGCTTAAATTTTGTACTCTACTTTTTTGAAAGTAAATCATGTTGTTTATTAAGCATGTATGTTTGATTGTAATAATATATTTATTTTAAATTATTTGTAAATCTAGACATATTCCCTTGTTTTCAAGAGTACATTAACTATTAATGTGTTGTCTTATGCACACATATGTTTCAAGAGAACATTATCTAATAGGCCCAAGAATATTTATATTGAAATCAAGTTAATAATTGAAACAAATGTATTTTTTCATTTCCATTTCATTTGTTTTATTATTGACAAATTGTCATTTAATAATAATAATTATTTTTAAGCAATTAAGATGCTAAAGGTTAGGGTCTTTTTCAAAATAATAAAATAAAAATGTTATAGAAATACACAATTTATGATTTTAAAAAAAAATTATATATAAAAGAAAAAGTTATAAATATATAATATAGTATTCTTTTTAAAAAAATATTTAGAAGATACAATTTTTCTACGATTTAAAAAGAATTTATGATTTTTTAAATGAAAAATAAAAAATTCAAATTTATCAAAGAAAATTTAAATCTAAATTTATAGAGTTTTCAATACCAGAAGATTCAACCTTACAAATCTTAAGGAAATTTATGCTCAAATTTTTGGAGCTTTCACCAACACAAGCTAAAAACTAGATCAAGAAATTCTTAAATCTCCTAGAAAAATGTTTAATTGAATTTTGAACCAAATGGTTATCAATTTATTACCTTTGTCATGGAAAATGATGTTACTATTAAGCTTGAAAATGGGTCTTTATTCATGATTGACTTTGTGTCATCTATGGAACTAATTTTTGAGCATTTAGATTCATGTGAAATCTTGCACAACCAAAAATATTTTTTGAGTTTTGCTTCTAGTTTTTATTTAGTTTGGTGTGTTTTTGCTAAAGGTTGTTTGTGGTTTTAGTTTTAGAAGTGTTTGACTTTATATACACATTAAAGTGAACAATATCCTTAATCAATAGTATAGGAGTAAGAAGTTAATTTGTATACAAAGTGTAAGTAAAAGAAGTTATACTAGGAAGTTAAACATATGTGTTTCATTCAATAATTTAATTAGGGAAACATAGATCTTCAATACAGTTTGGTTTCAAACAACATCTCGTGTCTAATTAAGCGCAAAGTAAAGGAGAAATTATCCACTCCCAACAATTGACTTGTCATTACTTTCTCTTTCCTAATGAATCCATTTATCCACCTTTAAGAATGACATTTCCTTGGCTTTGAAGTGATTGATCCTTCTAGAAGTGTAAGCAATAGTTTTAGGACTCAACATGATAATACCATTATCAAGGGGATGTTGGCTCTATAATAATCTAAAAGACTTTTAATCCTAAAATTATTTGTAGCCATCACTGAGTATGTCACACTATTAGTTTACAATTTACCAATTTGCATAAAAAAATAAAGTAAGGAAATAAATCCTCTTTAACATTACACTATTAGTTTAGAATTACCAACTCACATAAAAAATAAAATAAGGAAAGAAATCTTCTTTACTATTATGAATTTTTAGCTACAAATATTGGTCTCTTCCAAGTAAAGAGCGATGATTCTATTGCAATAAAATTTAGGATCAACAATACAATCAAAATATTTGAAACTAGATAGAAGAAAGCAACCTAGATACTGACAAATAGGGAAAACTCAGCTTATGTAAGATGAAAAAACCACATGGAGAGCATAAGACACTAGTAAAGCTATATTAAAAAATCTCAAAATATAAGATTAGTAGGTACTTCAAGTAGAGGTGATACTATTATAGAATTAACAAGTGAGTACCAATATTACGAAACTTAGAGAATGATTAAATTTAGAAGGAGCAACTAGTGTTCTTTTGGAAGAGTTACTTGTAAGACTTCTTTTCTATGTTGATAATGTCATTTTGATTATTACGTGTACTCAAGGGTTGTAAGTGTACCTTGCGCTTGAGCACTATTATAAGGAATTGGGCATGTAAGTTGACACTAATAAGGACAAGATCTTAGTCTTCTCTATAGAAATAACTTTTTTTGCAAGTCTTATTTTGAAGGGAGTATTCTAGAAGAACTAATAGAATAAAAGTAACCTGGGGAAGCTTGTAGGAAAAAGAGAATTTTTAGAAGTTTGGAGAGCAATTTATGATTTGCGAATTACCATGAAAAAATGATGAAATTAAAAACTATTTGAATTCTATTCGTACTATTATGATTCCAATAATAATTTATGAATTTGAATTCCCATAGTGGTTTATGAATGTGATTTAAAATGGAAGCAACTAAGGAGAATCCAAAAGCACATGATCACAAGCTTCGATCTCCTATTGTTACAACCGTTCCCCCACGTCTGGTTCTAGTTTACAACCTTAAAATTCTTAGGCCTGGTCATACAGCCATCAATCTTGAGCTCTGTTATCCTAATCACTACACATTGATGCCCTTTATCGATTACCTAAAGTCCACCAATGGGCCATAATTGTCAAGCCCTGTTCTAGAGAATGGGCCGGGAACAATTGGCAAAAGCGTTTATTTTCAACGAAAAGCGTCAGTATGTATAGTTGGAAAATGAAGGAACATCCCTGTCATAACAGAGGACAGCCAGAAGGTATAATAAACATGGGCTAATTGCCCTTCCCTGGTTAGACCCTTTGCAAACGATAGGGCAGGATCTTCTTGTTGTAGCGCCCCAGGTGAATACGCTGCTGCTTTGACTCGAGCGGATCGACTACTTTTGCGAAGCAAGGAATTTTGACTGGGAACAGAAAAGTCTCAGTCAGATTTTGGTGGTCAATGTCTCCTGAATCAACTAGTTTTTTGCTTGCCACATGTCGCTGCAATACTTGGGATTTGTTGGGCCTGCATTGTGTGGTTTCAAAAGTGTCTAGGACTCCATAAAATCATGGTGGATTCAAGGTTTAAACTTAGATTTCCCCCTCTTTGCTCGATGTGCTAGCCTTTTAAGTAGCTTAACCTTAGTTTAAAGAGCTTGGGATCTTAAAGCTTATTATACTATTCATGTTACTAAAGAGAGGAGTTTGTGATTGACATTTGTTAGAATCTTGTGTATTTAAGAATGAAGAAGAAATAGATCATTTTATGGTTCAAGATATAGGTAATCTTTAGGTTTATATATAATTTTATTTTTTGTTTATATAGGGCTTACAATTTATTTCAGATTGGCGATTTATTTTTTAGTTTATATATGGCTTATAATATATTAGACTGCTTCATATTTCATGTAAGAGACATTTAACTATGTTTTTGATTAAGGAAAACAGGTTTTAAAGGGGCCCTGAAACCCAAACAGTATTAAACATAAATAGAGATAAAGCAGATAAAGTTCACCAAGAAACTACAGCCAAAGCAAAAATGGTCCAGGGATAGACCAACCATAATACAAACAGTAAAAGCCAAGAAACAGAGCCAGAAACAGAAAGCAAAAAACCAGTCCAGGCCCAAAAAAACCAAGGGAGCAGCTCAAGCGAACTCTCTAAGGATCTCCACCGCTTGAAATTCAAGCTCAGACGCCTTGTCCATAGCATCCTTGAGTTTAGCCAGATCCTTGTTAGGTTCCTGCATGTCTTTCTTCATTGTACTTGACCTTGTTCTCTTCCTCGGCCCTTCCTCCGTGTTTTTATCTTTGCTGTTGTTTGGAGACTCCTCCTTGTTGCTTCGATGTTCCTCAAATTTATTTATCAAAACTTTTATATTATCATTTGAGGCTTTGAGTATGCTATGACTCTACTCAGCAATTTTCTGTAATGTCCCCTCCAAACTCTGCATTCTTTTCTTCACTACCTCCATTTTACTCTCCATCTCATTCTTCTCCTCCATAAGTGTTATTTTTCTGCTATTACCCTCCCTCTCCAGCAGTCCCACCCAAAATTAAAACTCCTGAATTTCACGGAATGTCCATTTGGTTGTCCTGTAGCTGTCTATGACACTATTTTTAGCATTATTGAGGACATCCATTTGAGGATGTTCTTTAGTAATGTCACTCAGAATCACCAGGGTGGGGTCTATGATTTCCTCCATTTTTATCTTGCCTTCCTTGTTTTCCTTGACAAGGGTTTTCATCATTTCTCTCTATAATCCCATCCTGACCGATACCTTGTGAAAGTCTCTCCAAACTACACTCTTCTCCTTGTTTGTTATCCTACAATCATACTGGTTAGTCCCTTGGTCATTAGCACCCTGCATATGATCTTCCTTTCTGCCCTGACCTTCCTCTTCTTCTTCACTCACCTTCTCTTCTTGCCCTTCTTCCTTATTCTCCTCATCCATTTTCCTTTTTTTCCTTTGTTTCCTGCTACAATCTATAACATCTTCCCTGTTCGCAGGCATTTTAATGGTGAATTTTTTCTTCCCCTTCTTGTTCTCCTTAGTTTCCTCCTCCTCCCCAGAAGTATCTTCCTCAGCTTCAGCATTATCACCCTCTGTGTCGATGCCTTCTGCTTCCTCATCATAATCCTTGTCGGAGGAGACCTCAATGCAATGTTTAGGTTCCGATTTCTCCTTGACCTATTTTTCCTTCTTTATCTTCTTTTTCCCTTTTCTGGAATACGGGGAGGCATCAGCATCTGAATCAGAATGCATGTCTTGGCTCTCCTCGGTGTCAGAAGGAACATACTCTTCTCCCCCCGAGTCAAGCTCTTCATCAGATTCTTCCATGCCTCCTTTTCCCTGCTTAATTTCTTTACCTATGGATTTTGCTTTGAAGTACTCATAAATTAACAACAACAATCCTTCATGAAAAGCAGGATTACCTATAGGTTTCTCCCTATAATCATTTATATTTTCATTGATTGACGAGTAGAGATAAAAGGGGATAGAGATTTTAGTCCCAGACCTGAAATGGTTGAGAAGCACGAATGGTAAGAGTATATGCGATCAAACCTCGTGTCCACAGAAATGTACTTGATTATCGCTCTCAGCACAAACCTCCACAGCGGTTTGATAGCTCTCGGCAAGTAGTAACTACCATGTTTCTCAAGGGCCTTCTTCTCTGCTTTTCCTTTGGTGAATTTCGCCATAGCCTGACCAGAAATGTGACGATCTCTGTAGAATTTCTTCCCCACGATTGGTATGCCAGTCACAGCAGAAATGACCTCCTCCGTAACATTAAACTCAACCCCATCAATTTTCACACTCCCCTCCTTCTAGTTTTTCACCATTGTTTTGGTTATCGAGGGTTTCCATCCGTGCAATCTTTCAATGAATGAAGTCACCTCCCCTTTGCTCAAAATCTCCCACACCTTCGACCGTCTCTACCATTTCTCGACCTCATCCTCGTGTTCCCTTCTATGGCATTCCCCCACCATTATCCTTTTCTTTCTGCAGACAAAGCTTCTGGTCACAGAGCACTTCAAAATTTTGGGCAAATTACTGGTTTGAAATATATTCTTGATCCTTCCCTTTAAATTTTGAGAAGTACACCCAAAAATAGGCCTTGACGTGCAATGATGATAGTTATCTAGGTGATTCATACTTTGGCTCGTGTTCTCCCACATCATACATTGGCACAAATTCCATAACATATAAAGTTTCATCATTATATTGTGATTTTTCTGAATCTGCCTAGGATTCTTTCACTTTCCATTAATTCCCTGATTTCAAGTGGAATTAATTGCCCCTCCAACCATCTTTTCACCTTGTTGTTTCTGATAGCCCAGTTGGCCAACTTGTTAGCAACTTGGTTTGCCTCCCTGTACTCATGAGCCACGTGGATTCTTTCAAAAGACTTGAGGAACTGGACACTTTCATTAATCAAGTTTGCAGTTGTCGAGGTCGGCCTATTTTTCCCATTGAGGCAATCAATTATGTTTTTTGAGTCACCTTCTAGCCATAGGTTTCTTACTCCAATGTCCATAGCCAGCTTAATTGTTTGGTGAGCAGCAGTCACCTCTGCAACATGGTTGGTTTGCACACCCAAAGGGGCCAAAATAGCCTCTATGCCTTTCCCCGTTCATTTCTAATGATACCCCCGATCCCAGCCTGACCATGCTTGCCTTTCGCGGCACCATTGAAGTTGGCTTTATGCCATCCCACCGGAGGAAGAGACCAACAACAATCCTCCCTCTTACTACGATCCTTCTCCAAAGTGCTGGTAAGCGGGTTATGGCCTTTGATAACAGTGTAGTTTTCGACTAGAGCATTAAAACTCTTGTGAAAAACCACCTTAGCATTAGCTTCTTTATCCCTAAAAATTTAGTTGTTCCGCTCCTTCCACACCCCCCAGCAAAAATGAGGAAGAGACCAAGCCCAAAAATGTTGACTCACATCCGCCACACCCCCACTTTGCCACTGTTGGAATAGCTCAATAATGCTATTGGGAGAAACCAAGGTCTGCTTGAAAAAAGCTAGGAAATAAGACCATATATTCATTGTGAAATGGAAATGAATGAAAAGATGATCGACACTTTCTAGTTGCGATCGACATTTAACTATGTTACAAATAAGGTGTATATACTTTATCTCTCGAAAGATTTGAACTTATGAAGTTCTCTACCATTAGACCAACTTAGATGTACAAATTTATTAGTTTTTAATTAATAATTGATAAGAACATGTATAATTTTTTTTTTATTGAATATATATTGTATGCTTAGTTTATAAAATTTAGTTTATGTAGAAGGAAGGAGGTAAGAGTGCAAAGCTCTGAAGAAGTCGAATGGTTTCTTTCCATTGTTGCTCCTAGAGATTTTCTTTCACTATAAGTCACTTAAATTGGCATTTTTCATCGCTCTTGGATCCTTTGGCCCTCTTGATTTCCCCTTCTCTCCAATTTTACTCACTTTATAATTATTTGGATGCTTTTTTTATACGTATTTATGCAATTTCTTGGTTCTATGAAAAAAACATACTGTAGGAAGTTTTTAGATATTCAAATTATCTCCTACTACTTGAGTAGTGACTCACTTTCCCATATCAAGTCTTGCTTTCTACCTTTGACCAAGACTATATTTAAACCAACATTATTTGTGATTGTACCCTCGAATGGAGTAGGCTCCAAAACCAGGATCAACAACCTACAATATAACCTTCATAGAGACAAAAACATAAAGATATTTTACCAATAAGATGAATCCAACTACCAAAACTATACATGCACTGATAATTAAAATATAATATTGTTTAAAGTAAACTTTAAAATGGATAAAATGGATAAATCCTTATCTACTACAACACCCCCCATAAGTGCAACTTAGGGAGAAGATTATAATGTAATATGAAAGCAAGATGCAATATAGGTCCCAACTACACAATCATTTTAGTTACCCATGTACAATGTAAATGAAATGAAATCTCTCACAAGTAGAGAAAAAGAGAAAATCACATGGGAAAAAAATCCTCTCCAAGGGAGAGAAAAGAAACGAACAAGATGATGCATAAATGCACCAAGGATTTAACCCCCTAAGGACAACATACTAAAAGAGGGGTAAGAATTTATTCAACACAAAGAGATAAAACAATAAGGGCCAATTTCCTAGTAGAGAAAATAACACTACACAACCCTATCTTTATCCACCAAGTGATCCAACATGTGATGCAATTTCAGAGATAATTGTCCCATATCCACAATATTCCAACCTTGCATTTGATTAGAAGCCCATTTGACTAGATAATTTGCTACTCTATTCCACTTCCTAGAAATGTGAATAAAAGAAATAGATTCCAAAGAGCCACATAACCAAAGAATCTGTCTAATAAAAAAGCTAAGAGTCAACTAAAATTATCTATCCCTTGCTTATTCAAAAAAGCCCTTGGGAACTTGAGAATCAGATTCACAAATAATCCTTTTCCAGCCAAGAACACAAAAACACTCCATATCATACAAAATGGAGAGAACCTCCATATAATTATTCATATAAAGATATTTATAAATTAAAAAAATAAAATAAACATCTCATGAACTGTCACACCCTACTCCATCAATACTAGCATGACTAGGATTCCCCCGAGAAGATTCATCAGTGTTAATTTTCAAAACTTCATGAGAAGGGATTCAACAAACCTCCCAATTTATGTTCTGTAAAGGATGTATGCATTGTTTCCTCATGATCTTCCTATCACTCCACACCCTAGAAGAAGGAACATCTCCCTCAAGAGTGAAATATAATTGATTGCAAATATCAACTTTTCTAGGGTCTACACCTCCAACAAAGTCACACTTTTCTGAGGTAGTCTCATGAAGAGAATGAATAATTTTCCACCACATGTATTTAACAACCATCCTAACATTATGAAAAATGCTTCTATTCCTCTGTAACCAAATATCCCAAATGATGAAAGTGGGTCAAAGATCCTAGGAAATATGAAGAAAAGAATTCTTAATAGGAGGCTTACACCAACAAGCCCAGAACTTGGCTAAAGAGGAGACATGTTGACAATCTTGATTCCAAAAAACCAACTATAAGTGTCAAATCTATTTGGAGAAGGAGCACTGAAAGAAAATATGGGAAACACTCTCCTCATTATTACAAAATAGAACACACATAGAGGGACCAAGGAATCCTTTCTTCCATAAGTTATCCTGAGTAAGACATCATTTTTGAACCACTAGCAACAAGAAAAAGTTGCACTTGGGCCAAGAAAATTTATTTCACACTTGTTTCCACCACGACACCTCTATACCTCTTACAGAAACATATGGAGCGTGATAGGTTGCGGGTTCGACCCCACAAGAAGGTGTATATTTCTCACGTTGAATGGCATGTGGGTTTGCAATGTTATATGCACAACCATTGATTTTGGAAGCCTTATTTATCCCACCATAGCCACCAATTATGATGTTAGTGTTTTAGTGAATTTGGGGCAGTAGAGTTTTTGTTACATGAGGATGCAAATTCAAAGAGGGTTTCAGATCCTTTCACTCTAAATTGTTTGGAAGATAGTTGGGAGTTTTTCTCTATGAGATGATTAATCCTCTCTACCTCACCAATAAAATGCGTTTTCTCAAAAATATGGGAAACACTCTCCTCACTATTACGAATCAAAACACACATAAAGGGACCAAGGAAGCCCCGCTTGCATAAATTATCCCAAGTAAGACATCAATTTTGAACCACTAGCCACAAGAAAAAGTTTCACTTGGGCCAATAAAATTTATTCCACACCTATTTCCACCACGACACCTCTTTACCTCCAGACAACTATCTATCAAGCTCCATGTACCCCTCAACCACATAATACTTCCCCCATAAATTCTTGCCCCAAGCCAAAATATCTTTCCCCTCTAATGAGTTGCATTCATGAGAAGCAAGAATTTGAATCAACTCTTTTTGACCCTCCCCTAAGCTACATAGTGATCATTGATAGGAATATTTCCATCTATAACCGATAACCAACCAAAAATCTCGAATTGACTTATAATGCAATAGTGTATTCCAACTTGTTGCAATAAAACTATCACGAAGGGGTTGTAGGTGTGGATACATGGAGAGAATAGGAGGACGACCATCTCAATAATAAAGCCAAGAAAGAGTCATCGAGCCTTTATTACAAATCCAAATTAAATAACCCACTCTTGATAAGCTGCACTCTCACTTTCAGAGTGTGCTAAATCATAGAGCTTTTTCCCTCTAAAGGACAATTAGGAACATCCCAACTATTACTCCCCTCAAATACTTACGAGTTAGGATGCAAGCCCAGACTAGATTATAATTGGTGCACCATTGCTAGTATAATTTTACTACAATAACTTTCCCATTCAATATCGTAGAATGAAGACCAAGGCCCCCCTCTTTTTGGGCCCGCACACAGACTCCCACTTAACTAAGCTCTACTTATAATTATGAAAATTAACACTCAAAAATTGGCATGAGAGGGAATCAAATTCCTTGAGGAAATACATAGTAGCACTTGAAAAAAACTCCTATAAATAGGAAGATCCTAGATCACATATTGAAGAGAGTCATTGTAGTAGCAATAGATATCAATGATGAGTCTAGTGATTGACCTTTCAATAAAACTTATCCAACAAATCATGTCAATATGCACTAAGTTGCCTTTCAAAAGCTAAATGAATACCCATGTAGATTAAGGGAAGAGAACCAATTTGAAACCTCAAAATATTGTCAATCCTTCTTTGAATAAGATGAAGAGTATTAAAAAAATAGATAGAAGATTTGTGCTCATTGAATTTTTGACCTGAAGAAGCTAAATAAATATCCAACGTCCACCTGAAAGATTAATCTTCATGAAGATGACAACCCCAATAAGAGTAGTATCATCTACAAACTAGAGATGATAATGTTTAGGCATATCATCACCCCAACTCTAGCCCTAAAGAAAGCTTTGGGAAACTCAATACATAATAAATTTACCTATGTCCTCAGCCATAATAATAAACAAATAGGGAGAGAGAGGGTCTCCTTGACAAAGACCTCTAGAAGCTCCAAATTACTCATAAGGTTTTCCATTGACAATAACAGAGAAAGACATAGAAGTAATGCAACTCATCATCCAACTGACTCATTTCTGACTAAAACCAAAGACAATGAGAATTTTGTGCAAAATGTCCCGCTTAATTCTATCATACATGCTTTAGCCATATTCAGTTTGGTGAACATAGATTTCTCCTTAGACATTTCCATAGAGTGAACAGCTTCAGAAGCAACCACCACCCTATCGAAAAGTTGTCTCCTAAAAACAAAACTCCCTTGATCCTCCAAGATCAAAGATGGAAGCCAAATTTCAAGCCTCTCTATAATAAATTTAGTAATAATTTTGAAAACCACATTAGAAAGAGCAATAAGCCTGAATAAATCCAGTTGATTAATTGCTTCCTTTTTAGGAAAAAGTACAAGAAAAGTAGAATTAAAGATTCAGAGCATTTGTTCTCTATCACGAGATTCTTGAACCACCTTCAACAAATCCAATTTAGTAACGCCCCAAAATATTTGAAAAATATATATAGGAAACCCCTCTAGACAAAGAGCTTTTCCCTTATGTGTCCCTATAATAACTTCTTCCAATTCGGATAGAGAGATTAGATGACTAAGGGATCCATTAAACTCTATGGTGACTAAAGATGGAATACAAGCAAGAATCAGATTCTCCTCATCTTTAGCAGGAGGTGAATCTCTAGTAAAGAGAGAAAAATAATACTCTGTAGCCTCATGAGACAATTCCTACAAAGAAGACAACTGAATTCCTTTTGAGTTAACCAAAGAGGAAATATAAATCCTATTCCAACGAGCTTGCCTATAATTATGAAAAAAATTCACAATCTCGTAGCCAATAAACCCAAGCCTTTTGTTTCCAAATAATCTCCTCCCAAAGTTCCCACTCCTCCACCCCTCTCATAACCTAGGGCTCAAATCTACCTAAATCCTCTAAGAAACCAAAATTTTAAATTTGGTGAGTGATAACATCAAGGCACACTTGAATATTCTTTTTCATAGGATGAAGTTTACCATAACACAATCTAGTCTAACTTTTAAGGTGAAATTTTACAAGCTGAAATTTATTAACAAAAGAATACACACCAATGCCAAAGGTTAGACCACCATCTCTCCACTACTAGACCATTAAGTCATAAAGAGATAATCGCAAAGAGACATGCATTGAAACTTGAAAGGAGGATTCTTTGGAACTCTAAAAGAAGATGTTGAAAATTTAATTGGCTAATGATCAAAACCCTTCTAGTCAAGAATCTCAGAACTTGTAATCAAGCTACCACCTGCCCAGTAGCAATAAACTAGAAATCTATCTAGCTTTTCAGAAATAGATTCCTCTTCACACCATCAATTACTCTAATTATAGATCTTATTAGAGGATTATGAAGTTCATATTCTCATGAAAGAGATCAGAAGAAGGACCCAAGATAGCCATCCCCCCCTTTTTTTGTAAAACATAACATATAATTAAAATCACCAAATAAAACCCAAGGAAGATAAGGAGAAATCAACTGAACATACCTTATATGAGACCAAAGTAAAGTTCTCCCCTATATTCCAATAGGATCATACACAGTTACCAAAATAATCTCTCCAAATTCCAAGCTAGAGGCTACCATAAAAAGAGTGGGCTAACTAGGAATCGACCAAAGAGGAGCAATCTTTCTTGGGTCCCTAAAGAGAGCCAGACCTCCAAAATAGACCAGGGTACCAATGCACTAAAAATGACCATAGTGCTTGTTAACAAGAGTCTGCTAAAGCATACAATCAACTAAAAATAATATTTAGAGAATGAATTACAACTGATCATAATAGCCTTTTGTCAAGGGATTCTATTCATCGCCTTTACATTCCAAGAGAGAATAATAATTGAAGAGGTTTTGAATGGTGAGCATCAATGAGTTTTATGGATCTAGATTCCATCAACAAGTCTCTACTTAATTTTATATACTCCCAATCCTTCTTGCAACCACCTTTGGAAGAATTCTCAAATGAAACTTTCTTAAGGGGTCATTGTTGCAAGCCTAGATCCTAAGAAGAGCCATTACCTTTACCAGATTTCAACACCTGCTTGGATGAATTTTCCAAAATAATATCATCCTATAGGACACTAAATTCTATTAGACCTTACAAATCAAGACCACTAGGAGCCACTTAAGGATGTTGTAGGTCTTGCGAAGATGGGGAGACCTAAAAATTGTCCTGCTCCTATATATCATCCATACCTATGACACTATCCCCTAAAGAAACATAAACTAGAGTCCCTTCTTCCAAGGAAAAATTTTCCAATACCTCAAAATGGTTTAAGGCCTCATTATTCTGCCTATCCCTATAAGACCTCTTTTGACCCCTTCCCTTAGCACGAGGCATAGTTGGTACAAAACCATCCTTTATTGAACCACAATCCATCATATGGGATTTTCCTTTGTCCCTTTATCCACTTGTGGAGCAAGTGAAGATGGATAATTATTAGCACCAAAACCTTTATTTACCCTAGGACATTACATCTGAAGGTGTCCATACTCATGATAAATATGACATTGAAAAGGAAGAAGCTCAGAATATAACTATTGTATCCAAGATGAAGATCCTAGACAAATTTCCAATGAGTCTAGTAAGGGATTATTTAAATCAATATGTACATAGATATGAAAAAATATAATTACCTTTTTATCAAGGGTTTGTTGAGCTATTGCAACTGGTTTCCAAAGTTGAGCGACAAACCTTTTCAAAATATCCACTCTCCAAAAATTTAATGGAAGTTGTGGGAGCCAAACCCAAACAATTCTCAAGGCCAATTCCTTCACCAAATTGAAATTCACATGCTAGGGTTTTATGAACAAGCCCACATGATTGTAAAACTAGGGTCTTCCCTCAAAAACTTGATTCTTGTCACCCATACTAGAAGAAACAACCATAAAATAACTATTCACAACTAACATGATATCCATATCACTCTCAGTGTGCTAAGAGCGATGGATCCAAAATTCTAACATTCACGAGGAAATATAAATCCCAATAAATTTTCAAATTAGGGTGTGTTTTCTTAAATAAGAGACATCCTCCATAACCGATTATAGAGGAATGAGAAAAACTAGATGATCTTCACTCCTAAACAAACACTATTTACTTTCTTAACCCTAGGAGGTTCATCAACATAAAATGAGTCAAAATACCTTGCATGCACATCCAAAGAAGCACCACCATGTATTGCAACATCAACCACCTATTAACAAAACACATCATTTAGAACACCAAACTCCCTGCTTAGAAAACCCACCAAAATTAGGACAAAAAGTAGCACAAAATGATCATGCAAGAACTTGCAAATAGGTAAAATGCACACCCCAACGCCTAATAGTACCAAACCCCTTGAAAGAACCCTCCAAAAAATGCAAAAAATAGAGAGAAAATGCAAGTAGGGCATAATCCTAGCCTATGCCTAGTAGTAGATTCCCACCATGCATAATTTCCAAATTGATACTAGTTTCCCCCCAAGGACCATATACATCATGTGTATACAATTAATATTTTTCTCAAAGGAACGAAGAAGAGAAACATGATATCCCCCATAATGAATAATGCCCTACAAAAATGATGAGTGTTTTGAAGACAAAACATAGTTCGATTCCTACAAACAACATTTCTCATCTTGGAAAGAAGATAAGCCAGGTAGAAATTCAAGAATGCTTCCCATTCTAGACAAGAATTTATAGAAATAAAAATCCAAATGTAGGATGATGAAGTCCAAAAAATTTCTGTTATGTTGCCATGTGCTTGGATGATATAGATGTCACCAACCAATCAGGTACACACCCAATCACAATAGAAGGTGACAAACAAGCAACCAATGGAAACTGATTTTGAACAAGATTCAAAGGTAGAGATGAAGTAACAATAGTTGTATCAAAAATATCATCAAATAGGAGAAATAAACAGTCAAATGTGTCCTCCAAATCTGAAATGTGAGACTCCAAAAACAATGAACCAATATCTGGCAAACAAGATTTTGAATTAGGAAGACGAATAGATACCTCTTGTAATGGATCATCAGAATCACCAACAAAAGATGAATGTGCGATTTTGAATTGTAGAAGTAGGAGTTGTAGGAGGAGTCACTAGATCATCATAACTCTCAAGTGTTGCATCATATTCAAACATTTCTATGGTACTATAAAAAAAGGGAATATTATCAACATCATCAAGTAGAAGAAGGAAATCCAAAGAAAGATCATTTGGGATTGGAGGAACATGTGGATCTTAAAAATCTCCTAAATAACGGTCCAAATTGTGTGTGGGAACTAAATACCTCAAAACCTAGGGTATACATCATAGAGGAAACTCTTATTGATATTAAAACCAATCAACCCTATGATACAATCGTTTTGATTACTCCAAACTAATTTCTTTCATTATGTCATTTTCTTATGGCATTTTCTTTCAATGTGATAATAAAAGGATGTGATGCATAACCCATGATTGCATTAATGATACACTTCTTGAATCATATAGAGATCAACAAAATGAAAGAGAGGAAAACCAATATTCTAACTTCAATGGAAAAAAATTGTAGTATCAAATAGAAAAATAATTGGAACATGCTTGAACTATCACAAAGTTGATGATAAGACCTTTCTATTGATATCTAGTTTATGAGAATGGCCTCCATTTGCAAAATTTATGCAAAAAAAGAAAAAAAAAGGCTTATACAAGAACTTTAAAGAGAATGCTTGAATCATCGCGATGTTGATGAGAAGACTTTTTGTCGATATCAAGTTTGTGAATAAATGTCCTCCATTTGAAAAAGTTATGAAAAAGGGAAAAAGAGGCATATACAAACACTTTAAAGATAGATCTTGGTTTCATGCCCCTTTTTTTCCCTCATTCTTCTACCACTAATTACAAGGGTTTAAATCTATTAAAGAAGAGTTTGGTTTTCACTAAGTTTATCCATTTTTTTCATGGTACATAAGAAGAGTGAGAAGCAAATTTTAGACTTTTTTGCATTTCCCTTTCTTCCTCTCTTCTCTTTGTGTCCTTCATTGAACTTATTCACACATAATATTTGATACCCAAGTTATACAATTCTAAATTTAGTCGGTATATTATAGTTTAAATAGATTGAAAGAAATTGAAATCTAATTTTAATGTTAAAAATAGTCCATAAAGATGTCAAAATAAAACTATTTGATAATATCTTGAACACGTTCAATGAAAGACTTTTCAAGATTCATTGACTTCATTTATAGAAAAGTATCATCCAACACCTACTATTGCTAAAAGAAAGGAAAATGATAATATAACAAGAAAAAGGAAGATATAGTTAAAGTTAGTGAAAGATAAGTTTAGGGTTAAGGAAAGCAATTTAAGGGTTACTTATTTAAAGCATTTTTATAGTAATGATTAGGTTTAGGGTTTTAATTTTAACCATAAAATTGTTTGCAAAAAAAAAAAAGAACAATGGATAAAGAGGCATACTCGGAGGATGAAATAACTCGCCATGAAGGGGGTAGGAGGTCTAAATCTCAGAAATGGGCACTTGTTTCTGTCTCAGCTCCTTCCACGCTTATCATTGTTGGTCTTAGATGGAAAAAAATGATATTCACAACCTTTTTTTTAATGGAATACTTCAAAGAAACAAGTACTCATTTCAAAACAAAATGGGTACATGAGAACTAGTCCATAACGAGTACCCATTATTTTCTAAGTGGGTACCCATTTGAAATTCAAGTTTGGACATTCGAAACTAATCGGGTACTTATTTAGAATATAATGGGTGCCCAATTCTAGCAAGGTTTTGAGGATGGGAAAATGTCCCCCAAATTATGATTCATCTCCATGCTTAAGCCCTATTATTTTCTTGCATTTTCCTAATTTACACATTATGACAACAAAATATCTCAAGCAGTTCTTTGCATAAATACTTCAAATGAATCATGTTGATTTTACAATACATGGTGGTAATCAAGAAAAAATTGGAGGCAAGCATCATGCCTTTCCTTTTTCTATGCAAATAAAACTCCCATAACTCTAAACCACAGTGGGGATCTAGGAATTGATTAATTTAATTACAATAAATTAATTCTTTCCAAATTGCAATGAATTAATAATCGGTGCTATAGAGTAGTCTAAGCCTGATTAAAACACATTCATTGCCACTTTTCTTTTTAAAAATTCTAAACACAAGCCGTCATAGCTAAAATACCACTTCCATACAAAGTTCGCTCACATTACTTTTGTGTAGTAAGAAAAAGGGGATGGTGAGTTGGGAGTGAGATCCACCTCTTTTCCTAATTGCACAATCAGAAGGAAGATGACTCAATAGGCTCATGTATGAGTTATGCACTAATTGAGTCAATCATTTCTTGCTGATAATAAATTGAGAAAAGTCAGATTTGAGGGGATACGATTGACTAATGCAAAATAGAAGGCTAAATAAGTGAAATTGATAACTTTCAACATCTGTAGAATAACATAAATAATATAAACACATATAGTGACCTAAAATAGTAACCAAAGAGAATAACTAACCCATATTTTGAATTAGAGGCTGAACTAGACGGTATAGACCACCCTGAGCATTATCTACCTAGGTACAAAATGATTTCCCGTAGTGTGCCCTTCAACTTTGTCAAAAATTATTTGTGTCAATATGTCTGATCATGTACTTTTAAAAAATTTTACAACATCAATGCTACCTATTCCTAAACATAGAAAATGGGAAATTTCTAGTTGAAAGGGGTTTGTCTTGGTCAAACCCCTATTTAGGAATCAACCTTGAAATGTAAATGAAATGTATAAATGAAGGTAAATATTAGATATGCCTTGTAAGTATATATACCTTCATGAATGGATATTGAGATCAGACATATCCATGAAGATGTGTGTATGTTGCTTGAATTGTAGTTGTTGAATGCTGACTTTGAATCAAGGATGTCTTTCACAAATGCATGGATCTATAAATACTACTCCCAGATCTTCAATGTTTTTATGGTTGTAACTCTTTCCTTGAATAATGGATGAATGAAATGCATGTAAATGGACAAAAGGATCTTCTTTCTTGATTGAAAACTCCTTTGTTTGGCTATCATGAGAGATAATATTATTACAATAGAGAATATTCCCTTCAAAATTGTCTTGGATGATTGAGGAACACTTGAAACTTGATCTTGAATACTTGAATGTGAGATTATAGGAGAGCACTTGAAATCTTGATCATGGGTCTTTCCAAATGAGGAGAATTAAATGAGCCATAATAGGTTGAGATATAGGACATCATGGACCTTTGCAAGATATAGGAGGTGGAGTTGAAGCATAAAGAGGATGTATGGGAGGTGCAGGAAGAACTGTAGATCCAGGGGAAGGAGATGGATCAACACGAGGATTTCTAAGTTCACAAATCTTTTTAACATTGAATTTATTGATAGGAAAATAATAATTTATCTTTGAGAGGATGAGGTGGTTGAGGCATGCAAGGCCAAAAAAAGTCAAGGTCAAAGTTTCTCCAACTAGATAAAGGTTGATAGAGACTATGGTTAATCCTGATGATTTCTGCATCATGGGGGGATGTCAAACACTTAAGGATAGGAGATGCTATAGCTTGATTAGAAGTGATTCGAGGAAGTCCAAATCTAACTTGAAATTGATCGGAAGTTGGGATGACAACAAAGGTGACATATAAGATCTCTTATGAACTTCTATGTGAAAAGTATTGGAACCATGAGTGGGACAAGTGAAACCAATGAAATTCTTGATCATCACATCACATTTGTCATAGGAATCTTGTTGTAGATGTCTTGTGTAAGTATTTTCTTCAATTATAACATTAATCATGCAAGTAGGTTCTATAAGGACTTCCCAAGAGGGAAGACCATTAATATTTACAATGATGTAATTAGGACCATCAAGTTCTATAATAGTATCCTTAGGATCAAATGTAATGCAAAAATCAGGTTCATAATAGTTTACAATAGTGGGAGGATCAACAACATGGGTGGAAGAAGAAGGAAAGGAATAGGTAGACTCAATGGTATTAGTAGAATGTGAAGGTAAGGGATTGGTATAAATTTGAAAGTTTTGGTTGAGAGGGGAAATGAAATTGTTTATTTGATCATTAACACCCTCAACAACATTATAGTCAATAAGGTCTTGAACTATAGATTTCAAATGGAAATACTTTTCAGTATCATGTGCAAGTTGATGATGGTATTGGCAGCAGGCTTTGGGGTCAAAGGGTTTGTTGGCTTGTTTGGAAAGAGCATTTAGTTTATTGGGAGGAAGTGTTAAAATATTATCATTAATCAACTTAAACATCACATTATGCAAAGATTTAGAAAGAGGTGTAAAATTATGAGAAGTTCTAAAAATAGATGACAAAGGAGACACATTTGGATGCTGCTGCCACTTGCACATCAATTTTATTTTTTGAATTGTTGATCTTGATGAATCCTTTAAGTTTTTTTTTCAATTTGAATTACTGGGATGTGGCGTCGCTCTTATCAAATGAACCCATTGGAGTAGTGATCTCAAATTGACTCACTTGAAGTTGATAATTATGAAGCACTACACACAATTAAGTAAAATAAGAGAGTCCCAAAAATAATATCTTGTCCCTAATGCCTTTTTTTAAATTAGAAATGAAAATATGTTGCACATAAATACCAAGCATAGAATAAGAAATCTGAGCATGCAAATGCTTAAACCTACCAATGAAATCAGAAACTTTTTCTTTTACACCTTGTTTACAATGCATCAAATCAGTCAAAGAAATCTTAGAACCAATATTGTTTTAAAATTGTTGAATGAGAATATTAGCAAGTTTTTGAAAGGAATCAATATTGGAATAATGAGGTAAAAAACAATACCATTGTGAGGCTTTATTTCAAAATGTTCTAGTAAATAGTTTAGCCATATATGTATGATCATGAGAAACGTTACTACACAATGTTTGAAATGTCTTCACACGAGTCCAGGGATCACCTTTACTAGTGTAAGTTTCCAAGTGAGGTATTTCCATGTATTAAGGGATAATGACACAAATGATATCTAAGGACAAAAGACTAGTAATATCACAAGTAGGAATGTTAATTTGAATTGAGTCACAGAGATAATTTTTTGTTGTAAGGATGAAATAGTTTGGGAAATACTATTGATAGTGGAAAGGTTGGTAAGAGACATATGTGAAAGGTTTGGAGCATTATGAGAAATGGAAGGAATATTGGAACATGAAAATGAGACATTATTCTAGGTAGGAATGGTTGAAGTTTGGGAAATACATGGAAAACTTGAAGGAGGAGGAACAATAAGATTTTGAATGCTTCCAAGACTAACATGTGTAGGATTTATGTTTGAAATGGATGTAGTCATGAGAGGTTGAGTGTATTTAGAAACACTAGGTAATGAAGTAGGAATAGGCATATAAGTTTTGACGCTAGAGGGGGGTGGAAATAAACCAAGTTATTGAGCACAATCTTTAATGGGTTTAATATTATTATCAATGAGGTGGGAAATAGTATGCAACAAATCAACACCATGCTCATCATTATGGATTATCTTCCTCATCATTTCTACTAAAGAGATGATTTCTGCATTAGAATGTTCTTGTCCTAACCATTACTCAATTTTTTTAGAGTCTTTGGAAAGCTTTTGTACTTGGATAAGGGACACTCTTAAGGTTTTATTCATCATGAGAAGAGATATTATCAACATTAATGAGATTGTCATTAGTAGGCATGTGTGTTTCATCAATATTCTTAGGAGACAAAGATGACTTAGGATCAAAGAGACCCATAAGTCTATAAATTTTTCTAACCATAATGCTATAGGTAGAACTCAATTGTATGCAACATAACTAGGTTCATAACATGAAACCTAATGAAGAGTACATCTAACCATCAAATGATAACACATAAAAAGGTAATCTCGCACCAAAATCAAAATGGAAAGTTGTAAGTTGGGTTCACTAAAATATATAGTAATAATTAAAAGGGGATGGTGAGTTGGGAGCGAGATCACCTCTTTTCCTAATTGCACAATCAGAAGGAAAATGACTCAATAGGCTCAAGCAAGACTTAAGAACTATTTGATACAATGATCCCTCATTGATAATTAATTGAGAAAATTTGGATTTGAGGGGATATGGATGAATAATGAAAAATAGAAGGCTAATCGAGTGAAATTGACAGCTTTAAACATCTACAGAATAACAGAAATTAGACAGACACCTGCAGTGACCTAAAAAATAACCAAATAATATATATGGCATGTAGTTTGAATTTGAGGCTGAATAGGAGGGTATAGAATGCCCTGGGAATTGTATACCCAACTATACAAATATTTTCCTATTTTGTAGCCAAACCTTTCAGAACAATTTTTCAGTTCTCACACTTTTTAAATTTCCAACAATAGTTGTTCACCTGTTCCTACACACATAAAAATGAGAAATTTTTGGGTTGAAAGGGTTTTCCTTGGTCAAACCCCTGTTTAGGAATAAACCTTGAAATATAAATGAAATGTCATAAAGGAAAGAAATGTAATTGTAAAAGGTAAATATTAGATCTATGTTGTAAGTATATATACCTTCATGAATGGATATTGAGATCTCACATATCCATGAAGATTCTTGTACATTTCTTGATTTTTAGTAGTCAAATATTGACTTTGAACTAAGGATGTGTTTCACAAATGCATGGATCTATGAATACTACTCCAAGATATTTAATGTTTCTATGCTTGATAATTGTTGCCTTGAATAATGGATGATTGAAATGCATGCAAATGGAAAAAAAGATCTTCTTACTTGATTGAGAAATCCTCTACTTGGTCATCATGAGAGAATCTTTCTACAATAGAGAAGAATGCCTAAAAAATTTCTTTGGATACTTGAGAAATGCTTGAAACTTGATCTTGAATACTTGAATACAAAATTGTAGGAGAGAACTTGAAATCTTGATCATGGTTCTTACCAAAATAAGGAGAGATAGGCTACATATATACCTCTCACAACATTTTGGGAGTCAAAATTAACATGGGTTGACCACATCGGATAATCTCGCTAAAACTCCACAACAAACCACCATTCAAATATGGGCCCAAAACCAAGGGTATAGAACACCAAAACCATTATATACATAGGAAAATGAGCCTAAATTAAAATGAGGAATCAACAATGAAGGGAAGATGTTGGAATAAGTAGATCTAGGTTGCTAGGATCAAGCATAACAAACATGAAATATCAAAATTCCAAAAATAGGGCCTATAAGAGCATCTAATTATAGGTCCTAAGTTTTTAGGGTGGTAAATTTAGCCCCTACTTTAGTGGGAGTGAGAAAAACACATGGTCACAGTAAAGTAGATAAGTGCATAGGAAACATTTTATGAAAGTCAAGGAGACAAAGAGACACCAAACCCCCAACTAGATTAGTTCCTTATCAAATCCAAAACTAATATAAAAGAGAAAACGGTTATGCACCCTAAAATGGTCGCCTAGACTTTGGGCCCCATTTATTAATTTATCAATTTCCTGAATCAATGTTTTGCAACATTTTCATTTCAAATCAAATTCCTTGATCAAATCACAATTAATTCAAATATTTCTAAGGTTTGATCATTTCATCAATAATTTTGTTTAATTAAAAGAAACATTCCCTTTTAAATAAATAAAATAATCTTATTTAATTGAAAGAAGTATCTTAAATGAAATAATCTTATTTAATTAAAATCCCTTTTAATTAAATGATTTTATCTTATTTAATATCTCTCTTTTAAATTAAATAATCTTATCTTGTTTAATTAAAAAAAGAATCCCTCTTTTAAATAAATAAAATCCCCCACTTAAAGCTTTCTTTGTGAAGGAAAAGGAAATAAATCAAATAAAAATAAACAAAATCCTTTTTCCCTCTTCACTTTCCAAGTGGTGGGCCTTCTTTCCTCTTTTTGCCTCTTTAGGGATTTATCCCACATTGCCCTTGAGGATGCATTTCCCTCCACACTTTCTTATATAAGGAGCCCTCTCCTTCTCATTTCATATCTATAATTCTTAGGCTATTGTTATGCTGCAGGTTTAGAGAGCAATCTTGGAAGAAGCTTTTGAGCATTTTGAGCTTGGATATTTGAGACTTCTTTCTTCTTGTCTTCTTCTCTCATGCCTCATGGAAATCCATAGTTTAGATTAGCATTGCATTTACATAATAGTTTAGATTCATGTTTCCTTTCATAGATTAACATTGTGTAAGCATTTCTTTCAATAGAATAGTTTACTTTCTTGCATTGTTATCATCTATAATAGCTTCCATTTTCATTTTCATGCAATAACTTGATGATCATGGAGACTAGCATTCTTGCTCTTCCTCTTTGAATCTCTCATTTCTTGGTGTACTTGCATGGGCATAACTAGGTCAATTTGAGGGCCTCTAATACAAACCCTTGCACTCCATGAATAGAGAGCTATGAGGCGCTATTTGAGACCTCATTCTTGAGTGATCATAAATCTAATGACTCATAGAAGTGTGACACATTTTTAGCACACAATTTTGGTGCCCACAGTACGAAAAAACATTCATTTTCTGTGCTCACAATATTTTATTTCATTTTCCTGACAATTTTCGGACTCTATCTGACTTTCCATTTTTTTTTGCACTTTCTCGCATGAAGATTCTCGCTGGTTTGTGCGAAGTTTCTGACTGTGCCACGCGGCAATTTTATGACAGTAGCCCTTTCTTGCATGAGTTTTCATTTTCTCACATGGATTTGTTACTTTCTCACATAGTCCTGTGTATTTTCTTATGTAACAGTCTAACGACAAAGACCTAAAATTGTAGATTTGTGCTTGTTGTTTTCTATTTTCTGATTTTTCTAGATTGCTGTGATTTTCCCTGATCCTAGTTTTCTAAGATAGCACATCAATGACGTCGCATTGCTTGGACTCTAAGGTACTTTGTTGATCTTTATAACACTTGGATTTTGGGTAGAACATTAATCTCTTGTGTGTCTAGCTTGACTGATTTATTGCTTTCATAGACCACATTTCAATTTTGGGGCTCTAAAAAGAACATAGATTCATTTTCTTGTAATAAATGTTTCACATAGTGAGTAGGCCCTATGAACACTATTTGTGGTGTTCTTGAGAGAGTGGGTTTATAGTGAAACTCTTCTCAACAAGAGAACCCCTTGTAGCTAGGGAAGGATATTGTTGCTATTTCACGGTCTCCCTAGGTTTGGTCCTTAGCTTTTGATCGATGCATTTTCTCTTTGGAGAGATTGATAGACATAGTTGATGACCTCATAAACCTTGGTGAAATAGCTTCAATCTTAGCGGGTCAATGAATCTGTTTGCTATGTTTGGGTGAAGTGAAGAGGTTAGAGGACTATGCTCTACTCCCTTTTTGGGTAGTACCAGAAACTCAGATCCTTGAATCTAAACCAAGTCCCCATGTGGTCCTTTTTGTGAGTCACCTTGTTAGAGAGGGTTAACCGTAGCGGACACTCCCTTTATTGGCTAAACCACATGGACAAAACCTCAAGAGGTAATAGCCATTTTCGCTATGGTAGTGACAACTGCTATATAAATGTCCTTGTGGAAGAAATATCCACGGGTGTAGTTTCTTGTTGGGTTGTCAGATCTCCTCAGCATCTCTGATTGATTAAATTCTCAGAATGTGTCAAAACCCCGGTGCGCCTAGATTGGAGTTTGCCCTCTTGAGATTAAAAAAGTTGCAAAGTCAAACCATTACTAAGAAACATAGTGCAACCAAATTTTTATTTTCTAGGACTATGTACGTGATTGGAAAAACATTTTGAGAACATACACAAGTAGTTCTTAGGGAGTAAAAATACTAAGTCACTATTCTTGTTCATGTGCAAGGTTGCTTTTGCCCTTGCTCATTGTTTGAAGACATTTGTTTTCTTGAACTCCTTGATTGTTGTCTTGTGTGCTTGTTCAATGATAAAAATCTGTTGATGCATCTAGTTGATCTTTTAAAATGAACAAAAATTGAGTTCCTGAGTTTACAAACTTGTTGTTAAGCGGCCTGATCTTGTTTTATCGCTTGGCTCTACACATTTTCGCGTGAGCCTGGCATTTTCTCGTGCGAGATTTCATTTTCTTGCGTGATCCCTAGTGTTTCCTCGTGCGGGACTTCATTCCCTCACGCGAACCTATCCCCTAGTCTGTCAGAACAGTGAGCTGATTCGTGTCATTTTCAGTCTTTTTTTAGTTGATCCAGATTTTAGTAGGTCACTTACCCCACTGTTAGAAGCCTATTTGCACCTTGGGTTTATGTGTCTTGACCTCTTGAATTAGCAATCTTTGATTTCACAAGTGACCTTGCTTGGAATTGGTAGGTTAGAAATCATCCTTGTTGAGGAGATAAACCTTTGGATCCTTTGATAACACACTTGGAGAGTCTTAGTAATCTTTTGTCTAATTCACTTCCATCCAATTTCAAATTCAATCAAATATATCTTGGGTAAATCATCCTCCTGATCCATATGTGTTAGGATACTTATCCGTTTATTGGGCACCTCTGTGGCAGTGTTGGTTTATACCTCTTGCAAATATTCTATCTTATCACCTCTCTTTTGGACAATTGAATGCTTTTACTATCCTAGTTTTGTACCAACATTTCTTAGGGTCATCTTATCACCTAGGATCTTTTCTTTCATGTCAGTTATGACAAGATATCAAGTGAATCAAATAAAATGACCTCAAATAGTCTTTAACCAATTACCCCTTGTTCAAACTCACCAAAAATGTAAAGGAAAAGAGCCTGTGTTTGACCAATCACCTAGGAGCCAGTCCAACATTTGGTTTAATCCTAAGAGTACTCTTAGTGAGTTGAGTACCCCCTTAGCATCTTCCTGCTCAGCTATGGATATGAGTTATCCAATGACTCGACAGGAGAGGGAAGCAATGGATAAAAATCTTGACGACATATTTGAGAGACATAGAGACAACACTCTATTTGGTAATTCCTCTCATGATAATCAACCAGATTCATCCCTTATCAATACTAGATATTTGGATGCACATCAAAGGGTTGAAAGGCATAAGAAACAATCTCACCAAGAGGAATGGTCACAACATGAAGACCAAGACAATGAACCTTGTGATGCTCATGTGAATGCAGCGTATACCAATGACTTGTTCAAACATTCGAGACCAAGTTCACCACTCCAAAAAATTTCAAGGTATATAAGTGAAAGACTCAAAAGAATTGAGCGTGAAAAGAAAGCCTTTTTAGATGAACAAGATGCGAAGGAAGAAAAGTTTAGACTCCTAGAGGTGGAGAGAAAAGCTTTGTTAGAATTGGAAAGGAAAGCCTCTCAAGAAGAACAAGATAGACTTTTGCCCTAATAGCTTAATGCCCAATTCAACAACAGGGGTGTCAATAGTGGAAACAACTCCCCATCATCTACTCCTTCTGGGACCCCATGAAGTAGAAGGTGTTCAAGAACCCCTTCAAGATCTCCTAGTCCTAGAGGAAGAAGGACTTCACAACATGCTCATTATAGGAGACAAACACCTCCTAAGAACTTGAGACAACCTTCACAACGTGCTCGTCATGGTTCCCAACATGGAGGTTATAGTAGCTCAAGTTTTTATGTCAATGCTCAAGATTTCATGAAGATGCAACAAGAACCACTCTTCCAACAGTATGTGGAGAGATATCTAGATAAAACAAAGATAAGTTCCTTGAGAGCTTGATCAACAAGGGTGCTAGAGTCCCCTACAATTTTGATGTGGATAAAAAGATTAAGAAGCAAAGTCTATCTCAAGAAGAAGAGTTCAGAGAAATGAAGAGTATGATGGAAAAACTATTGGCACCTAAGAGTTCATTCTCACTTGACTCAATTTTTCCTAACCCTTTTGACAAGAGTGTGAGCATGAAAGATTTTCCTAGAAAAGTGGAAATCCCCCAATATGATAAATATGATGGTAATGGGGACCCACATGATCATGTGCGCCAATTCTACATTATGAGTTTTGAGTTTCATCAAGATGACTCCTATCTAATGAGGTTGTTCCCAAGGAGTCTCAAAGGTCAAGCAATGGAGTGGTTCACCAACATAACTCCCCCCGTCAAGACCTTCAAAGAACTTGTTCATAGATTTGTCCAACACTTTTCTTAAAATCTTTCAAGATCTGTCACCATGTTGGACCTATGTAACTTAAAGCAAAATCAAGGGGAGTCCTTTGTCGCTTTCTTGCAGAGCTGGAGATGAAAATGCTCTCGCTATTCTAGGACCATTCATGAAGATGAGAAGATTGACATCCTTGCTAGCAACTTGGTTCCTAAAATGCGGTATGAAGTTAGGAAAATGGTCTTTAATTCCTTTGATACCATGGTTGAAACTGCATGTAGGATTGAGGATGTCTTGAGAGAGCAAGGAATTTTGACTAGACATGGAAATAATAACAACAACGGTCAAAATAACAATAATTCTAACAAAGATAAAGGGAAGAATGCACAATGGAATAGGAAAAAACAAGTGGTCAATGATGGAGTTGTGGAATCCTCTCAACCTAAAGATCAAGTTGTTCTTCACTTGTCTAGTGTTGTTCAAGCCATGAAACTCAATTCACCTCATCAATAAGAGAACATGCCAAGATACCAAGATAAGCCTAAGAAAGAAAGGCGTCAGTTTGCAAAACTTGGTGATTCATATGAGGATGTCTTCAAAACACTTATTGCCAACAATCTCGTGCATCCTCAAGATCCCACAAAGCATTACATACCTGATGTTAAGCCACATTGGTGGCATGAAAAGGCCTTTTATAAGTTTCATAATGGCATTGGGCACACTATTGAAAATTGTTGGAAGCTCAAGCACATCATTCAAAATCTCATTGAGAATGGAAAACTTAAGGTGGATGGGTTGAGCACTAACACTGATCATAAGGCTTTCAAAGAACCCTTGCCCAAGTATGAGAAGGGGGAAACCTCTAAACCAAAGAACGACAAGGCTGAGATCAACTACACTTACACAGCTGCGGAGAACATTGTCAACACACTTGAAGTTGTAGAGGAAAATGTCAACACGATGAGAAATAAAGATCCCTATGGCTATGATGTTGATGTAGACTCTCCTCCTATCTTTGACGAAGAACCTGTGGTGGTGCTAAGGGGTCCTCACTCTAGGATGTTATCCCAAGCTCTCAATGTTGTCACAAGAAGTCAAGGCCCTGTTGAACTATTAGGGGGCCTAGTTCAAGTCAGCCCACTAAACCAAAGCAAGTGGTATCCAAGAATAACACCTTAAAACTAGCGGTCAACCCTAAATTGAGCTATAACCTTGTTGATCAATTGCAGAGAACACTAGCTCAGATTTTGATCTTGGAGCTTTTAGAGTTGTCCCCGAGACACAAACAAGTCCTCTAGGATGCTCTACACGTAACAAATGTTCCCAATAACTTAGATGTGGATCAATTCCAAAGCATGGTTAACCATATTTCTAGCCCTCATTACCTTACCTTTTCAGAAGATGATGATAAAGCTTTGAGCCATCCACACAATCTCGCCCTCCATATTGAAGTCATGATCCACAAAACCCATGTTAGGTGTGTGTTGATAGATGGGGGTGTTGGGCTTAATATTTGTTCATTGAGTCTTTTAAAGACATTGGGTTATTCTGAACAAGTCATAGATACTAGAAAGAGGATTACTATCAAAGCCTATGATGAGGCAGAAAGAAGTTCCAAAGGGTTGGCCATCCTTCCTGTTAGGATTGGCCCTGTTGAGAAAGGTATCTTATTTCAAATTGTTGATACTGGTACCCTTGCGTACATCTTACTTGCTAGACCATGGATCCATGACATGCAAGCAGTGTCATCTACCTACCATCAGTGTGTTAAGTTCCCCTACAATGGAGTAGAAATTTGTATACCTGGGGATAGCACTTTATCTGTCAACTCAATTTCAACAAGTACTCATGTTCCTCTCAATTGAGAAGCAGAAGATTTCAATGTGACCTTAGCACAATGTAAAGACAAGCTTAAGTTGGTAGACCTTGGCATGGGAGGGTATCAACTTAGCTCCCTCACAAAGCTTCCAGTTTCACCTAGGTCTTATGGCAAGCCTTCATAGGAAGTGAGACCTTCCTCTTCGGCTATGACATTATTTGGAACATTTGTAGAGTCCTCAGTGCCTATTCAAGATGAGAAAGAAGAGGTGGCTGTTAAAGATTGGATTTATAGAGAAGAGAAATATGTGCACAATGAGAACTTCTCTCCCTCTCCTAAGGCTTATGGAAGAGGGTATACTCTTGTCAAGCAGATGGGTTATCCTGGACATGGCCCTCTTAGTCACAGATTGGATGCTAGAGCTGAACCTCTTGATCATGCTCTTTTTGGACGTAAGTCTAAGAAGACGGTTGGTCTAGGATTTTCAAATCATAACAAGAACATTGCTCCTATCCTTGATGGGTCAGATAGTGAAGATGAACCAAAATACATGCCTAATTTGACAAATCAGCAAGATATGTGTGAAGATTGGGTCCCTTCCACCAATCTCCTTTGGGGAGATTCAGATAGTCTAGTTGCTCATGCGACAGTTGCAAATTTAGAACAAGAAGAATCAGATGTAGAGGATCCTATTAGAGAACGTCAACGAAAGAAAATTATTCATTTGATGGAGAGAGATGTTACCCTTGATGACATTAGAGCTTCCACCTCAATATTTCCTAAACCTTCATGGTGTAAACATCCTAGTCGAGATTTAGAGACTGATTCACATGAGTATGAATGGGACTCTCTCTCAGATCTTTCTATAGTTGACAGGGATGTTGATGTCATCCACACTTATAGTTCTCAACCCGAAGTAGCTGACGAGTCACATGTAGGATTAAAGGATTTGAACCCACATGTTGTTGTAGTGGATGATTCTTCTCTTGTTAGGAAAAATCCTGATTTGGGTAGCTTAGAAGGATACTTGACAGACTCTAACTCTTTGGTCACCAGAGATGATACCATTTGCATCCACAACCTTGAACCAGTCATTGACTTACCTCTTGCTCATCCTAACCTCATTGATTGGTCCCAATGCTATCAAGAGCCTGAGCTATTAACATTCCAAAATGATTATGAGATAACTTGTTACTTGAATGCCATTGAACCCGTAGTCTCTTCCACCAGTGAACTAGCTACCAGCATGAAAGAACCAGACATCAAGTACCTTAGTCACAAAATAAAAAGAAAAGAAAAAAACAATAAGAGTTCTGATGGTGAAAACCACTGTATGGCGGTGTTAGGACCAAAAATAGTAAAAATGAATGACGTATCCAAGGGTGAAAACCTCTCTGAGGTGCCTAAAGATGAGGTACTTGATCATCTCCCTAGCTACTTTCAGGACAAATCTTCAGTGTTTATTGAGCCAACATAAGCAGTCAATTTGGGTATAGATGAGGCTCCACAGATTGTACACTTGGCTCAATCCTTGTCACCTCAAGAAAAGGAAGACTATACTAAGTTCTTACAGAGAAAAAAGATTAATTTTGCTTGGACTTATTCAGATATGCCAAGGTTGGAAACTAATCTTATCATGCATCACTTGTTCATAGCTCCAGGTGTTAAACCAGTTAAACAAAAATTGAGAAAAATGCATCCTCACATAGCTCTTCTAGTCAAAGAAGAATTAGAAAAACTCCTTGGTGCAGGATTCATAAGAGCTATTGACTATGCTAAATGGATATCAAATATTGTCCCAGTTTCCAAACATGACAAATCCATTTGCATTTGCACAGACTTTAGAGATGTCAATAGAGCATGCCCAAAGGATGATTTTCCACTCCCCAATATAGACATGATAGTGGACATGACTGCAGGTTATGAGATCTATTCCTTGATGGATGGTTTTTTTGGATATAATCAGATTAAGATAGCTCTTGAAGATCAAGAAAATACTACATTTACTTGTGCATGGGGTACCTATTGTTGGAACGTTATGCCTTTTGGATTAAAGAATGCAGGAGCCACCTATCAACGAGCTATGACAACAATCTTTCATGACATGATGCACAAAAATATGGAAGATTATGTGGATGACACCTTGGCCAAGTCTAAGAAAAGGGACACACATTTAGATGATTTAGAAGTTATTCTAGATCGAATGGAATGGTTCCAATAGAGATTAAATCCAAAAAAGTGTGCATTTGGTGTTACCTCTGGAAAGTTACTAGGATTCATCATTTTAGAAAAGGAAATAGAGGTAGACCCTAAAAAGGTCAAAGCAATTATAGATATGCCACCTCCTAAAAACATTAGTCAAATGAGGAGTCTTCAAGGACGTCTTCAATCCATAAGGAGGTTCATTTCACAATTGGCAGATAGAGCTCAACCCTTCAATAAGAACTTACACAAGGGAGTCAAATGTTTGTGGAATGAGGATTGTCAAAAGAGCATAGATCAGATCAAGGAATACTTGGCAAATCCTCCCATCTTAATGCCTCCTATCCCAGGGAAACCGCTTATTCTATATGTTTCAGCAACTGAATCTTCCTTGGGGGCATTATTAGCTCAACTTGACGAACATGGGAAAGAAAGAGCCATATACTACATTAGTCATACTCTTGTTTTATATGAGGTTAACTACACCAATATTGAAAAAGCTTGCCTTGTAGTAGTGTTTTCTTCCCAAAAGTTGCGACATTACATGCTTGCGCACACAGTACACCTCATAGCAAAAATTGATCCACTCAAGTGTTTACTTGGTAAGGCTGCCCTCACAGGTAGACTTGCTAAATGGATGATGATTCTTTCTGAGTTTGATATAGAGTACATTAAGCGTAAAGCAATCAAAGGACAAGCCATAGCAGATCAATTGGTTGGTTTCCCAATTCAAGATAGTGCCCCTATTCAAGTTGACTTCCCAGATGAACATCTCATGTACATGACTGCAAGAACATGTCAGATGTTCTTTGATGGATCTTTTATGTAAAATGGTTTAGGAGCCGGTGTGTTGTTTGTTTCTCCTCATGGGTACACAATTCCTAAGTCTTATAAGTTATTGTTTCCATGCATGAACAACATTTCAGAGTATGAAGCCTTAACAAATGGACTCAAGATGGCTATAGAATGGAAAATCATAGAATTACACATCTATGGGGATTCACAGCTGATAATCAACCAAGTTAATGAAGAAGATCAAACAAAAGATGAGAAATTGGTACCTTATAAGAAAATGGTTAATTCCTTGAGGTGATACTTCACATTTGTCACATTTTAGCAAATCCCTAGATCAGAAAATAAAGTAGCTTATGCTATGGCCACACTTGCTTCACTTCTTCAGCTAGAGCAGCATGAATCCAGATTTGCATTCCTGGTGGAAGAGCTACATTATCCTATCTATGACTCCCAAGAAAGCCACATTATATGTACCCTTGTTGGTCATGAGTCATCCCGTTATGGTGCCATTTACTCATACCTTCGTGATGGCATTATCCCTGAAACCTTTAACCGATCTAAATGAAGAAACCTTACCCAAAATGCTTCTCGCCATTCCCTCATCTCTAGTGATTTGTATAGGAGGGGTCTAGATGGGACACTTCTTAGTGTATACACCTAAAAATGGTCACCTAGACTATTAGCCCCTTTTGCTAAATCATAAATTGCTTATAGGAAAACGGGTGCCTTTTTTTTTTTTAAATTTTGCAAATGGTATCAAAAGTTTAAGTGTGATATATCGTTGGAAAGGTCTTTCCGAGCCTAATCCAACCATGATAGTTTTATTTTCAGATTTTGTCATTTGATCAGTTATTTTTGTAGATTATCTGATGTTTCATGTGCTAACCATTGTTAGATTTTTTATTTTGCTAACCTTGTTGGTCTAACAAGTTGTGGTTGTAGGTGCTTCTTGCTTGAATATTTTGCTAAAATCGCATGTCAAAGAGGGCTACTAATGGTTTTTGCAGGGCTGCCCTAAGCATAAAAACCAAATCAAGTGCTTGTTTGATTATTTTCTTTATTAAGTGTGGCATATACTAGTTGTTTCATTTCATAGGCACTTAATACCTTGTTGTAGGAATTTTGAGGTGGTAGGAGAGTATGCTCTTCACCCTTGTGGTGAAACATAAATCTTGACCCATCTTGGGATTTTGAAAGCAAGGGGGTAATTAAATCTTTGCTTGGTGTGTTTGGGAGAGATTCTTGAGATAGGGGAGTATGCTCTTCACCCTTGTGGTGAACCAAAAACCTTGAACCTCAAGAGTTAATCCATTCTTTGTTTAGCTTAGGATCCTTTAGTGGGCCTGCTCTTGAGCAATCAAGAGGAACAACCCAAGTGGGGAAAACCTTGTCATCATTTTCCTTGGTGGTGAGTGATTCCAACTCACTATAATCTCAAGGCTACTGAGGACACAAAACCTTGGTAGACATAACACTTGTCTTCGCTTGATGTGAGTAGCTCATGGGATTGCAACCATGGGGAAAGCATTGAGCAAGAATGCTTAAGGTACTCTTGAGGCCGCGAGGTCCGAGTCCTCTTTGAGGAGCAAGAGGGGTGTTATGAATGGAAGCCCTTACTACGAACCATTAGATAGAAGCCACCTTATTTTATCCGCTTAGCTTCTTGGTGCAAGGATTGATCCAAGTGGACTTACTCGGATCACCCCAAGACACTCACCATATGTGTTCCTTTGGTTGTGTTTTTGACACTTCAATGACAATGCCAATATCTCTTGTGGGCAACCACTTGGTGTGAGGCAAGGGAGCATCAAGTTGTGGGCCAAGTTGCTAAGTAATGAGCCTTGTCCTTCTAGGTAGTAATTGCTTGAATCGTCTTCAATTGTGCTATACCAGTGTAAATGTTCTCAACATTCAAACAAATGGTAGCATTCATAAGGTTCTCTATTTTGATACCACAAGTGCTTGTCTTGGCAAGGTTGCTTTTGCCCTTGTTCCAAGTGTTTTATGACATGTTTGGTCACCTACTATTTGCAAACCTATCTTTTATCTGCTGCTACTACTTTTCAAACTGAGAAATTGCACTATCCAACTTTTGAACTTGATCAAAACACTTCAAAACTGAGATTTTTATGTTCACTGGTCAAAAAGTCATACAATTCTACAACATTATCGCGCGCTTTGCTGAGATATATAGGCGATAGTTCACTTCTGCTGGACTATCACCCTGCTAGCCTGGAGTCTATCACCCAGCCTTACTGGAAACTATCACCTGGTTTAAGGTGAAGTATTGCCCGACTGAGAAGTATCGCCCTGTCTGCCTAGAAAGTATCACCCAAAATCTTTTTGTTGTCTTGTCATTGCTGCAATCCAGAGTTGCTAAACTTGCACTTTAACCTGTCATAGAGTGTCTTTTTCTGTTCTTACCTGAATCTGGTCTGTTATCTGCATGCTTAGACTTGTTCTAGACTAAAACAAATGAGCTAAAACTATTGGATTTGAGTTTAATGAATGCTACTCTTGATCACTTGTCACATCATGGTTACCTCTCTAGCTACTTGCTTATTGAGCTTCTTGCTCGCTGCTCGGCTTTAGTCAATTGATTGTTGTAAGTGCTTGAGCACTTTTGACAAGCCATCTCTCTATTGTTCTACTTTGACAAGTGATCTTTATTAGCTTTTCTTATCTCAAATCTGAGAAACTTTGTCTCATTCTATTAGTCAACCAATATCTCTTTTCATGCCGGTTACAACTCGATCTCAATTTGAGCAGGAGATTCATCCTTCATTCTATTATACATAGTTACCTTCTCCAACTAGACACTCACAAGCACCCATTAGCAACGACAGTTCTAGTTCTGACCAATCTGAGAATTCTAAGGCTACCCCATGGTACAAAGGAGGTTTCCTCTTTTCCGCATTCAAGACCCCCAAAAACAAAAACAGTGTCTCACTCACTTTGACTGAAGAAGAAAAATTTCAATGCTTGCAAGAACATTTTGAGCATAAGGATAACCAAGCGCGCTTAGACAAAGAACACAATCAACAAAGGATGGATGCTGCTAGGTGCATGGATTATAGAGGGACATTTCATGAGCAACCTGAGACTAGTAATCATGAGCATAGACCTCTTTTTATCAATGGCAACAATGGAAACAACACACCACCAAGATCTCCTCCAAGACCTACTTTTGCTATGCCTTCTTCACCTCCTAGGCCTCCTCCCTCTCAACATGAGGCAGAGGCTGATGATGAGATTTCTAGTGAGGATCTTATGAGATGTGAACAAGATGTGGACTTCCAACGAATGATGCATAAGCTTTTAGAGCGTAATGGTGATCAATATTTTTAATATATGACTTCTAGAGGATACAAGCTTCCTCCCGGCTCTGATGTCAGACAAATTGTCCAACAAAGAGTACCAACTGAATTGGAAGTTCTTCAAGAAGAATTGCATCGGACAAATCAATGCCTTACCCAAATGGCATTAGAAAGAGAGCCTCCAAAGGTCTCTTTTGTAGAATCAATTTGTGCTCTTCCTTTTGATAAAGATCTATACATGGTCCCGTTTCCTAAGGATATTGAGGTTCCTAAATATGACAAGTATGATGGAAATGGTGATCCTCATGACCATGTGCATCATTTTTATGCTCTTAGTATGGACTTTCTTCATGAAGACACATATCTTCTACGCTTATTCCCTCGAAGCTTAAGAGGCCAGGCTTTAGAATGGTTTGCAAAATTGACACCACCTCTTAAGACTTTTGATGAGTTGGCTCAGCGATTTACCCAACATTATTCTTACAACATCCAACAACCTGTCACCATGATAGATCTCGGTAATCTAAGACAACATCAAGGTGAGCCATTTGCAACTTACTTACAATGTTGGAGGTCATTGTATTCTAGATATCCTCATCCGCTACCTGAAAGAGAAAAGATTGACATTTTTGTCAACACACTTGTGCCTGAGTTATTTTATGATCTAAGGAAACAATTGTTCTCCTCTTTTAATGACATGGTTGAAAGTGCATATCGAATTGAGGATGTAGCTATAAGAAAAGGGGATATTGTTATTAATAAAGATGCTAAAGGCAATGGAAAAGACAAGAACAAACCTTGGAATAAGAACAAGTATGTTGTTACTGATGGGGTTGTTGACGCTCCTAAAGTTAAAGAGCCCGCTTTCAATCTCTCCAATGCTATCTATGCAGCAAAAAAATAAGAAGTTGCCAATGCTCACAATGCTCCTAAACCTCAATATGCAGATAAGCCTAAGAAGTCATTTTGAAAGTGAGTCTATACCAAGTTGGCAGAACCTTACGATGTGATCCTTAAGACTTTGGTTGACAATAGATATCTTACGCTTCCTGATAAACCTGGTAACTAGGATCCGCTAAATAAGCCTAATTGGTGGTGAGAGGATTCTTATTGTCATTATCATAGAAACAAGGGACATCCAACAAACAATTGCTTTAGGCTGAAGGATGATATCCAGGATCTTATTGAGAATGGCACAATCTCCACTGATGGCTTAACTAAAAATTCTAATCACACAGCTTTCAAGGATCCTCTACCTAAGCATGACAAGGGGGAAACCTCTCAAACACATAAGAAGAATTATGATGCAAATATCAATTACACATATCCTTCTAATATGCCTGTGATTAACATGGTAGAGCCCATTGAGAATGTTCTAATGATGAGGTCTCAAGATGATAATAAAGCCAATCATGGTAAGCCAAAATCGGTCTTGCAAGCACGTGGTAGTTCATCTTCCCGAAGTGAGACACTGAATGCTATTACTAGGGGGCAAGCCAAGATTGTCCTTAAAACTGCGCAAGATCCCAAGCAAGCTTTGCCTTCCAAACAAGTGGCTCCTTCAGCCACCCCTAGCTATGATCTTGTCCAACATTTGTAAAAGACACCAACATAGATATCTATCCTTGAGTTGCTTCAATTATCCCCTTCGCATAGAGAGATTCTTGATGAGGCTCTACGTACAACACATGTTCCCAATGACATTGATCCAGATCAATTTCAGGCTATGGTCAACCACATTTCATCTCCGCTATCTCTCTCCTTTTCTGCAGAAGATGACATATCTATTGCTCACCCTCATAATCTAGCTTTACACATTGAAGTTCTAGTCTACCATACCCGAGTCCGCCGAGTCCTGAGAGACAATGGTGCAGGGTTAAATATTGTTTCTTTCAATGTCATACAATAGTTGGATTTGTCAGAATTTTCTGTGGATTCTAAGAAGAAGATTACTATAAAAGCTTACGATGAAGTGGAAAGATCTTCCAAAGGTCTTGTCACGTTGTCTGTCTGAGTGGGCCCTATCACGAAAGATATTAGCTTCCAAGTATTGGATGTCCCACTTGCATATAACACTCTTTTGGGTCATCCTTGGATCCATGACATGCAGGCTATTCCTTCCACTTATCATTAGTGTGTCAAATTTTCATACAATGGCACTGAAATTGTGATTCCTGGAGACCATACTATTGCTATTAATGCTCTTGCTGCTACTGAAAAATTTGTTCCTCACAATGAACCTTCTATGGATGCTAGTACATCTCTAGTTGCTGCTGAGAAATCACTCAAGATGATGAGCCTTGGTATGGGTGAATATAAACTAGATTCCTTTGCTTCTATACCGGTTTCTCCTAGGTCCTATGGGAAACCTTCTAATCCGATGAAGCCTTCCACTTCTGCTATGGTGATATTTGATACTTTTGTTCCTTCATCCATTCCTTTAGAGGCAGAAAATGAAGAACAAGTTGTTCAAGAGTGGATCTATAGAGATGATTCTAGCAATACTCCCATGCTCATTAATTCAGACACAGATACAGATGAGTAACCGCTACACACTATGGCTCACATGGGAGATGATCTTCCTTCTACTTCACTTCTTTGGGGAGAAGAATGTATATCTACTGATGCTATGGTTGAGGCCTCTATGTCTAGAACCTATGTGCCTAAAGAATCATTGCACTATGATAGACAACATCGTAACATTGCATGGCTGCTACAAAGAGGCGATCTATCACATAATGACATGAGTATCTCTACTTCTCGGCATCTTAAGCCTCTTCCAGAAGATTCTTCCATGACAGATATGGATGTTGATGTAGTTCATACCTCTCGTAACCCACCTGACATAGTTGATGAGTCTCATGTAGGGTCTGATGAGTTTGTTCCTCGTATTGCCTTAGTAGACTACATTGGTCCTTCTATGACGAATCTAGATCTAGCTACTTTTGGAGCTTACCCTATAAGCTCAACCTCTCTTGTTACCAGAGATGACACCCCTCGCATAAATGCTATTGAACCAGTCACTTCATTTCATCTCGCATTAACACATGTTACTTCTTCCACCAACGAACTAGCAACAAAAAAGATTGAATCAACAATCAAGTATCACAATCATCAAGTTAAAAGAAAAGAGCAATGGTCAGATGGTGAAAACCACATTGTGGCGGTATCCGAACCTAAGAAAAGTAAAAATAAAAATTTTCTCAAAAATAATGATTGTCAAATAAAAGATGACAAGATGATTCTCTACAAAAAAATGGTGCATTACTTCAAGCATGATCTCATATCTGTTACACTTCAGCCCATTCCTAAAGCTGAGAACAAAGTTGCTAATGCCTTGGTTACTTCAACATCCATCTTACGAATGACAAGGCATAAATCTCGCTTCAATTTCATGGTGGATGAATTACGCTATCCTGCTCACAAATATCACAATCCTACCATCTTTTCATATCTTCCACCTCATATTCTTCCTGACAATTCACCACGCCACTCTTTCCGCCATCCCTTACACTTTGCCTTTGTCTCTGGTGACTTGTTTAGGAAGGGTCTAGATGGAACTCTCCTTAAGTGTCTAGAAATAGAGGAGTCAGAAAAAGTGCTAGCTGAAATCCATGATGACATATGTGGATCACATTCTAACAATCCTCCGCTAGCTCAGACATGGCTTAGGGCTGGTTATTATTGGTCGAACTGGTTGAGACCTCCTATCGTCACAGTTGCAGCATTTGGGCCTGGGGCCTATTAGTTCTCTACATCAGAGGAAACAGATTCTTGATGCCCGTTTCTATCTAGGGCATTCTTTGTACATATTTTATGATGCTGAAAAAATTACAAAAAAATTCATATATGATGCTGAAAAAATCCTAAAAAGCATAAAAAGTACTGAAAAAATGAGCATCCTAGTGAAAACCTAGCAATAGGCACTTTGATGTCTCACCAAAAAAAATAAAAATAAATTATAATGATAAAAAAATTTGTAATAAATCTATCACATGGTGAAAACCTGGAAACAGGCGCTGCTTGAGACCCTCTGCACCTATGTCTATCAGTCTTGTGTGGTGCTCCTTTCACTCCACTTCTCGCTTTGCCTCTCCTAGCCTGGAATTGATTCTTGTCTTAGTCTAGGGGGCATACATTGTTTTGAGCTTATCTTGGGTCTCTTTGTGCATCTGGGTTTCTTAGGCACCTCACAAATGGTGTTTTTCAACACTACCCTAGCGTCAAGTGTTTCTTAACACTTATCAGATGTCCTACCCGCAGTCTAGATGATGCAATATTTCTCACTGGCAGATGCGATACTCAAAGTTTGACTCTATGACCTACACACACACACTTGACTTGCTGAGATTTGTTTGACTTTATTTCTTTGTGTGCTGTCTATGATAATTTCTTTGCTGAGTGTTCTCCCCCTATGATCATTTTCGATGATGCATAGCTAGAAGACTGAGGGGATGAGGACATGTTTTATTTTCTTTCTGCTTGTGGGTATATTTTGTTGGTCCTACTTGTCATTAGAATTTATGCTTGTTCCACTTGACGTTGGGATCTACAAGGTATTATCCTTGACTATTTTGCAAGTGCATGCTTATAGTCATCTTGACTTTCTTGTGTCTCGATGTGAGCATAATCTTGCTATATCAAACTTAGGTAATCTCACTACACTAGTCATCTTGACCTACATGTCTTTGATGCCTAGGTGGGATTTCCACATTCCTATCTAATAGAGATCATATTCATATCCACATAGTTATGCTAGTGTGCATTGTATGATCTTCTGATGCTACCAATAACGCTCAATGATGATAATTAGATGTCTATTAGCATTGTGACCTTGCAAGTAAACCATCTTTTCATGTAGCTTGCACTCTTAGGTTCATGTTAGTTTAGTTTTGCATCTTGCATATGGAGAGAGCTCTCCTTTATCTTTCATGGACTTGTTAGTCAAACTGCGCTCACCTTTCGCTTCTTCCCGATCATGTCTTTCACTTCTTGTCTTTCATATCACATCATTTTCCTTTCATTTTGGGATCCAAACTGAAATCCGAGTTCATCTTGATCACCCAAATTGTCTTTCTCACTCTTTCACGCAGTTGGCTAACCTTTTGAGGCCTGATCCTTTGATCTTCGCTGGGGCATTCTTCACTTCTTCATCCCCATCTCTTTCAAACTTCTAGTCTTTCATTCACTTTCAAATTCCTCCCCTCCGCGGTGTTTACAGGTTGAGGGACCGATAGGTTCATTGCCCGTGTTCCATGTGTGGGGCATATCTTCACTGCTTGATGGTTATTCTGTTCTCTTTCTTCGCTTATGATTTCTATTGATTTGATCATGTTGCTCTTGCTTCTGCATTCCCTCTACCTAGTTTTTTCTTTCAATCCCGCGGGGGCAGACACATCATATCTTGTTGGCTATCTCTTTCCTAAGTGTTCAGTACTGTCGCTACCAGGCTGATCATGCAAGATTCACTATCTCTCTACACTTCATTCTTTGGAGTCAGATCGCTATCTGCTTGCCTTGGCTGATCTGAGTTGTTTTGTGATCCCAAATCGATCTCACATTTCAACTTCATTTCTTTGAATACATGTGATCCCAAATCGATCTCACATTATTCAAAGAGGGGCAAATGTATACACCTAAAAATGGTCACCTAGACTATTAGCCCCTTTTGCTAAATGATAAATTGCTTATTCTTGATCAAATCCTAGTTCTATCATTTATTCGATTATTTTCTATGGGCTAACCATCTTATCCTAAGTCTTTATTTATTTAAAAGGAATATTCCCTCTCTTTTTAATAAATAAAAAGCTCACACTTTTCCTCTTATCCTAAGTTGCACAAATAAAGCACTATTCCTATTTTATAAAAAGGAGAAAAGCACTTTTTGTCTCATATGGACACAAAAGTCAACTCCTATTTTCCTATTGGAGGATACTTGTGCACATGGATTTCTCCTCTTTCAAGCTCCATCGTTGATTAAATCTTTTGCCTCTTAATCTCCATGGTCCATTCCTTCCCATTTCCTATAAAAGAAGAGCTCTCTTCTTCATTCTGGATCAATCTCTTTTATGCTAACTTTATGCTGCAGAATTTCTAGGTCACTTTGGAGCTTTTGAAGATTTGGAGCATTCTTAGCATCTACATCTCATTCTTGCATTCTTAGCTTAGCTTCATATTTATGCTTTCTTAGATTAGCTTCATTTCTATGCTCTAGATTAGCTCATATAGATTAATTAGCTTGGGTTGTAACACTTGCATATTTCCTTTCATAGCTTAGCTTGCATTTCCATTTATAGTATAGTTGCATTGCATTTTCATTCTTGATTCTTGGGGATATTGGCATTCTTTCCCTTGTCTTCATTGAATCTCCCATTGCATGGTTTACTAGCAAGGTTATAGGCTAAATAGCTCTAGCTGAGAGCATTCTTAAAACCCTTGTGCTCCATGCCTAGGGAGCTATGGATCGATTTTTGAGGGCTCATTCTTGAGTTTTCTTGCATGTAATGATTCATAGAAGTGTGACACATTTATAGCACACACTTAGATGCTTAGAAAAGGAGGAATCCGATCAAGCGTTAGTTGACATCCACGAGGGCATCTGTGGGGGACATTCCAATGGTTTTTCGATGGCTCGAAGGTTGCTTAGGGTGGGCTATTATTGGCCTACCATGCAGATTGATGCAGTAGCTTTTGCAAAATCATGTGAAAAGTGTCAAAAACATGGTCACCTAATACATGCTCCAGGCAGGGAGCTTATTCCTTCTATATCTCATTGGCCATTTCAGCACTGGGCCTTTGACCTTGTTGGGCAGATTCATCCCAACTCATCAGGTGGACACAAATTTATCATCATTGCTACTGATTACTTCACTAAATGGGTAGAAGTTGTCCCACTTTTTGTTGCCTCGGGCAAGACAGTCTCTCTATTCATCCCGAACCATATCATCTGTCGATATGGAGTGCCTTCTGAGATTATCACTGATAATGGAGGTCAGTTCAAAAATAAGGACCTTAAACAACTCTGCCATAAATTCAAGATTAAACAACATTGGTCCTCCATTTACTTCCCTCAAGGAAATGGTCAAGCAGAGGCTTCAAACAAAACCATTCTTAAGATCCTTCACAGAACAGTTTGTAAGAATGGTAGAGATTGGCACTTACAGATAAATCTCACTTTGTGGGCCTATAGAATGAGCATTCGTACTCCTACTGGGGCTACTCCTTTTTCCCTTACATATGGTGCTGAAGCAATGTTACCTTTAGAGGTTGAGATTCCTTCACTTAGAGTTTCCCTCAAAGGTCTAGTTACAGATGAAGACTACCACACCATGAGACTTCAAGAGTTAGAACTTCTAGATGAGAAACGTCAAGCATCATTTGACCATACGAGGGTTTATCAAAAGCGCATGTCCAAAGCCTTCAAAAAAAAGGTTCACCCTAGAGAATTCCAAGTGGGAGATCTTGTCCTACGTGAAAATCTTAAGAATCAACAACATAGAGATCAAAAGGGAAAATTTGAACCTAATTGGCTTGGACCTTACATCATTACAATAGCTTTTGGGACAAGTGCTTATTTATTATCTACTGAAGAGGGAGAGCAGCTCCCTAATCCTATTAATGTCTTGCACCTGAAGAAGTTCTATTCGTGATGCCTATTCTATCTAGGGGCATCCTTTGTACATACTTATTGATCTTGAAAAAATCCAAAAAAATGATATATTATCAACAATTCTAAAAATTTGAAATTATCCTAAAAAAATGATTATCTCAGTGAAAACCTAGCAATAGGCACTTTGATGTATCTCAAAAAAAAATTATATATTCCAAAAATACCAAAAAAGTCAAAAAATTCAAAAATTCAAAAAAAAAATAGAAAAAGTGCCTTGGTGAAAACCTGGAAACAGGCGCCTTGCTAGCAAAAATACAAAAAAAATTTATAAAAAGTCCTGGAAAAAAAAATAAAAAATAAAAAATAAAATAAAATAAAATAAAAAATTGCAATAAAATCCAAGTGGTGAAAACCTGGAAATGGGCGCTACTTGAGGCCTTTGCACCCCTATTTCTTAGCATGCGTCCTCGACACTTAGCCTTTCTCCATCATGCCCTGTCCTAGTTGCCTTGGTTTGGAATTGGTCTTTGTCTTTGTCTAGGGGGCATAACTGTGTTAGATTTGGTCTCTTGGATGCGTTAGTCTTTAGGACACCTCAAAAATAGTGTTTTTCAACACCTCCCTAACTGTGTTTTTCAACACAACCCCTGGCATCGAGTGTTTCTCAACACTTATTGGTTTGGTCTTACCTAGTTTTGTCATGTGATCTTACCTGCTTGCAAGCATTCGATCCTTATCCTCGGAACTCAGTATTAGTTAACACACTTAAATTTTTAAACACAACACTTAATGCTTGAGATATGTCATGATCTTTTCTTTGTGTGCTAATTGTTATTGATTTTCCTTGAGTGTCCTTGTCTAATAAGTCTCTCTGGGATGCATAGCTAGAGGACTTGGGGCATGAGGCATGTTTTTATTTTCTTTCTGCTTGTGGGTGTGGTCTTGAACCTCTTGAGTGTCTCTTGTTGTCTCCTTGAAACACTTAGGAGATTTGAGGCATCATCCTTGACTATTTTTGCACAACCGTTCTTATGGTCATCCTGGAATCTATGCCTTGATGCGAGCATGGGTTTGCTACATTAAATTGCGTAAGCTAACATCAAAGTCATCTTGACCTTTATGTCTTTGATGCTTATGTTAGAATCTTTCTGTTATGTATGTGGAGCCTAATCAGACTCAGGTTCCTTTGGTGTGGTTCCCCCCTGACCTATCTATAGGGTCAAGGGGCAGCGCCCCAGGGTGGGGTTAAGGGGCAGAGCCCCTTGCGGGGTTGAGGGGTAGCGCCCCTTGAAACCAAAAATGACTTATTAATATTGTAAAGTGTCAGCCATCTATTCTATTAGTCGGAGTATTTTTTGCCCTAATTTCTTTATGGGAAAAATACTTGTAAAAGGGATTAGGGTTTTGTAATTCATTGTATGAGGGATATTGTAGCTTGGTGCGGCGGTATTTTGAGTTGCAGTTTTCAGATTGTAATCGCTAGATAATAATAAAGATATTGGACTCACTGTTGGTAGACATAGCCCAGGGATTGGGTGAACCATGTTAAATTCTGTGTTTTTGTGTTCTCTTCTGTGTGTTCATATTTGTATTATTCTGCTTATTATCCTAACACTTTTCGCATTCCAATCTGATATCAATTACATTCATATCTTCATAGTCGCGCTTGTGACTAGTGATGATTGTGTGATTTTCTGATGTCCGTTAATAATGGCCCAATGATGAAAATAAGTTCCTTTACATTCTCTAATGAATGATGAACACAAAATCCTATGTTATAGTTGCTCTATTGCAAGTACACCTTTGCATTTTCATGTAGCTTGCATTGTTAGACTTCATGTTAATTTGCATTTTTAGGCTGCATTAAGAGTTTGAGAGGGTTTTCCTTCATCTTTCTTTTGGACTTTTAATCAACTATGGTCACGTTTTGATCTTCATTTCCTTATCTTCTTTCGTGATCTCAATCGAAATTTCCTATCTTGAATAGTTGATTGATTTTGGGGCATTCTCTTTCTTGAGGCAAATTCTCTTTCTTCTCTCCATTTCTTTTCACCTCTTTCAAACTTCGATCTTCGATTCACTTTCACCCCACTTCTTTTCTTCTAATTCAACCTTGGGGCATAACCTTTCTTGCTTAATGATCTACCTTGGTTCTGTGATCCTTATATCTTTCATCTTACATCAAGAACCTTATCTTTAGTTCAATTTGATCAAATTTATCATTTATTGTTTCTCGTCTATCTCATTTTGATTTCGATCATGAGGGGGCAATACCTATAAAACTTCAATCCTTGATTCATATTTATCAAACCTATCAATCAAACCTTGCTTGAGATTCTTATCTCTTATCTGAGACTTGACAATTACCTATTTACAGGGGTGTTGGCCTTGTCTTTTTCAATCAGCTTATCCTTGTCCTGATGTGTTCCCATCCGTTGAACACGCGTCTAGGTTGTTTTGTGATCCCAAATAGATCTCACATTTCAACTTCATTCTTTGACTACATGTGTTCCCATAAAGATCACACATTAGTCAAAGAGGGGCAAATGTATGCACCCTAAAATGGTCGCCTAGACTTTAGGCCCCATTTATTAATTTATCAATTTCCTGAATCAATGTTTTGCAACATTTTCATTTCAAATCAAATTCCTTGATCAAATCACAATTAATTCAAATATTTCTAAGGTTTGATCATTTCATCAATAATTTTGTTTAATTAAAAGAAACATTCCCTTTTAAATAAATAAAATAATCTTATTTAATTGAAAGAAGTATCTTAACTGAAATAATCTTATTTAATTAAAATCCCTTTTAATTAAATGATTTTATCTTATTTAATATCTCTCTTTTAAATTAAATAACCTTATCTTGCTTGATTAAAAAAAGAATCCCTCTTTTAGATAAACAAAGTCCCCCACTTAAAGCTTTCTTTGTGATGGAAAAGGAAATAAATCAAATAAAAATAAACAAAATCCTTTTTCCCTCTTCACTTTCCAAGTGGTAGGCCTTCTTTCCTCTTTTTGCCTCTTTAGGGATTTATCCCACATTTCCCTTGAGGATGCATTTCCCTCCACACTTTGTTATATAAGGAGCCCTCTCCTTCTCATTTCATATCTAGAATTCTTAGGCTATTGTTATGCTGCAGGTTTGGAGAGCAATCTTGGAAGAAGCTTTTGAGCATTTTGAGCTTGGATATTTGAGACTTCTTTCTTCTTGTCTTCTTCTCTTATGCCTCATGCAATCCATAGTTTAGATTAGCATTGCATTTACATAATAGTTTAGATTCATGTTTCCTTTCATAGATTAACTTTGTATAAGCATTTCTTTCAATAGAATAGTTTACTTTCTTGCATTGTTATCATCTAGAATAGCTTCCATTTTCATTTTCATGCAATAACTTGATGATCATGGAGACTAGCATTCTTGCTATTCCTCTTTGAATCTCTCATTTCTTGGTGTACTTGCATGGGCATAACTAGGTCAATTTGAGGGCCTCTAATACAAACCCTTGCACTCCATGAATAGAGAGCTATGAGTCACTATTTGAGACCTCATTCTTGAGTGATCTTTAATCTAATGACTCATAGAAGTGTGACGCATTTTTAGCACACAAACAGTAGAGAGAGAGAGAGAGAGAGAGAGAGAGAGAGAGAGAGAGAGAGAGAGAGAGAGAGAGAGAGAGAGAGAGAGATGTGGCAAACTAGCTTAGTAAGAATTGACTTACTATGGGAAATGCAAAACTGTAAAAGATGGCATTGAAGATCTAGCAAGCTAGGAGATGCTAGTCAACCCATCAAAAAAGGATAACCAAGTGAACCACATTCAACTATGAAATCTGCAAATAAAATCAGCCCTTAAGGAAAACATTATCTTCATTAAGGGATCTAGAAAAGAGATCAATGTATTCTTTCTTCTGGGTTCCAAAAGAAAGAATACATTGATATGGATCATGGAAATCTAACAACGTTGAAAGAGATTAGTCCTAAGGAAAGTACATAGTCTCCAAAGAGATCAGTCTAAGGATCCATTGAATAATCCATAAAGTATGATAATCTAATGTAAATATTAATCCAAGGAAAATATTGTCTCCTTATCCATCTATGTAAGAGATTTTATTAAATCATTGTGTGTGTGTACAAAATGTGAAACAAGGAGTAGAGTGTATGCCCACATGTTAAATCAACTGGAAATGACATAACAAGAGCAATGATTTAATGGAGCATACATGCACCCACAAGAGACGTTTCCACTATGAGATGTCCCCAAGTAAGGAAAAATAAAGGGAAATGAAACACATGACAAAGAGAGCAGAAAATGGATCTACTAACTCTAGGATTAGTATGATCATACATAATAACTCATGTATATCATTATTGTATCAAAATGAGTTGACATCATACCCCAAAGGTAGGATAACTACAAGTACAATGGAAGAAGATCACATGAGAGATAAAAAGCATAGCCTTTTTGGGCCAACGTTGTGGAGACCAAAAAGAATGGTAGCTACCACTTTGCATCATCCCCAAACAAATACAACAAAGACATATTTACGAACAATAGCACATGCACAACATGACATGTATATAACATATAGAAGAAATAAGATACAAATAGATAAATTTTATGACAAGTTGGTTCCTTTATCACCTTTCACCAACAAAGCAACAAGGTTTCTCTAAAGAAATCTAATCAAAACACATAACAAAAAATACATCACGAGCGAGCAAAAAATGAAAGACAAACACACAAAAAAATCAACCATACAAGAGGAGCAAATCAAGCATATCACCTACCCCCAATCTTGGTTTGTATTGTGTAGGGAAGGTGGGCAACATGGAAGAAGAGAAATGCCAAGCACAATAGATAGAAATATTGCCAAATTTGAACAAGGACCATGCTCTAATGATGAGTCACTTTGTTTTTCATTACGAGCAAGAGATAATTATTTTGTAAATCTAATAGGTAAATAATGATTAACATCAATAAGCTCATACATATCATCAAAATCATTAGCATGAACATCATTTACACATGAAACATTGAAATAATCACCAAGAGCATCCTCTTCATCAATATTAATAACAATAGGATCTCAAATACGAATAGGATTATCATGTTTGTTCAATTCCATCTTCTTTAGATGAACTTCCTCCCTTGGACTATGCATGGATTGATCAAAATGAATCAAAGCATCAAAATGTGTCTTAGAGGAGAATTTTTTTGGGGAAGCACACTCAAGTGCAAAATGTCTATGGTGGCAGTCATGAGTGTATGCACCCTAAAATGGTCGCCTAGACTTTGGGCCCTCATTCATCAATTTACCATTTCCTGAATCAATGCTTTGCAATATTTTCAATTCAAATCAATTTCCTTGATCAAATTGTAATTAATTCAAATATTTCAATATTTCCTAAGGTTTGATCATTTTATCCTGAGTTTTATTTAATTAAGAGAACATGCTCCGTTTTAATTAAATTAAAAAAATCTTCTAATTAAATAATAAAATCACTTTATCCTAAGCCACATTTAATTAAAAGAACAAATCTCTTTTAAATAAATAAAAAAAATATTTTAATTAAATAATGGAAACCACTTTGCTAAAAATAATAAATAAATAATAAAATAAAAAGAAAAAGAAAAAGACTTTTTGTCTACACATTGAATGCACACTTTCCAAGATGAGTGGAATCTCCTTTTGCCTCTTAATCTCTTCCACACATCTTTTTGCCTCTTAACCATGTCCATTGATTTTGCCTCTTAAGAATCTTGAGCACATGGATCAAACAAGATTTAATCTCCACCATTGCTCATTTCTTTTTGCCTCTAAATCTTGACCGTCCATTCATTTCTAAATCTTTTATAAGGAGCCCTCTCCTTCTCATTTTAGGCATCAAGGCATCCATATTTTAGAGACCCATATTTTATGTTATTTTTATGTTGCAGGTTTGGAGAGCAATTTTGGAGGAGAGTTTGAGCACTTGAGCTTGAACATTGCAACTTCTCTTTTCTTTTCTTTTTCTCTCATGCCTCCATGACAATCCATTTAGATTATTCTTGCACTTGCATGGTAGATTAGATTCATATTTCCTTTCATAGATTAGTTTTCTTTCATGCATTGTTATCATATAGAATAGCTTCCATTTTCATTTGCATGCATATTTGATGATCATGGAGACTAGCATTCTTGCTTTTCCTTTTTGAATCTCTTGTTTTATGGTGTACTTGCACGGGCACAAACTAGGTCTGAACTGAGGGCCTCCATTACAAACCCTTGCACTCCATGAATAGAGAGCTATGAGTCACCATTTGAGACCTCATTCTTGAGAAATCTTGGATATAATGACTCATAGAAGTGTGCCAACATTTTAGCTCACAATGAGCACAATGGTTACATTTGGTTTTGTTTAAAATTTGAGGTGGTTTACAATCAACCAACATCAAGTCTTTTTCTTCTTTAGGAAGGAGAATTGAATGAGCCATACTAGGTTGAGATATAGGAGATGTTGGACCTTTTTTAGGATATATATAGGAGGTAGAATTGAATCATAAATAATACATTTGAGAGGTGTAGGAAGAAGTCGAGGTCTAGGAAAACGAGATGGAACAACAATACGATTGCTAATTTCAAAAATCTTTTGGACTCTAAATTTTTGATAAGATAAAAAGAATTTATCTTTGTGAGACTGAATTGGTTGTGGCATTCTAGCCTAAAAGAATTCAAGGTCAAAGTTTCCATGACTAACTAAAGGTTGATAGAGATTATGGTTAATCATGTTTTTTTTTGCATCATGGGGAAATTTCAAACACTTATAGATAGGAGAGACTATAACTAGATTGGAAGTGAGCCAAGGAAGACCAAGTCTAACTTGAAACTAAGTGAAAAATGGGTCGAAAACAAAGGTGACATCTAAGAATTTATTACCAACTTATACACGAAGTATAATAGAAACAAGAGTTGAACAAGTGAAACCATTGAAAGTTTTGATCGTCACATAAGATTTGTCATAGGAATCTTGCTAGAGATATCTTATGTAAAGATGTTCTTTAGTTATAACATTCACTATGTAAGTAGGTTCTATAACGACTCCATGAGAGGGAAGACCATTAATATTTTTAATGATATAAAGAGGACCATCAAGTTCCCTATTAGTCTCTTTAGGATCAAATGTAATACAAAGATCAGGTTTTGGTTCATGTTTGGGTTTGAATTGATCAATAAGGCTGACAACACTGTTAGCCTTAGTACAATCAATGTTGCAATTTACAATAGTAGCAAGATCAAAATTATAGGTGGAAGAAGACGCCAATAAATGGGTAGGATCAATGGTATACTTAATGGTTGGAGTATGCAAAACTCTTATATGAATGGCCAAGGGGGGGAAAATAACCCTCTCTTAAATAACACTTCAGTTGATTGGAATGTGAAGGTAAGGGATTAGTATAAATTTGCAAGTTTTGGTTGGGAGGGGCAAAAAAATTAGTCATTTGATCATTAAAACCCTTCAAAATATTGGAATCAATGAGGTCTTGAACTATAGATTTCAAACATAAACACTTCTTAGTATCATGACCAAGTTTACTATGGTATTGGCAAAAAGCTTTGGGGTCAAATGATTTATTGGTTTTTATGAAAGGATCAATTGGTTCAATGGAAGGAAGTGTTAAAACATTAGAATTAATCAAATTAAACGTCACATTATGAAAATATTTAGAAAGAGGTGTAAAATTAAGAGAAAGTCTAAAATAGATGACAAAGGAGCCACACTTTTGGATGGTGTTGCTACTTGCACATCAATGTTGTTTAATGAATTGTTGATCTTGATAAAGCCTTTAGGTTTTTGAAACTTTTAGAATGATTGAAATGCAATATCACTCTTATCAATTGGAGCCATTAGAGTAGTTCTCTCAAATTGACTCACTTGAAGCTGATAATTAAGAAGCACTGCACACAATTGAGTAAAAGAAGATAATTCAAAAACAAATATCTTATCTCTAATGTCTTTTTGTAAATTAGCAATAAAAATATGTTGCACATCAATATCAGGTACATGATAAGAAATCTAAGCACGCAAATGCATAAATCTACCAATGAAACCAGTCACTTTTTCTTTAACACCTTGTTTACATCGCATCTAATCAGTTGAAGATATCTTACAACTAATATTATTTTGAAACCATTGAATGGAAACATTAGCAAGTTTTTCAAAAGGAATCAAGAGAATAAGGAGGTAAAAAATAATACCATTGCAAGGCCATAACTCAAAATGTTCTAGTAAAAAATATAGCCATGAATCTATGATCATGAAAAAAGTCGCTACACAATGTTTAAAAGGTATTCACATAAATTAGTGGATCACTTTTACCAGTGTAAGTCTCCAAGTGAGGCATTTCCATGTATTGAGAGATGACTACATGAATGATATCTAAGGACAAAGGACTATTAATGTCACAAGTACGAATATTAAATTTGGACTGAAGCATGGAGTGAATTTGTTGTTGCAAAGATGAAACAATTTGAGCAAGACTATTGACAATGGATTTAGTGAAAAGTTTGATGTGAGACATATGTGAAAGGTTTGGAGCATTAAGAGAAATGGAAGGAACATTGGAATATGAAAATGAGACATCATTGTAGGTAGGCATGGTTGAAGTTTTGGAGTAGGAACAACAGGATTATGAATACTTCCAAGACTAACATGTGTAGGATTGATGTTTGAAACATATGTAGTCATGAGAGGTTGAGTGTATATAGAAGCACTGGTAAATGAAGTAGGAATAGGCATAGAAGTTTCAACACTAGAAGAAGGTGGAATTAAACCAAGTTCTTGAACGCAATCTTTAATGGGTTCAACATTGTTAGAAATTAGGTGGGAAATAGTATGCAAGAAATAGACATCATGTTCATCATTGTGGATTATCTTCCTCATTGTTTCTACTAAAGAGATGATGTCTTTTCCTAACCATTTTTCAAAATTTTCAAAGTTTTTAGAAACTTTTGCACTTCTCTTAAGGTTTCATCCTCATCATCAAAAGAGTGGGAAGAGGGATTCTCAAGATTCCTAGGAAACAAAAAGGACTTAGGATTAAATCTACAACTTCTCCTAACTAAAATTCTATTGGTAGGACTCAATGTTATAACACTCATGCACAAGGAAATGAAAGGAATATATATCTAACAAATGCAAACAATAACTTTGAAAGAGATATGCAAACACTCATAAAGTCTATGCAATATAAATGGATTTATAACATGAAATCTAATGCAGAGCACATCTGACAATCAAATGATAATGTATAAAAAAGAAATATATTACCAAAATCAGAATGCAAATATTGTAAGTTGGGTTCACTAAAATGTACAATAAGAAAAGGGGATGGTGAGTTGGGAGTGAGATTTATCTCTTTTCCTAATTGCACAATTAGAAGGAAGATGACTCAATACACTCAAGTAGGACTTAAGCACTAATTGAGTCAATGATCTTCCATTGATAATTAATTGAGAAAAGTTGGATTTGAGGGGGTATGGATGCATAATGTAAAATATAATTCTAGATAAGTGAGATTGACAAGTTTCAACATCTATAGAATAACATAAATTAGACAAACACATACATTGACCTAAAATAGTAACTAGAGAGAAGATTTGGCCTGCATTTTGAATTTGAGGATGAGTTGGAGGGTAGAGAATGCCCTGGGCATTCTATACCTAGATACAAAATGATTTGCCTACTATGTACCTTGCAAATTTGCCTAAAACTTTCTAGTACAGACTGTCAGATCTTGTACTTTCTAAATTTTTTATGAAAGCTTCGCCACCTATTTAGGAATTAACCTTGAAATCTAAATGATATTGCATAAAAGAAAGCAATGCAAATTTATAAGGTAAATATTAGATCTCCCTTGTAAGTATATATATCTTCATGAACAAATATTGAGATTGAACACATGCATGAAGATGTTTGTATGTTTCTTGAATTGTAGTTGTTAAATGTTGACTTTGAATCAAGGACACCTTTCACAAATGCATGGATCTATGAATACTACTCTGAGATCTTCAATGTTGCTATGCTTGATAAATTTTCCTTAAAGAGTGGATGAATGAAATGCATGTAAATGAAAAAATGTATCTTCTTTCTTGATTGAGAACTCCTCTAATTGGCCATCATGGGACAGAATCTTTCTACAATGGAGAATATTGCCTAAAAATTACCTTGGATGCTTGAAGAATGCTTGAATACTTGAATATAGAATTGTAGGAGAGCACTTGAAATATTGATCATGATTCTTATCAAATGAGGAGAGATATGCCAATTATATACCTCTCACAATATTTAGAGTCAAAATTAACACAAGAAAACCACAAGTCTAGAAATCTCGCTAACGCACTGCAATAGGCCACCCATTTAAATTTTATAGAATGCCAAAACTATTATATACCTAGGAAAATGAGCCTCAATTAAAATGAGGAGTCGAGAATGAACATAAGATGTCAAAATAAGTGGAGCTAGGTTTCTAGGATCAAGCACAATTGACATAAAATCTTGAAATCGTCAAAATGGGGCCTAATAGAGCATCTAGTTATAGTTGCTAACTTTTTAGGATGGTACAAATTTAAATAAACTTTATAATACATGTAGTCAAATTTTGATTATATCAATAAGAAATTTTCTATCGAGGCTTCATGGTATTTATACCATCTCAATGAAGCATCAAACTTGCAATTAAATTTAGCTAGCCAACAACATCTATAATTTTAATCTTGATTAAATCAGGAATACAATTAAGTCATTGTCATTATTCATTAGCGTGTATATATATATGCATATATAGTTACATATTTAGGTCCATGAACATACCCATACATTTATTGCCCATTCACATGAAAATGTGCAAGTAAATTATATGTATTGTACATCCATACATGTACATGTAGGAATGAATAAATTTGTTTTAAAGATTTAATCAAATAGTTCACATAATTTTAATCTCAACCTTAGATAAACAAAGTAGACTTAGGCACAATCAAGTTAGTATTAGGGTTGGGTTGACTTTCAAGGTCAACACAAGATAACAACACTTACCCTAATGATACATAGAGGAACTAATCAAACATAACCAAAATACCACTTAACTTATGTGATGATGTGTGCATGCACTTAGATGACACTCTAATTTGTTCCATTGTCTATACTTCTCTCTCTAGTGATGCCTATCTCTTTTCTTGAAAGATGAGGTTTTATCTTGCATCCATCTTAGAACATGTTTTTAGTTAGCCCATTATACATATTCATTATCCATAGATTGGAAACATGATGATGACCAAACCTAATTGATTGTTTAGAACCATCTCATTCATAAAAGATTTTGAAAAAATAATACTAGATCATAAATCATGTCCATATATATACCAATTCACCATAAATTTATTTGCAAGAGAAATTTTTTTAAATGTCTCTAGGATTTTGTGACATCCATTGAGACAGAAAATGTTTCTTGAACACCTTATGATTCATGAGATTGATCATAGTGATATGATTGACATGGCCTTTAGATATTTGTAAGGTACCTTTGAATAATCTATTTGTTATCATGGTGATTCTACAAGGGACTAAGAATTGGTTATTATCCTCAGGTTTGTGGATTCATTTTGGGTAGGAAATACTGGTATTGTAAGATCCACAAGTGGATATGTGCTCAATTTCGTTGATGGTGTTATTAGTTGGATAAGTAAGCAATATGCTATCATCACCTTTATCTACAATAAAGGTTGAGTGTAGAGTAGCTAATTATGTGTTAAGTAGTCCATTTGGTTTAAGAGGTTACACATAGATGTGTAGTTGAGTCAAGGAGCCATTAGAGTTCATTGTGATAGTTAGAGTACAATGTGTCTTGCGAAGAACCTTACCTTTCATTTGAGGAGGAAGAATGTTGATATCTCCACGTCAAAAAAAATTGTGTTTGATTGTGATGATGAAGAAAGTTGACACATTATAAAATGTTGTAGATGCATTAATGAAGTTAGTGAGAATCTATAATTTTATGTTGTATTATTAGTTTATGGGTATTTTGTTCCTAGCAATAATGGTAGTGTTGGTTCTCCATTTTCTCTTACAATATGTTCAACAACTAGGAGAATGTTAGGAATAATGTCTCAATCTTGCATCCTAATGTTAAGAACATAAACAAATATTTGGGGTTATAGAGGTTATTTTTGGCCTTTAAAAAATGTTAGAATAATATGTATTTGGTTCTTTAGTTATGGAGAAGTAGATCTCTTCAAGATCTACATTTTTAAAAAAATGGGCTCAATTGACTGCCCATATCAAAATTTATAGCCTTTAAAAGTTATCCTCCCACGACAAAAATGTAAGAATGTCTATAATGCATAGGATAGTTACAAGAGGGAGTTACACTTGTTAATCAACTTATGACCCATGTTATGACACACCATAAGGAATTTTTGAAAAGAGATAACGAAGGACCCAAATTACAGAGTAGATTGTGTCGATCTAATGATGGATTGAAAGAATATACTATATTAATCTTGTGGACTCATCTTAGATTTAGGCATTAAGTTTTTAACTAGGGATTTGAGAACCACGTTTTGGTTGTTTTACCTCATACCCAGCTATCATTTTATACTTTAATGTATTTCTTCTCCTATTTTTATTATGTTTTAAAGATGGATACTATAGAATAAGTCTTGTAGGTATTTTAATGATACCAAAACTAGTCTAGATCTGATCTTATTGAAACTGATATAAAGGCTTAGCCTTTGCAAGTTTATTGTAACCATTGATTAGAAAACAATAAATTGATTTTCTTTTGAGTGTGGAGTTTCCCTCTCAAAAGGTTTTTCCCATGTAATTCACAGTGTTATGGTATATCACAGTTTATTTCTTTGTAAGTATATGATTAGTTTCATTTTTGCACATACACCCTAACATAGATTACTGTAAGAAGCATATTTTGCACCTTCACTTTCTTATAAGAGCCAATATATTAATAGACTAGAATAGATTAATTATAGAACAAGGACCAAATACCATAGGCAAAAAATGGGCTTGCATGAACCCTCTTCTAGAAATCCAACACCCATTCCACTCGATCAACCTTGTTAGATAGGATGCAACACCACCCTCATTGACAATAATATATTTACTTACATAGCTCCTAAATGGCACACTTCTCAATGTATAGTGATCCAAAATAGAGTAGACAACTCACATGTGAGCCATCAAGATGGTTCATTATCACAAAGAAACTTCCAAGTGCTAGGATGGACAATTACTCCTTACGATAATGATAATTGTAACTCTTATTGGTTTAGTTCACCTTGTAAATGCCATTATAATTAATGTCCCAAGTTCCAACAATGATAATAACAAAATTTTCTTTGAATGCCTTCATGGGCATCCAAGTATCCGTTCATAAGATCTTAACATCACATACTTTTACATTAGGACTACAATTTGATATCATACTATCCTGACATAATGTCATCATATTTGAGGATGCATGAGTTTGAAACATAAAGTGAGGTTTTGATAAACAAAAATGTGATTCATGTAGATGGTATTTATGATGGGGCCAATATTTCAATTGTTCATAATCAAAATGTGAAAATATAAACAATAATACATATCAAGTCAAGATAAAAATGTTGATGCACATTGTGAACATGATCAATTTGCTATGAAATATGCACATATTGATGGAGATTATATGAATGATTATTATATTGATTTTACAAGGAAATTGCAAAATAAATAAAAATAATACATAGATATACATACAAAATTGAAGCAAGAGAATGCATGTATATTATGTTGGTGGTGCCACAAGGGAAAAAACCCCCCACTTCTAGTACAAACTCCAATAACAATATTCAATATGCTTTGGCAATGACAATTTATTTTAATATTTAGATTCTAGCTAAAGGATACTACTACAATCCTATCTAATTTAGTACATGAGATGACTTACAAAACATGTGCACCCAAGCTCATACTAACTAGTATCAATACACATATTACAATGATGGCTCCTAACTTTGGCTTCCCCTTCAAAAACCTTTGTCCTCAAAGATTGACATGATAAACTTGGATGGATGTCAATAGGCTCCCACATGCCATCTTCAAGATGCATACCTTTTCATTGGACTAATACATCTTCAATAGCATGACAATAAAATTATTTTGCATGCTTGTCCAAGATCTTCTCTAATTCTATAAAAATCAAGTCCCTTCTCATTCAATGATAATTATTGGTTGAAACTTGTGTAGTGTATACAACAACTTTCTTGAGAAAAGAGACAAGAAAATAGGCGTGCATCTTTTAAGACAATAGAAGTGTAAGCAAATATATATCTCAAGTTCACTTTTGTAGATACAATTTTTTTTTTTTGAGTACATGTTTAAACTATAATAGATTATAATTAATTTATGTATTTAGAAACATTCATCTTGCCAATAAACTATTCTATATATATTAAAGAGTCCATTTTCATCGAACCCTTATCCTATTTGCCCTACCTACATTAGAATCCGATTAAGCCACAAGTATGACATGACTTGACCTCATTCGAAGACCCACCATAACAAACCTTACCTCCAACTAAATATTTTATTTTATTATATATAATGTAAACTCTAAATCTTAAACTTTTGTTGCTGTTTAATTATTTATAACACATTTAGATAAAGGTGTTTTCATTCCCATACACCATGAATGGCGGATTAAGGAGGTCCATTGCAATTATAATCCCATGGCTATTTGGCAGATTAAGTAGGCCCATTGCATTTGCTTAAGATAAATGAGAATAAAATGAGAGGGGAAATAAAATGGAAAAGCAAAAAGGAAAGGAAAGGAAGATGGACCAGCAGCTTGTAAACCAACTAAAATATTCTTATGTAGTATACTTTGATTAAGAAACAAGCGTTCTTTAATCCCCCTCTCAATTTCAAATTCAATCTACAAAAATAAAGCAGAATGTTCCTTCACCGCCATGGAAGCAAAGGATGTAGAAACACTTAAACCTCTCTTTACACAAAGCCTGTCTGCTGATCACCATCTTTGCTTTATACTTGCTTTACACTTAACTTATTCTGAGCCAACGTGAAAAGCAAAGCTGAGAGAATGATATATTATCTAATACTTAAAGACTTATTTAGTTGGAATATGACCAACAAAGCTGAGAGAATGATAGATGATAGATGATGCAATACCCACATTTTTTTTGAGCTATAATGTGAACAAAAAAAGGTGAGAGAATGTTAGATTTTGTGCAATTGTGATGAAGGAAAATGAAGGACCAAATCTCAACAATCTCACAAATCTCAGCAGCTGTATCTTCTTTTGTTACCATCTACAATCATGTGGACATCCTCTTGAATGAATTCAAGTTTAAGGAGCCTGCTGCCATGGAGATGCAGGCAGACCTAAGCCTTCTCCCTACACTTATAATGGAAACCCTCCCTTCACTAAACACAGGGAACATTTATCATGATAGAAACTTCTACAGAGTCTTAAAACTCATGTGTAAGGCTTTGGAGGAAGCCAGAGATACTCTGGATGAGTACATGATCTCTGTGGTTGTGTCTCTTCTTCACACTGGATCCTTCAACCTCAGATTGGCAGAATCTAGAAGCAGAATCAAGCATGCTGTAAGTCTATACAATACATATTGCAATAAAGGAACACCACTGTGGATTAATCCAGTAATGCCCATGACACGCATTACTACAGTTGATGAGGATCTGGTGAATATGTGGGAATGCTTGAACAAGCTGGAACAGGACAAGATTGGATTTGAGCCAATTCAGGGGCCTTGTCCAAAGAGGATTCTTAAAGTTGTTGCGAAATTGAGAAGTAAGAAGGTTAGTACAGAGGAAGTGCAGAAATGGGAGCAGGAGGAAATGGAGCAGTTTTGCAGGGCAGGTGGCTTGGAGGCTTTGGTATGTTTGTTGTGTTCTTCCAATTCAGAGTCTGTCCAAACCCAGGCTTTGAAGTTCCTTGGGATTATTTCAGCTAAGAATGAGAATATGAAGAAGAGGATTATCAACATTAGTCATGTTAATAATAGTGATAATCCTAGTGCTCTGGAAATGATAGGATCTGTGATGGCTTTATCTGGTGGTGGAGATCTTCAGCATGAAGCTGTGGCCTTGCTGAGGTCATTGATGAGAAACAATGGGGAAAATATTGTGAAAAGGGCTTGTCAGCCAGGTACCCTTGCCTCTTTGTTAAGGACTCTGTCTTGCAGTTCATGTAATGTTCAGGTACAGGAAAATGTTCTAGGACTTCTATGGGAATTTTCTGTTTTTGAAGAAATGAACAATAGGATAGCTAACATGATGGTTAATGAGGAAGTACTGTTTGAAAGATTAGTTCGTTTTTGTGGGTGTTCTTGTTCTTCCCCTGTGATTGAATTCTGTGCTGCAGCACTTCTGCAAAATCTATGCATGAATGAGGACATGAGAAGTAAAGTTTCAGCAACTGTAGGGATTGCAGAAAGCTTGTTGTATTTGATGGAAAGCTTTGATATGCCTGCAAGGGTCAAGGCTTTGAAAAGCTCTGAAAATTGCAATTCCCCAATGGTTACGGGGTGGTGTGTCTCAATGCTAGATTGTGGGTTTGAAACATATCAGATCAGAGGCCTGGATTTGTTGCTGGGATTCTCTCAATCTATTGTCTTTCTGCAGCTTGCAGCACATGAAGGTGCTATTTCAAGACTGATTAAATTACTAAGCTCTGGTTCCAATACAGTGCTTGAGAAGGCCATTGAGGCATTGTACATGCTCTCCATGCCAGAGGAGAATGAGGTAAGAATAGCCTCTCATGACATGGCCATCCAGAGGCTCACAGTACTTTTAGAATCTGATTCATCCTCTGTAAGGGGAAATTCAGTTAAGGCACTGGATAGTCTCTCTTTCAATCAAATTAACAAAGAAAAAATACTAGAACAGAACAGAGCATTGGAGAAGGTTGCAGCTTTACTCTTCCATGAATCCCCTGCTGGACAGTCTAGTGCTTGTAGTCTACTTTGGAACCTCTCCAACACCACCACAGCTAACAAGATTAAGATTTCTTGCATTCATGGGGTCCCACAGAGGCTCTCTGATTTGTTGGTGTCCGATTCTCCTCTTGTTCAGGAAAAAGCAGCAGGAGCCATTATGAGCCTTTCATACAATGGTAGAAGCAGAAAGATGATGGCCTCGGCAGCTTGTTTATTTGAAAGATTGATCAAGCTTCTTGAGTCTGTGTCAACTTTGGTGCATCAGAATGCAGCAGGTGCTCTGTATAATCTGTCCATAAGCCCACAAAATATTGCAGCAATTGGTGCTCATCCAAGAAGTGTGGCAAATCTTGTTACTCTGTTATCGTCTAAGTGTGGTCTTGTGCAGGAGTATGTAGGAGGAGCTCTGGGGAATCTTGCTTTGTTTGAAGAGATAAGAGAGGAAATGAAACAAAAGGGAGCCATGCCCTTGCTAAAGAAACTCAAGAACTCTTCTAATATACCAGTTAAGACACAGGCTAAGAGGGCCCTGGACAATCTCATGGTATGAGATAAATATCAAATATATGCTTCTTGGGTGTTCATTTGAGTCTATGTTTTGTCCTAAGTCCTCCATAAGCTACATATCATAAGTTTTTATCACTGATAGGTTGTTAAAATGAATGGATTCTCGTAATATTAGAATATTTCTTTATCGAGAGGATCACGAGTTTAGTTTGGGGATTGGAAATTAGTTCTCTAGAGGGTGAGTCTCTTTTAGGCTCCTATCTACATTAGGACAAATCAAGATTTGAACCTATGACCTAAACTATTTAAAATATATGCTAATCTAAAATAATTTAAAATGAAATAAAATATATGACAAAGATTTCCAAGAACAATCAATTTGATAATATTGCTTGTGAGATCATTCTATGTTTCTATAGTATTTTCAGTAATCACTATTTTATAGATATTAATTCGATCATCATAGGTTTCACAAAGAAAATGTGGCCTACGCAATTCAATATATTTCTTTTTTTTCTAAAATAAAAAAAATATTATGCCAAATGAACTCTAACAATTAAATTTATGTCAATTCATTATGATGGATATTTAGACCTATATGTTATACCACTTTGCATTCATTTAAATTATTTCCATGTGTAGAATAAAAGATAATTAGTTTGTAATGCTAAGCCACATAGGAAAGCCTTCAAAATCTACCATTGTAGCAAGTCAACTCCTACCATTGTCCATACTATGTTTAATTATTTAATGTGTTATTGATTTAAGTTAAATATATTTTCATTCATATTTAATTATTTGATTAGTCTAGATTTTTCAATGTAAGATGTGTACTTTCTCTTATCTTTTTTGGTGAGCTCATCTTTGTGATCTAATCTAAGATTTTAGTATTAGGACTCATCCTTCTTTTTATTTTGAGTTTTTCTTAACTCAAATATGTGAGTGAAAACTTTATTTCATTTCTATAGCCATTAATCAAAATAGTAAATTTAAGCTCAAAATAAACCTTACTAATTTCATCCCAATATGAGTTGCCAGTTAGTCATCCTGAAAATTTTGACAAATCAATTCATGACATTTTATCATTTTTTTATACAATGTAATATTTCTTTTACAAAATGAAAATAAAAGACTAACATGAGATATATTAGAATATGACCATTGTGTCTATTACATATCAATAAGCATTAAAAGACAGATTTGAAAGTGTCCATCAAGATCATATTAGAATTTGAGCAGTGTCCATTAAGACTATATTAGGATATGGACATTTTGTCTATTAGAAATCCACAATTATTAAATGACAGACTTGAAAGTGTCCATTAAAAATAAATCAGAATATAGACATTGTGTCTACATAGACACACTTAGATTATTTATTAATAGTCACATCAGTACACCAATACGGCTCATTGGTGCTATTTTCTGGTTTTTATAACAGGTGAACAAGGTCTACCTACGACAGAGCCACAAAGCCCTTGGTTCCCTTCAAAGCTTCAAAACCACAACAATAAACAAAGTAGAACAAGTTATTACAGATATCAACCAAATCAATATAAAAAACAACACTAAGATAACTGCAAAACAATAATTTGGCAAAAAAGTAAATGCAACCTGCTATATCCAAATTGTTGTAATACACCGCCAGTTGGAATTGGACCATTAAGCTGGTTGTATGACAAGTTACTAAGCAGATCAAAATAGAAACCAAAAACATATTAGTTGGTTCATTCCAAAAATATTCTCAGCTGCTCAAAAACATATTAGTTTGTTCATTCCAAAAATATTCTCAGCTGTTCTTCAAAAAAGCTACATGCACTTACAAAATGTGAAGGCTAGACAGTTTATTAAAGGTGTTAGGTATATTCCCTCTCAACTTGTTCACAGAAACATCAAGCTCCTTCAGGGACTGCAGGTTCCCTAGACTGGGAGGCAGAGTTCCATTAAATGAACTTCTGTAAAGATCTCTGCAATTACAATACCAAACCCTTAACATTAAAAAAAATCTAGAGTAAAATTTAATTAATCTGGTATAGCTTTCATTTTTATTCTGATAATGAATTACAAATGTGTGATTCGAAACTTTGATGTAAAAACTATCAAACAATCGAATTTAGAAGCAATTTTAATCAACAATATAGATTCTGATAATCATTGATTAAAGAAGAATTTGCTTACAAATTTTCTAAGTAGGTTAATTCACCAAGCCTTGGTGAGATGGGGCCTGAAATCCTAGTACCCCCTAAATCCCTGTAGAAATTATAAGTTTGATAATTTTAGAAGAAAAATAAAATTAAGGGTAAACTTTTGATAACTACATGTAGTTCAGCAAATACCTCACTAATTTCTCTTGGCCAATGCCAAGATTCTAAAACTGGGTTTTGAAAGCGTGAAAACATGTTAGAAATCAGAAAAGGTGAAAAAGACTTACAGCCTAATGACTCTTTCATTGTCATTACATGTAACATGAAACCATTCACAGGGATTAGGGTCTTCTATTTCTGAATTCCAGGTACCTAGAAGATTATTTGGGTCGTCTAAGCCTGCCTTGAAATCCATCAAAATCTCTATTTCTAGTTGAGCATAAGAATGGGCAGAAAACAGGTTCACTATAATAAATCCTACCAGCAGAAAGTACACAAGTATGGATTTATTAGCCATGATTAATGACAAAGAGTGAAGACAAATTGATGGAAGTATAGAAAGGAATTTAAAAGAGGACGAAGAGAGAGTACCATGCTTGGTCTTATATTTTCAAGCCTCCATGGAGAATTTGTTTATGGTCTAGCAGACGAATTGAGAAAGAAAAGAAACTAGAAACTTTGGAATGTACTATATTAAGAAAGAAAGCAGTAAAAAAAAAAAGCCTGAACAAACACAAAACTTAGTAAGTATTGGGAAAAAAACAGCGAAAACAACTCAAAGGGGTAGAGTTTCTCTTTTGCCTCTAAGTTAACGGTGATTTCTCTTGCTTTCCAGATTGTGATTAGAATTGGTACATAGGTTATTTTTCAATTCAAATATTGATATTCTTTATTAGGGTAAGGTTTTAAGGTGGGGGAGAATTTATTTTAAGTTAGTGGAGTAATTTAATTCAGTGTCAATTTTCAGTTTTTTTTAAAAATCAAACAAAATGAATAGTACATTTAATGATTATACATGTTCATGAAGTCAAGAATTGAGAAAGTTCATGATTTTAGTAGTGAAAATCTTGAAGATAATTTGTTCAAGTAGATATCAATGGTATCTTTTTTTAATCATGAGTATTTAGATTATCATTAAAATAATTACACATATTCACAAAAGGACGAATAAATAAGAGCCACTCTAGAATCCATATCAAACATTTCAAATTACTATCTCTATCCCTTCGGTGATAAACTAGGATGATGAGCTAGATTCCTCATCTACCTTATAAACCTTGCTTAATTCCTATGAGGAAAACAAACTTGCATGTTAAAAGAAGGAGCTAAGTACCATATGTTCTCTAAAGGAGACAATGTCTAGCAATTTTTTGCAAAACAAGGTATTAATCAAGTTGTTTCAACCTAACAAGAGGACAACGATTACAAAATAGATGAATATGCTTAATATGACTTATTCTTTGCACTCGAATGGATTTTGAAGAACCTACATAGGACAAGACAGAGAAAATAAGATAGTTGGATTTAAAAAGAGATCTTGTACACATGATGATGAAGAAGATCTACAAACATATAGTGTCAAAAGCATGTATAGAAGTCATTGCCAAATCTTAACACCTTGAGATTAGGTGACCAAAGAGAGACAATGTAAATTCTTGAATCTTAACCATAAGTTAAACACAGTATAGTTGTCAATAATTTGATGCCAAGATTGTATTTGTTGGAAGAAGGGGTGTTAATCATAGACTATTGCATGACAACCCTCAAGTGTGTCCCATAAATTTCAAGCTATTCATCAACTTCTACATGGAGCACATATGATTCTTATGTCATTTTGTTGACTTCCTTGTTCTTGAAAACCTTCTAAGTTGTGGTTCTTCTTGATGCAAGATGTATAAGTTGTGGTTCTTCTTGTGCATTCAACTCCCAACATCTATTCACCTACAATTTATCTTGGCAATCTGGCCAAGGTGGAGGAAAAATTACACAAAATAAGATCTCTAGTTTGGTAGAATTGAACGAATGAATTTCAAAACACTGACAACCTTTTTAATTAAGGGTAACAATTTAATTGGCCCTTGTGCTAAGGGTTTTAGTTTATGTTGCATGCAAGCTTTTTGAGGATAGAGCTACTTTATTATAAACAACTCTTGTAACTTGAATAACTCTTTTTTGGGGGGCTTGAAACCATGCTACTTATATTTTAACCCATCTGCAGAAACCTTCTTTGCAACTCTATTGTGGGAACAATTACCAAATTTGTCATGTTATACTTGTGAGGATATTCATGTTTATACTCTGTAGGAAATTTAACCAATAAATACATTTTTGGACCAAGACCATTCCATATTTACTAAATATGATCCTCCTTCACATTTGCATGTATATTCTTGTAGAATTGTGTCTAGCTAATCTACTTATTATTTAGGTTAAAATGAAAATTTGGCTCCAATTTTAGAATCAAATGCTAAATTTTGACATAATAACTTTCAAGTGTAGACATTGTTACACTATAGGACATAAATCAAAGGCATGCCTAAAATATTTTTCTTATCCTTTAATAAAATATGGTAATTCAAGTAAACATGTTGCTTGGTGGAAAGGGCTAACCTCAATCCTCAACATATATTTCCTATTGCACAAAAGAGTGTTGAAACTGAGCCTGATCTGGCTAACACACTTGGGCCACTCAACTAAGCTTTAATAATAGGATAAATGGAGGTGTGTTCTCCTAGAAAAAGGTTTATAAATGAGAAGATCAACCAAGCCCCCAATGGTGTAAGGGCTATTAAAAACTTTGATACTTGATCAGAAAATAATGTCTTTAATCTCTAGATTTTCTTAAACTTCATGCAATCTTAGAAAAAATTATATGAGTGTCACATGTTTGATTTTAAGTAGCACATATTTGATCTAATGCTCAAAACTAATATGTGACACAAAATATTAGTGTATGAAAATATGTAAATGAGCTTATCAATGTCATTTACAAGTTCATTATTAGGGAGCATGTTGAGTTAACAAGCATTTGTGTTTTTCTAGGTCAACCTCTTTAATAATCCAAGTTAATAGTAATTAGAATATTGAAGATGACATTTATGAACATGAAAATGACATGGATTTGATTCTTCATCTCTTACAATCCAAAGTGTACTATAACAACTCTCCTTATATCATGTGATTATCATCTATTAATGCATGATATTTAAAAGTATACGACTAAATGTATTTAAATAATATGACTGTAGCAATGTGTTGTAGAAATGTATATGAGGTTGACCCACAATGACTAGTAGAAAATATCAATAATGTTTTAATTTGAATCTTAAATTTAAAAATATAAGTTCATATTTGCACACCTCAAGATTGACCCTTATGGGCTAAGATTCATTGTGCATTTGCGTAGATTGATCAAAGTCCAAGTTTCCTTATCATGCACTTGCACACAACTTTTATATTAACTTTAGGATGATCAACGCCTATAGATTGTTGGAATATCTCCCTCTATGTCTCTCCCTTCGTCATTGAGAACTCATCGAGCACCTCTTTCTACCCCTCAAGGTATCTTCCTCTCTTCCCCTCTTCTTGTTTCTCCCCAGGTCTCTCACTCCCTCCATTTCTACCTCTCCCTCCATCCCATCTTACTCCTCTATTCCTATCATTATTTTGTCTCTCATATTCTTCCTTCCTTACATCACTATGTCTCACTCTCTCTCCATTATCTATATGCCAAGATCAATGGTATAATTGGAAGAGAGAGAGAGAGAGAGAGAGAGATAGAGAGAGAGAGTACGAGAGGGGGGTTGAAAGGGAGAAAATATTTACGATTTAGGGTTTATGGTTATAGGGTTGGGGTTTGGGGATTAGGGCTTAGGGCTTAGGTTTAGAGAGAGATGGGTAGGGAGATGGGGGAGAGAGGAAGAGAGTGAGAGAGGGGAGAGATATGGGGAAGAGGAACATAAGGGAAAGAGGGAGAGAGACTGATAGAAGGGGAAGAAAGAGGGGAAAAGGGATAAAGGTAGAAAGGATTTAGAATTTAAGGCTTAAGGTTTAGGAGAGAGAGAGAGAGAGAGAGAGAGAGAGAGAGAGAGAGAGAGAGAGAGACCCCTTAAGATCACTCAGCACCCATTATGTATCCTAGGACCCCTTAATATATCATTGGACCTCTTATAATCTCTTAAGACACCTTAGTGCCCTTAATGTATCCTAGGACCCCTTAAGACCCCCTATGAGTCCTTATGATCTCTTAGGACCCCTTACCATACATTAATGTATCATAAGATTCCTAGGATGCATTAATGGGTAATGGGGGTTGTTAGGGGTCCTAAGGTGACGTAGGCCAAGGCTAGAAGGATCCAATTAAGGACAATTCAAACCTTGCAGCTTTAGAATTACACAACGAAAATCCCAACACAATAGATAACACAACAATTGTTTCAAGTAATTTGCATTAACATGCCTGGCTGTAAGGCCTTCCGTGTTAGGGCCAATTACAATCAGAAATAATTTTGCAAGCTCCACACATAGGTCCAATGCAATTTCAGCTCTGAAGACAATCAAAAGTTGATGGAAACCCTAAGGTAGATCTAAACTTGAGCTTGCAAGCCTCCAAGCAATCTCCTTGTTCCCAAGTGTGCAAACCACTAGCTCTGCAAATGCAAACTATCAAATAGAAATATGATCTGCAAGATCTTTTCCACAACTTCGCCAACTTCACCCTTCAAGCTTCACAGTCATCCAAGTCATGTCTCCTTAAACATCTACCCAAACACCCTATAAATACTAATCATCAGCCACAAGTCAGAAAGATGAAACCCTTAACTCTTCCTAACAAATATTAAATGCCATACAAGTTGGCTTACAAATTGTATACAAACATTTAATTTAGCATGTCGGCCTCCAGATCCACTTAGGAGAATCCAACAAAAGATACAAACAATAAATGCACCAAGTCAGCCCAACAAATCACACAGAACTCCAGTTGGTAAGCCAGAACTACAGAGCATCAGTGAAATAACCAAGCACACCAAGCATCATCGAGCCCCAGTGTCGACCAAGCATCACAGGCATGGCTGAGTAATACTTTCACCGAGTGCCAGAGACTACCAAGTTCCTTTAGTGACCGAGCTTCCTTCAATGATCGAGACTGTCGGTCAAGGCTACAACCAAGTAACACCGGCCAAAATACAAATACCTATGCAATTTAACTGAGGACAAGGATTGTCCCTGCATCAACCTTGGATGCCCCTGCATCAGACACCCTAGGTTCCAAAAGATGTTCATATGTGAGAAGAACATCTTCCAGGGTTCAACACAGAAACCCTGAATTGGTTCTTCACATACAAGTCCTCCATCTTCTTAGCTTGCATATTCTTCCACTTCAGTTTCCTCTGTCTCTTCAAGTCTTTTCTAGACAACATATAGGTCGGTCCTCCAAACTGATCATTCATTTTCTCTAGATCCACCAACTAGGGAACCAATACTCAGACTTCTCCTACTAAGCATTGTATCCATCAAAGGCATCAATGAAAACTTCCTGTCATCCTTCTCAACAGTAAAAACATTCTTTACACGGTCATAAATAGCTCTGCAATCATATTGCCAAGGTCTACTGAGCAATATATCACAACTATTCATCTTCACAATGTCACATAACACAAGATCCTTATACTGACCAATCTGAACATCAATGAAGCATTGTTCTCTAACTTCCAGAGCATGATCATCTTGTAACCAACCAATCCTATAAGGACATGGATGTTTCATTCTATTCACACCAAGTTTCTGAACCATGTCCTCAGCAACAAGGTTATCAGTACTACCACTATCAACAATAACATCACAGAGTTTACCTTCAGACTTGCATTGGGTCCTAAACAAGTTACTCCTCTGACAAGGTTCATCCTTTGTACCGAGCAATGTTCACCAAAGAAACAAGTTCTCTGATTCAGGTTCATTCTGAATGTTCTCATTTACCACAGGAGTTCATCAGTCAACCTTCTTCTATGTACATTTAAAAGAACGGTGTCCTTCCCCTCCATAGTTATAGCAAGTACCTTTAAAGATAACTCTACCTGTCTTCTTCTTTGGTTCCACAAGTTTCTATTCATCTTCTACATCAGTCGGTTTATCCTTCACCGAGTGATCAATTTTCTCCTTCCCTCAGGAGTTACTAGGTTGTTTCCTCTTCAACTTATCTTTTGCCTTTAGAGTATACTGATAAGCATCTTTAACAGAATCAATCTTCAGCATACCAAGCTCATCCTGAATATTGAATCTTAGACCATTCACATATTGAGCTACTTTTTCCTTACCAAGTTCTTTGTGTCTAGACCGAATAGTAAGCTTGTAGAATTCCTCGATATAATCTTCAACAGACAAATCCTTCTGTTTCAGATTCTGCAACTTCTTAAACAAGTCAAGCTCATAGTCAACCGGTATGAACTTAGCTTTCAATTTTGTCACCATCAACCTCCACCGATTGATCTTCATTTCACCTTCATCTTCTCTATCTCTTTGTAGTTCTTTCCACCAAAGAGCAACATGTCCTTTCAACTTAGTCTGTGCTAATCTCACCCAAAGAGGATCTTCAATTTCTTCCAGCTCAAAGAAATCTTCAAGTTCACCAATCCAATCAATCAGATTGTCGGGTTTCAAAGTATCAGAGAAAGTAGAAACTTCCATTTGGTAACTATTAAACCGAGCACTAGATCTAGGCAACCGAACAGTTTTGTCTTCACCAGATCTATTTCTTTGATCATCACCACTAGATCTAGCAAGTTCAAATTCTTCAACGGCTTCTTCATAGCCATCCTCAGTACCAACATTCTGAGGTATACTAGTAACAACTCTCATGTTCTCGGTGACCATGTCATTCTTCATCAATTCCATCTTACATCTAAATCTGATTTCACTTTCTCTATGATCTGGGATTCCATAGTATCACAAAGATCAGAAATAACTCTGGGGTCCAATCTTCTCAGAGGCATCCTTAAAGATATGTAAAAATAACCCTCTGCAACAAACCTTCACCGACCACCTTGTGACAATTTCCAAGTTGCAAACAAGTTAGATCACAACCTACAATCTTGCAAACAACTAGGGCACAATTTCACAAGTTCAGTGCCACAGATCTGTAATCAAGATCCTATGATCTCTTCACCAACAAGATCAACTTTGCAAGATCAACCTTGCTAGGTCAACCTTCGCTCAGCTCCCACAAGATCAACTCTGCTCTAATATCACTTGACGCAGACCAAGTCTAGAAGGATCCAATTAAGAATAATTTAGACCTTGCAGCTTTAGAATTACATAGTAGAAATCCCAACACAACAGATAACACAATAATTGTTTCAAGTAATTTGCATTAACATGCCCAACTGTAAGGCCTTTCGGGTTAGGGCCAATTACAATCAGAAATAATTCTGCAAGATCCCCACACATATCCAATGCAATTTCAGCTAGTTTAGCTATGAAGATAATCAAAAGCTGATGGAAACCCTAAGGCAGATTTAAACTTGAGCTCGCAAGCCTCCAAGCAATCTCCTTGTTCCCAAGTGTGCAAACCACTAGCTCTACAAATGCAAACTATTAGATAGAAATCTGATCTCCAAGATCATGCAAGATCTTTTCCACAACTTCACCAACTTCAAACTTCAAGCTTCACATTCATCTAAGTCATGTCTCCTTAAACATCTACCTAAACACCCTATAAATACTAATCATCAGCCACAAGTCGGCAAGATGAAACCCTTAACTCTTCCTAACAAATATTAAATACCATACAAGTTGGCTTACAAATTATATACAAACATTTAATTCAGCATGTCAGCCTCCAGATCCACTTAGGAGAATCCAACAAAAGATACAAACAATAAATGCACCAAGTTGGCCCAACAAATCACACAAAACTCCAGTCGGAAAGCCAGAACTATCGAGCATCATTGAATTAACCAAGCACACCAATCATCGTCGAGCCCCAGTGTCGATCGAGCACTGCAGGTATGACCGAGTAAAACTTTCACCGAGCGCCAGAGACTACCAAGTTCCTTCAGTAACCGAGCTTCCTTCAGTGACCGAGCTTCCTTCAATGACCGAGACCATCGGTCAAGGCTGCAACCGAGTAACACCGGCCAAAATACAAACACCTATGTCATTTCACCAAAGACAATGATTGTCCCTCCATCAACCTTGGATGCCCCTGCATCATAAGAGTAGGGTCCCTTACGACCCACATTACCCATTAATGCATCCTAAGACTCCTAGGGTACATTAATGTGTGCTAAGGGTTCATGAGTGGTCCTAAGTTGGCATATGATACATTAATGTATCTTATGACCACTTATGACCCCTTATGACCCCCATTATCTATTAATGTATCCTAGGAGTCCCTGAGATACATTAACATATGGTAAGGGGTCGTAAGGGTCCATGAGGGGAAATAACAGGTCTTGAAGGGTCTTAGGATACATTGATGTATCTTAGGAACTCTTAAGACCCCTTATGACCCCCCACAAACCCCATTAACCATTAATATATTTGAGGAGTCCTAGGATACATTAATGTATGCTAAGGGGTCCAATGATGCATTAATGTATCCCCAGGACCCTTTATAATCCCTTAGGAGCCCTTATGACCTCTCAACATACATTAATGTATCATAGGACTCCTAGGATACATTAATGGGTAATGGAAGTTGTAATGGTTCGTAAATGGTCCTAAAGGGTCCTAGGATATATAAATGTATTGTATGACCCCTTATAGCTCCTTAGGACCCCTCAACATATATTAATGCATCATACAACTCCTAGGATACATTTATGTATGTTAAGGGGTCCTAAGGGGTTCTAGGATATAATATTGTATGTTGGGACCCCTTAGGGCCACTTATGACCCCTTATGACCCATATTAACCATTAATGCATCATAGGGGTACTAAGATACATAAGTGTATGCTAAGGGGTCCTAGGATACATTAATATGTCCTATGACCCCTTATGACCCCTCAACGTACATTAATGTATGTTAAGGGGCCATAGGGGGTCATGAGGGGTCCTAGAATACATTAATGTATGCTAGGACCCCTTATGACCCCTCAACATACATTAATGTATCCTAGGACTCCTAGGATACATTAATGGTTAATGGGTGTTTTAAGGGGTCGTAGAGGTCTTAGGATACATTAATCTATCCTAAGACCCCTCAAGACCCTATACAACCCCTTAACATACATTAATGTATCCTAGGACTCCTAGGATACATTAATGGATAATGGGGGTCGTAAGGGGTCATAAGTGGTCATAAGGGGTACTAGGATACGTTAATGTGTTCTAGGACCACTTATGACCCATTAGGAACCCTAGACATACATTAATGTGTCGTAGGACCCCTTACGACCACTTAACACTCATTATGTATCCTAGGACCCCTTAATGTATCTTAGGACTGGCCTTAAGACCCCTTAGCACCTTAATATATCCCAGGACCCCTTAATGTATCCTCTGACTCCTGGAATACATCAATGGGAAATGGGTGTCATAAGGGCTAGAGTGGAGAGAGAGAGAGAGAGAGAGAGAGAGAGAGAGAGAGAGAGAGAGTTGTGGAGAATAGGGAGATAGTGATATTGGGGGAAAGGGAGAGGGTGAGAGAGAGGAGGAGGAAGGAGATATGGAGAGAGTGAGGAAAGAGGGGGAAAGGGATAGGAGAAATAGAGATAGGGTAAAAGAGAGAAGAGGAGGGAGAAAGTAAGAAAGGGAAAAGGGGAGGGGGGAAGGTAGAGTCCAGAGAAATGGAAAGGGGGAGGAGAGATGAAGATATGGAAGAGAGGAAGAGGATGGATGGAGATGGAGGTAGGTAAAAGGGAGAGTAAGGAAATAGGAAGAGGGTGAGAGATGAGAAAAGAGATATGTGGAAAGGAAAAAAGGATTAAAGGTATATGGTTCAAGATTTAGAGAAAGAGATATAGGTAGAGAGAGGTAGGAATATTGGGGAGAGAGGGAGAGAATGAGAGAGGGGAGAGAGGATGGGAAGAGGGGAGAGAGAGGATAAAACCTATAAACATAATATATCAACCCTAAATCCTTTCTCCCTTCACCCTCTCTCTCTCCCCCCCATCTCTCCCTCTCTCCACCCTTTCTCACTCTCCCTCTTTTCATTCTTTCCATCTTCCCTACCTCTCCCTATCTCCCCCATCTTTCCCCTAAAACCTAAATTCTACCTAAGCCCTAAACCCTATAACCATAAGATCTAAACTCTCTCTCTCTCTCTCTCTCTCTCTCTCTCTCTCCCTTAACCCTATAACCTATAACTATAATCCGTCAACCCTAAATAATTTCTTCCTTCTCCCTCTCTCTTTAACCCATCTCTCTCTCCCTCTCTCCATCTTCTCCACCTCTCCCCCATCTCCCCCTCATTCCCCTAAACTAGGTAATGTTGTTATATGGAGCCTAATCAAACTCAAAGGTTAATTTTTCCCCACTTTTATCAATGTAGTTTCCCCCCAAATTATTGAACAAGGGTCAATAGTTAATTTTCTATTTTACAAAGTCCTTTTGACTTTAGTTTGAAAAACTTGATCAAAGTGGGAGAGAGAGAGAGACACACAAAGGGAATATATTTTTTACTACAACATTTGGCCCATGCCAAATAGGCTTGGTGTGCCAAAGCCTAAGGCTCAGTATGTTGAACCATATGGCATGAACCATATAGGGAACGAACCATATGATTTTTTTAGGACCAAAAAGTTGAGTGGCATATTTTTGGTCTCCCATCTTTGTGCACTTAGCCTAAGAGAAATTACATTTAACAAATAAGAGAGGGAAAAGATAGAAAATACAACCAGTGGGAAGAGACCACCATAATAGCCTAACAAGGGGTAGTGTAACCCCCATAGAATATGTCAAGACCTTTCACAGGAACTCACACTAATTACTCACTTTATTAATCCTAACAAATATTAATTAAAAGTGTAGGAGAAACCTAGGAATAGGAAAATACATAATCAACTAGGAAATAAAAACCTACATTTACTCCCCTTAAGTGTAGCTTAGGTGGCTAAAAAGTTGATAGGTGCCAACGAATAAGGCCATATTTTGTACACATGAAAAAGAAGTAATCCCCATAAGGAAGAATCCCCCTACCCCCCTGGAAAAAAGGGAGATAATACTCCTTGAGAGAGAGAGGAGGGGGGGGATTACACCCCCAAAAAAGCTTGGAAGTGAAGGAGCTTACATTTTGTGAAGGGTTTGATGAAGACATGTTTACAATCTAATTTGATGTTGAACAATACTTGAGATCAATGATCTACTCATTAATCAAATCCTATATGTAGCACACACATATGGATCTTAATGTTTTTAGTCCTATGATGATGGACCTAGTTGTGAAATATTTTTATGAAAATCTAGTTGTCACAAAATACATGACTGTAGGCTTCCAAAAACCAATGCCAAAATCAATGAGAATATTTTGAAGCCAAAAATAGCCTTCTTAGTAGCATTGACTGCTCCTTGATAATTAGCCTTTGTTGATGAAAGAGAAATTGTAGATTATTTTTGTATTGTCCTAAATTGTAATAACTTGTGCTCTCTACAATTTAATGATTTTTTAGCACCTACCTTAGCGTATTTGCATTCTAGGACTTCATAATTGCACTTAATACATATCTAATTCAAATTTGAGTCCTCTTCTCTCTCTTACTAGTGTAAAAGTGGAGGTAGGATCTAATTTATATGCATCCTCCTCTATTTTCCTCCAATCACAAAATTTACTTCCTCTCCTAGGCTTTATTTCACCGTTTTGGCCTCGAGATTCAATCCCATTGTTGGAATCAACTACATATTTAAACCTCAAACTGTCTGATTAACATTAACCCATTTCTTAGGATTAACCAAAGTCCTCCAGGACTAGGATGATTTAGGTCAGCCTTGTCCTAGAGGACTGATCCCAGATTTAGGACCTAGGTCCATCACAATAGTTTTGAAGGGTTTCTAGATATATGGTTGGCTATTTAATTTTGACTGCTGAAATCACTATAAAAGCAACCTAATTGCTTCATTTGGGCATAATAAAATGAAGTGCAAGGTGGACATCCCAATTTCATTACAACAAGCAATTGCAAGGTGGAAACCCTAGTTTGTTAGCATCCATTAAAGCAAGGTTTAGCTATCAAAGACTTCATTCAAGCATTCAAGTATCATTTTCTACATCATCGAGTTTCAATTGAATTGTGAGGATGGCTAGGTGTACTTTTTCCCTTAGGGGATTGGTATGAATTCCTTGTTATTTTCAGATCTATGCATTGTTTCTCCACATTTTCATATTTACATTTACATGCACACAATCAAACATTATTTGCATTTACATAATAGGGTTTCACTCTATCACACATAGGGTTAGATTCTAGGCATTTACTTATGCACTCTAGCTCATTAGCATTCTAGACACTCTAAATTGATGAGCATATCACACTTTAATTTTTCTAACAGCTGTCCGTGGAGGTGGGAATCACAAAAATGAGGGTTTGAATAAGGTGAAATCCTATATAGCCACCCACACACACATTTTATAGATTTATAGATCTCAAAAGTACATGTATAGGTATAGATACAATTAACTTTGTAGTCTAACTATTCTAGGTCCATCTCATTTTCCAGTCTAAGAGGCCCCTAAACTAGGGTGAGTTAGGTCGGCCTTGTCCTTTGCAGAATAAGAAAAAGGCTGACTTGGGTTGGCCTTGTCCTTTGCAGAATAAGAATCTTTAGTTTCTGTCAGTTGTAAATTCCAGATTGCCAAATTTGGAAATCAGTAAATTTTGGGACTTCGACAGTTGGAAGAAAAAGGTTCAAAGTGCAATCTCCCTCCTTCATTTTTAGGTGCACACATTCCTATCCTAGTATTTCTTGGTATTTACTTTCACAGATCAGATTTAGAATTTAGATTTTCTTATCATTCAACATATCTTATTGGGATCAATCAAATCTAGTCTTATAAGGCATAGATCTTGAGTTTTTACCCTAACTCACTAGGTTGTACTTACCATATCCATCTTGTAGGCAAGGGTTTTTTATTCCAATGTATAATAGCCCCCATTGATCTAGCGAGTGACATATATCCTAGCATTGCTCACCATTTCCTATTATACAATTTTTTACTCAACCAATAAACTGGACTTGAATGAAAATTTAATCAATATCCTGAAGTGGACTCATTATCTTGAGAATCTTCTACCTAATTAGAATATGTGTATTGCACCAAGTCAAAATTTGTGCCCACTACATAGTGAATTCCATAACTATGATTATACCTTAAATGTAGTGAATAATTCCCTAATCTGATTTCAAGTGCAACTCATCGGGGTTCTACATAAATCAAGAAGTCATCCCTATAGCATATGAAATGTCAAGTCTTGTGTGAGTCAAGTATATGAGACTACCAACAAGTTATCAATACAAACTGTTATCCACCAAAGGTGAAGAACATTAAGCCTCAAGTTTGACCCCATATAGAAATGGAGTCAATGCAGACTTACAATTAGTTATTCAAAATCGAGAGAGTATATCAAAATCATACTTAGGTTGTGCAAGAAATATCCCTAAAGAAGAGTGAGTGATCTCAGTTCTCAAGAACTAGTGCAAAAGGCATAACTTTGACATTAAAAATTGATCATTAAGGACAATTTTCACTGTCAAAATGGTGGATGAGTGATTCCCTATGATCAACAAGTCATCAACATAAAGAGCCAAAAAAAGGTGAGATTTTTCATCCCTACTATAAAATTTAGACATTTGGTTCCATGTGGAAATGAGTGAACCTAAGTATTAGAATAAGGAGTCAATCATGGCATATGAAGACCAAGGGTCCTATTTGAATCCATAGAGATACTTCCAAAGATGAAAAAAAATTGTAGGATTTTGAATGAATCCTTGTGGTTTCTCCTTGTATATTTCCTCTTGAAGGTCACCATGGAGAAATGCACTTCTCGCATCCACCTAATGAACTTTCCATAGATATGAGCTACAAAAATAGCATAGACAAGTCAAATAGAATTCATTTTAGAAATTGGTGCAAAAATATGAGTAGCTAATGCTAAGATCCTAGGAGAATCCTTTGGCAACCAAGCAAGCCTTATGTTTATCAACTGACCCATCTAAAGAAAATTTTGTTTGATAGATTCACTTCATCAAACAAGTTTTCTTCCCTTAGGAACAGGGACAAGATCCAAAGTGTGGCTCCTCTCAAGGAATTGAACTCTTCCTACATAACTACATCTAATTTTTATATTTTAATACCAAAACATGTGCTTTTGGGATTTTTGTTTAAAAGGCCAAACTTTATTTTTACTAATTTTAATTCCCAAATCTTATGTTTCTAGGATTTTTTGTTTAAAGGGTGAAACTCTATATTTACCAATTTTAATACCAAAACATATGCTTGAATACCATTAAATTGATTTTTTTTAGTGTGTCCTAGGATCTAATAAGTGAATATGTTATTAGGATGAACAATATTTATTATCTATGTTATAGCACCAACTATGTGATAATGAATTGTAAACCATTTTTATTAAGGGATTGTTGCCACCACTTAGATATGTATTTAAGTGAATTTTATTGTTTTATTTACATGTGTTCTTATGTAAAGAATATTAAAATTAAATTTAGTGTGGATCCAATATGCTGAAGTTTTATTTATTATCTTCTAATAATTTTTCTAAATCTGAACTTATCCTTTGACAACTTGTATCACCAATTTAGCTTTTAAAGACAATAATTCTAAAGAGAAAAAGGAGAATCACATAATGTAGCTAATATTTGAACCGATATATTATCATTTAAGCCTAATAATTTTAGGAATTTTAATTTAGAGAAGAATTTTAAGATTGTATTTTAAAGTTTGCTGGTCACTAATATAATTATTCTTCCTCTTATTCATTATTAGCTCCAAATACATTGATAACTAAAACTATAATAAAAATGTAGTTTGTAACTTATAATTAACATCATAATCAAGAGCACATAGATTTTAAGCATAAAATATTACAAAATTCAATTGATAATAATAATATTCATAATATAGACAATACCAATGATAAGTGAAATCTTTTAGTAATTTCCCCTAATGAAAATTCAAATATTTTCATTAATCCCTTTCAATTCATTCTAATAACATTAATATATCTGATGAAGAAGATCCCTTTAATATTTATAATATATAAGTATACAATAAAAGTATAATCACATTGTAGAGATATATCTTCCTCATAGTACACTGATTAACATTATAAATGTAACTTTTTATGCTCTTATAATACTTTATTGATTATATCTTAATAAGACCTTTCAAAACTATTATTATGTCCAATTAGAAATGTGTGATATTTAACATTACAACACTGTGTTAGTGAATATCTCGTTGATTGAACAAATCACTTTAGTATGTATTGCAGAGTTACTATTCATTACATCCAATTGTATATTTGATGAAATAAAAACCTTTGATTGCATCATATTACCTTCTCACTAGATTCTGGTCTTAAGTCAAATATAAGGATGTAAACTTAATTTTTTTAATTTTTTTAAGTCATTGATCTATATAGTCAAACTTCTGAATTAATAACTACTGGAATCTTCCTAACTAAGAGTTGTGAGCTCATTATATTAAAGATCTAAAACAAATTAATTCACCTTGAATATCCAACTAAATATCAAATTTAATTCATATTATTTTTGTTTCTAGACAATTCAAATACATATAATATATAGAGACTAACATGAAATATTTCAAAATATGAACATAAATCTATTATAAACCAATACTCGTTACAAACATTGGACTTAAAAGAGTTCATTAGACAATATAATTATTATATTTTAATAGTTTCATTGTAGAGTACAGAACTGCACAATTATTGGAGCTGTTTTCTGGTTTTCATAGCAGGTCAACAGTTTTTACCAAGAGGAGGGCCACAGAGGTCTGGATTCCCTTCAAAGCTTCACAAACACAACAATAAACAAACTTGCAGATTATTACAGAGATCAACCAGCCTAATATAGGGAAAAAGAAACAATAATTTGTCAAAGAAGCCAATCCAACCTGCCAACTTGAAATCGTGATAATACACCGTTCGTTGGAATTGGTCCACTGAGATGGTTGTATGACACATTACTAAGCACATCAAAAATCAAAACCAAAAACATATTAGTCTGAATATAGTCAGCTATTCCTTAAACAAAAATTACATGCACTCACATACAAGGAGTTAAGGCTAGACAGTTGGTTGAAGGTGTCAGGTATTGGCCCACTCAATTGGTTCAAAGAAACATCAAGCTCACTCAAAGCCATTAGATACCCTAGAGTGTCAGGTAAAGTTCCATTAAATGAACTGTTGTGCAGATCCCTGCAATCACAACACATTTTTAAAAAATATTTTCAATTAGGCTATAGATTTTTTTTTCACCAAATCAAACAATATAATTTATCATTAAAAGTGTTTCTTTTATTAGATAATGTCAAACATCACATTTTAGATCAAATACTATAATTTATTATTAAAAATATATTTTCAATGTGTTTAGATCAAATTCTATAAGAGGGTAGGGTATCTACGTTTCGTTTGTAGCGCAATTAGGTACCTCCCACAAGGGTAGTCCCATATCACTGTCACCATATGTAGACCCAAAAACATATGGTGGGTGTGTGGTGGACTATAAAATGACCTTTCGTTTCCTTTTCAAACATTATGATTTATCATTAATAACATATCTTCAAAGTGCTTTCTTCTAAATTAGACTGTGTAGATTTTTTCTTGCTACTCTTTCAATCAAACACTATGATCCATCATTAAAAATATATTGTTAATATTTTCTTCTAGATTGTATCATGTAGATTTCTTGTTACAGATCATATACTATGGTCTATCATTAAAAATATATTTTCAATGTACTTTCTTCAACATCAGACTATATAGATTTTTTTACAGATCAAGAAAGTTGATTGAATCTGGTAAGGGAAGATTTTCTTACAGAGTTTGTAAGGAGTTTAGATAGCCAAGCCCCGGTGAGATAGGGCCAGAAATTTTAGTATCCCCCAAATCCCTGCAGAAATGATAAGTTATATAGTTTTAGCAAAAAAAAAAAAAGAAGATAATTTAATGGTGAAGTTTTGATAACTACTTCTATTTGAGCAAAAACTTTCTTACAATAATAAAATTTCTCTTGGCCAATGTCAAATTTCTAAAATTGGGTGGTTAAAGCTTCAAAATAAGTTAGAAATGAGAAGAAGTAATGAGACTTACAGCCCAATAACACTTCCATTGTCATTACATGAAACATGATCCCATTTGCAGGGATCTTGGTTTCCTGTGTTTTCATTCCATTTAGCTAGAAGATTGTCAGGGTCGTTTAAGCCTGTCTTGAAATCTATCAAAACTTCCATTTCATTATTTGGTTCAGCACTAGAATGAGTAGAAATGAGGTTCACTATAATAAATGATACCAGTAGCAAGTACATAAGTGTGGATTTATTGGCCATGGCTAATGAAAACCAGTCAATCAATCAGGACAAATTGATGGAGTGCTTACAGAGATGGAATTTAAAAAGGAAGGAAAAGTACTGAGTAGATGAGTTGAGCAAGAAAAGAAACTGAACATTGAAAAGAGGAGAAACACAAACTGAACAAACAGAAAATTAGCAGTATAGGAAAGGAAAAAGCAGAATTTTTTAAATATAAATGATTTTTAAGGAGCATTTGAATTTTTCAAATATTTTTTATTAGTTATGTAGGAAAAGAATTTTGCTATCTAGAAATAGCAAATGAAATTTTTTTGTGTTAATTTAGAAATTTATTTTTAATTTAATAGCAAATTTAAGATTTTATGTTTTAAAAGTAATGATTACTATTTTTTTATATACTTTTTTAAATTTATTTTTCTATTTAATTTATAGTCTATTTTTATATTAAAAAGATGTAGTTGAATTATAATTAGCATATATATTCTTATCTAAAATATATTAAAGCAAGTCTAGAAATATAAATAAATTTAATTATTTTAGTTAATTTTAATAATATATTTTTTATTAGGTATAATTTATATTAATTTTATTATTTTTTGTTTCAAATTTTAATATTGAAGATAATCATATTTTTAAGAATTCAATCTAAAAAATTATATACATTTTATTTTTTCAAAATATTTGTAAATCAATATGTATTTTTGTCAATGGGCCCTTCGTCTTGTGGTGAAGTTGAATGGTTCTCAATGAGCCCACAAAGATTAAGTCTAACTGAGTGCAAGGGATGAGGCCCCAATCGTACCCCAGCCGATGAACCCTCCATATATATATATATATATATATATATATATATATATATATATATATATATATATATATATATATATATATATATATATAAACAAGATTGGAGGTTGGCTTAAACCATACTTCTAAACCTTTTACAAGTTAATAAAATATAGTCTATTATCTATTTAAAAAAATGCATTTCTAAACTATATATATATATATATATATATATATATATATATATATATATATATATATATATATATATATATATATATATATATATATGTTTTTTATTAAATTAATATGTACATACAGTAAAAATACCTCTCTCAGTGGCGGTAGTGACCTATGTTGTTGCCCTCGACTCTAATGACATTGTTGCTTTTGAGGCTAGCCTCCATGGGAGTGCTCCTGCCCGCTCTTCGAGGTCCTTGAGATCCCAGGTGGTTTCCCCTGTGTCTGTAAGTAGGCCTCTTCAGATACAGTTAGACTATGTTATTGAAGATAAAATTTATGAGACTAGAGATTTTTTCTTCGAATGCTGCTATTTTTTGATTTAGGGGGTTTTGGCCTTCTTTGTTTGCTCTTCATGCTTGGATTTCCAGTCAGTGGGAGTTGATATTATTCGAAGATGTTCAGATTTATCTAGCTGCAAGGGGTTTCTTCATTGTTAAATTTAACAATCCCAAAGATAGGAATAATATCCTTTGTGAATATAGCTTCTCCTGGGATGATCGTTTCCCCCTTATGGCCAAACCCTGGCATAAGGACTTCAATCCATTGTCTAAATCTTTCATTAAGATTCCAGTTTGGGTTAGGCTTCCGAATCTGCCCATGCATCTCTAGTTGGATCCGGTCTTGGAATCTGTGGGGAATGCTCTTGGGGATTTCCAGATTGTGGACTTGGATACCTCTGATATTTTACATTTGACTTTTGCTCACATCCTTGTTGAGATGGATGTCTCAAAGGGCCTCCTTGAAAATATTTGTTTGGCCTCCTCACGGGGCTCTTGGATACAGACTTTGGATTATGAGGGTATCCCCTTCCGCTATAGAATTTGCCACTTGACTGGCCACGTGGCTGCCCGGTGTTCGTCCATGAAGGTAAAATCGAAACGATCACCTTCTTGGTGGTCGGGTGTCGCTATTGAACATTATACAGTTCATAAATCTGCAGAGATTCGGGAACTGTCCACGAGGTCCTCTTAGGAGGTTCTTTATTCTGTGGGTGTTTTTGTTGGGTCAGTTACTGTCTCTGCTACTGCTGTCCACTCTGGTGCTAATACTACTGTCCAGTTTGCTGCTGACACTGTTCAGATTGCTTCTGCTGTCTAGAATGTTTCTACTTTGGCACTGGCTGCTGTCCAGACTAATGATCTTGTTGTCCAATTTGCTGCAGTTGTGGGATCGCCAGTCCCGATTTCCCCAAGGGGGATTGTGTTGTTGGGGGGTGATTCTTTGGTTGGCCTTTCTTCAGCCTCTTCTAGGGTTTGGTTGAATGCTACTGCCAAGTTGGAGGATGGTTGGACAACTGTGAAAGGAAAGAAACCAAAGCCTTCCACTCCTCCTTTGGATATGAATCTTAGGTCTCACAAGGGGGGCTCTAAATCTAAATTGTAAGGTCCCGTGGTGCGGTTCTGTTGGCCGCTGGTGGGGGTTCTCTGGTGGTTAATCCCTTTGCTATTCTGGTGGTTCCCACTATTGTATCTGAGCCTTTATTGCTTTATCTTTTGAGTTTTTTGTACAAGGTTTCGGGTCCTTTCAAAACCTATTTTTACTTAATCAAAACAATAATACTATCTAGAGAATCAAACTCCATGAAAATCTATGCGAAAATAGAACTATAACTAATCACACGCTATAAAAATAGAGCTCTCGGATGTGCCTATGTACCTGCAAACAAGGAATGCAAAAATATTGAAAAATTTCTAATATTTTAAGCCATAATGCAACCCCAAGAGTGAAAACGCCCTCAAGAACTAAATAGTTTATGCTCTTTAATTCTAACAACCTATGGGTTTGTATCCACCATGAATCTTCTTTGAGTTTTTTTTTGTTCATAGAAGAGGCTTGAATACAAAGTGCTCAACAAGGTAAAATGATATCAAAAGAACTAACAACAAAATAGAAAAAAATACACAAATTTCTTCTTTTTTGGGATAGAAAATAAATTAAAAATTGTCAACTCAACTAAATTGAAACTACCAACCAAACATATTAGATTGACCATTAACAAATATGTTCTTTAGATGAGTTTCAGGTGCTTCTAAACAATTTTGACCTTTCTCATAAATGGAAATATTAAATTTAACATTTAATTATCCAATAGAACATGACTAATCATGATAAAATTACATATATTAAGTCAATTATTTTCCTCGATCTTCCTTTTAGTATACAAGAAAAATAGGTTAACAAACAATCCTAGCTTTACTATATTTGAAAAGAGGATATGACAAACCCTACCTTCCAAAATTGGCTTGTCCTCAAGCAATACAAATGTGTTCATGTTCAAGAGCCTCAAGGTTTTCCAAAGTGGCATCCTATAGATAATTTGTTTAACTTATCAAATATGTTGTGGTACTATTATTCTCAACCTTTTCTCTCTCATGTCTAAAACTTGTTTTGAAATCAAAATCAATTTCTCCTCATCATCTAGAGGTGGTAAATTTATTGTAAAAATGATTTTCTATTCAAGAATCCCTTTTAAGCATGAGACATGAAAAAACATTTAAATTTTGCTACCATTAGGAAGCTCTAATCCATAGACTTCCATAGGCTAGTTCACTAGCCTTCTTGATTATTTTATAGGTTCCATATTATTTGGGCTTGAGCTTTTTAGCTCAATTATTCTTTTGAAAGGTATTCTATCTATATGGCTACAATCTAACAAAAACTAAATCGCCTACCTCAAAAGTTATATTAGTTCTCTTTCTATTTGCATAAGTTTCTTGTTGATTATGTGCATGTTGTAAATTATCTTTAAGTGAGCTCAAGATTTCTTGACTTTGATTAATAAGATCATTGACTACAAGCACTCTACTATCTAAAAATAACAAATCAAGAAAATAAAGTGCATCATATCCATAAGGAGCTCAAAAAGGATTCATATTAATAGACAAATAGTGAGAGGTATTGTAACAATATTTTTCAATGTGCAACCATTTCAGGGTGAACCCACAATACTGGGTTACACTTTTTTCCCTAAACGGACACTGAACTCTACATTTTGAAAAAAATATTTCAGATTTGGATGCATATTGTCGTTAAACTGTTTGAAATCAGAAGATGAAGTAAATTAGAGTCTTTTAGGATTTTTTGTCTAGATTCTAAATATATTTTTTATTTTTATTTTTGAATTGATTTGAATGGTTTTTTCTTTCTCCCACAAAAAATTGGTATGTTGCTGAAAATGTCATTTTCAAATACCTACATTATTTTCATAGAGCATAATTTTTTTTCTAAAATAGATATCAATGTGCTTCTTTCTAATTTAGTTTTGTAACATCCATATAAAGAGCATGCAATTGGTTTGATGACATTATCATTATTATCGTATATTTATTAACATTTAAAGTTGACTAAACCGTAATTTTGACATACCTTGACTACACAGCTTATAACTTGTCGTGTATTTGTCCAATTTCATTTTCATTTTTATTTTATAGAAAGAGAACTTAAATACTTAGGGCATAGATATTTTTTAGAATTTTTTTCTCATTTACTATTTTTTCATAAGTGTGAAACATAGAGGTAGATATACGGTGAAATATCTATGTTTAGTAAAACTAAACATAAAAATTTGCAATAAACTTTATATATATATACATACATACATATATATATATATATATATATATATATATATATATATATATATATATATATATTATAATCATTGGAAATATTTTTATTAGTGGTACCTTAATACATAGATAGGTTTTTCAAATGGATTTGAGATGTATAGTACCTCAAGTATTTCGCAAGCAACTTAAATTTACTATCTCTATTGAACCTTTTCTATGTGGATGGTAGATGGTACTCAGTGTGAGCTTTATACATGTGTAAAGTGGAAAATATCTTTTTCAAAAGAGCTAAGGAATCTCTTGACGGGCTATCAATAACAATACTCTTAGGTAATTCGTGTAATTTGAAAACTCCCTTGAAAAATGACTTTTCTATTGAGAGTGCCTTAAATTTAGATGTCATGGGAAATAAATGAGAAAAATAAAATTACAAATACAATTTTTACATTGGACCTCGGTAATTTCCTATGATGAATTTCAGAAATTATCTCTTACGTGTATTCCAAAATCGGTAATGACTCAAGAAGTGTGAAGACCTACAAGAAACATTTTCTCAACCTTACTCTTTTGTCAATCAATACACTCTTTGATATGTTTCATAACATCCTCTTTTAGTTCTTTCGTATAAATCTCTCATGGATATGTTGGTAAGTCATATAATACCCTTGATGACCACCCAAAGGAGTGTCATAAAAATCTCTTAGTATCTTCTCCTTAATTTCAATTCTAGTACCAAAAAGATCGTGTTCAAGTATAACATATTAGCCCATCAATCACTTTGTAGTTTTCATTAATTTCATTAATTAACTCTAGGATATTAGTAGTTAATGCATTCTTATCATACTCTAAAATATTAGAGGCCTTCCAATCAACTAAAATAGTACTGATAAAGAATAAGAAGTAGGCCTTCAAGACCTCGAGCATTGATGCAGGAGTATCCTAGGGTAGTTGGAAATCTTGTATCAACCAAAAAATATGTTTGTGTTTGGTTTTGGATTTCTATTGTATCTCAGTTGGAGACCTAAGACTCTCGGTCTCTTTGTGTTAGTTCTCGGTTGTAAGCTTGTTTGGCTTCGAGCTCGGTGGCTAGTGGTCACTCAATGTGAGTTCTCAGTTGGGAGTCTAGTTGGCTTCACCGATGAACTTAGTGACTCGGTGTATTTGTTGTTCGGTGGAAGAGTTTGGTGCTCGGTTACCAACTGGGTCTCGGGGTTATGTTACCGAGTGGTACTAGCACTCGGTGTTCTTGTTGACCGACTTGTTTGTTTGGATGAATTGGCTTGGATGACTAGTGAATTTAATTTGGGTCATGCTCCTTGAGTTATGGATTGAATGTTGGATGTGTGGGGACCTAAATCAGGCATTTTACATTCGTCTATGTGGATCTGATGACCGTTTGAAGGCCAACATAAAGAAATATATTTTGTAAAGGCTATTTGAGAACCGACAGATGTTTTGTAATTAATTATTATTGTAATCCAACTTGTGCTTGTATAGTATATAAGGATGAGTATGGGTAGTTGTTTAGGGGGAGAAGACAGAAGTTCTCGAGGGATTAGCAGATCAGAAATATTTCTAATATTTGTAGTAGCAGAGCAAGTATTTTTTGGTAACAAGGAGATTTATTGGAGGCTTGCAAGCTCAAGTTTAGATCTACCTTTGTGTTCCAACCAGTTGTTGTTGTTGTAGATCTGGGCTAGCTAGGAAAATTTGGATCCTTGTTGATTTTGTTTTTGTATTTTTAATATAATTGGCCATAATCGGGAAGGCTCTACAGTCTGACATGTTTCTTGTAAGCTCAATAATTGATGAATATAAGTTTATTTCTGATTATCTCTTGCCATGTTGAGTAATTTCTATTGTATTGATGTTGGTTGCAAGGGTTGGACTGTCCTTACTTGGATCCACCATCCTTGACAATGTCAGGGGGTATCAGAGCTTAAGTTTGATCTTGTTGGGAAGAAGTTGACCTTGTTGATCCGAAGCTTGATTGAGTTGATTGATGCAAAATTTGAGTTTCCTTCAGAGATCCGTGTTGCAGACCCGTGTTCCTAAACTTGTGAGATCATGTCTGATTATTCATGTAAGGTAGCAAGTTGTGATCTAACTTGCAGACAGTTTGGAGATTGTCACAAGGTGGTCAACTTTGGGTTTGTTGTAGAGGATTTTTGAAAATCTTTGGAGATGCCTCCGAGAAGATTGGACCCTAGGATGACTGAAGATCTCTATGATGCTATGGAAACGAGGATAGCATAGAAATTGAAATCAGATGTCATATCTAAGATAATGTCAATGAAAAATAAAATGGTCGCTGAGATTATGAGGGTTATTGCTGGTATGCCAAGGAATATTGGAACTAATGATGGTTATGAGGAAGCTATTGAAGACTTTGAAGCTGCTATATCTAGTGGTGATGATAGAGTTGACCGGATGGATAAATCTAGTGGAGATAGAACTGATCAATTTTAAAGACCTAGATCTCGGTTGAGTACATCTTACTTAATGGAGGTTTCTAATTTCTCAGGTACATTGAAACCTAAGGACTTGATTGATTGGATCAGTGAGTTGGAAGATTACTTTGAGCTAGAAGGCATTGAAGACCCTCTTAGAGTGAGGTTTTCATAGACAAAATTGAAAGGACATGTTGCATTATGGTGGAAAGAATTGCAAAAAGACAAAGAGGAAGAAGGTGAAATAAAGATCAATCGGTGGAGGTTGATGGTGGAAAAATTGAAAGCTCAGTTCATCCCTGTTGACTATGAACTTGAGTTGTTTAATAAATTCCATAATCTAAAACAAAAGGAAATGACTGTGGAAGATTATACTGAGGATTTTTATAAGTTAACAATTTGGTCTGGGCATAGAGAGATTTATAAAGAAAAAGTGGCAAGGTATGTTAATGGTTTGAAATTTAATATCCAGGATGAGATTGGTATGTTAAATATTGGTTCAGTAGAAGATGCTTATCAATATTCCCTAATGACAGAAGAGAAGGTGAAGAGAAGAAATCATGGTAATTTCTGAGGAAAGGAAAAACAAGAACAGTCGATGAAAGACAAAATGAGAGCTGAGGATAAACCAAAACCTGTTGAACCGAGGAGAAGAACAGGTAGAGGAGGATTCAAGGGCTTGTTATAATTATGGTGAAGAAGGACATAGATAATTTGAATGTTCCCATGCAGATAAGAATCTCGGTAATAGCAGAAATGTTGTGGTGAATAAGAACATACTGAATGAACCTGAGGTGGAGTCATAAAACTTGCTAGTTTGAAGAACATTTCTCGGTACTAAGGTGGAACCTTGGTAGAGGAGGAATTTGTTCAAAACTCGGTGCAAGTCAAGAGGTGAACTTTGTAATGTGATTGTGGATAATGGTAGTACTGATAACCTGGTTGCTGAGGAGATGGTTCAGAAGCTTGGTTTGAAGAGGGTGAGACATCCTTATCCTTATAAGATTAGTTGGGTGCAAGATGAATATGCTTTAGAGGTAAGGGAGCAATGTTTCATTGATTTTGAGATTGGATAGTATGTTGATAAGGTGTTATGTGATATTATGGACATGAGTTCTTGTCACATATTACTTGGCAGTATGATTGTAAGGATGTACATGATTGTGTCAAGAATGTATTTACTATTGAGAAGTATGGAAGGAAGTTTTCCTTGATGCCTTTGCAGGATACAACACTCAGGAAGAGGAACTTGAGTTTCGGTAGGAAGAGTGAATTGAAGGATTCTAAAAGGATTGGTGATCAGAATGGAAGACAAACCTATAGCATATCGAGGAAGGATTTGAAAAGGAAAAGAAAACAAAAGTGGAACTGAGGAAAATGTGTTGAGAACTCGAAGGAAATGTATATTAAGAACTAGTTCAAGATTTTTGTGTTAAATCCTGAAAGATGTTCGTTGAGTTGCTAAGAACATCTTTTCGCACCTGGGGTATTTGATGTAGGAGCATCCTAGGGTAGTTTGCAATCCTATATCAACCAAAAAATATGCTTGTGTTTGGTTTTGGATTTTGTTTGTATCTCGGTTGGAGACCTAAGACTCTTAGTCTCTTTGTGTTAGTTCTTGGTTGTAAGCTTGTTTGGCTTCACTGATGGAGCTCGGTGGCTTGTGCTCACTCAGTGTTAGTTCTCAATTGGGAGTCTACTTGGCTTCACTGACAAACTCTATGACTCGGTATATTTATTATTTTTTGGAAGAGTTTGGTGCTCAGTTACCGACTAGGTCTCAATGTTATGTTACCAGCTAGTATTGGCACTTGATGTTCTTACTGACTGACTTATTTGTTTGGATGAATTGGCTTGGCCGACTGGTGCATTTAATTTGGGTCATGCTCCTTGAGTTATGGATTGACCGTTGGATATGTGGGGATCTAAATCTAGCGTGTTGCATTCTTTTATGTGGATATGATGACTGTTTTAAGGCTGACACGAAGAAATATATTTTGTAAAGGTTATTTGAGAGTCAACAGATGTTTTGTAATTAATTATTGTTGTAAGCTAACTTGTGGTTGTATAGTATATAAGGATGGGTATGGGTAGTTGTTTAGGGGGAGAAGATAGAATTTCCCAAGGGATTAGAAAATCAGAAATATTTTTGATATTTATAGTATCAGAGCTAGTATTATTTTGGTAACAAGGAGATTGCTTGGAGGCTTGCAAGCTCAAGTTTAGATCTACCTTTTTGTTCCAACTAGTTGTTGTTTCATATCTGGGCTAGCTATGGAAAGTTGGGTCCTTATTGATTTTTTTTTGTATTTCTAATATAATTGGCCATAGCCAGGAAGGCCTTACATCTCGATATGTTGCTTGTAAGCTCAGTTATTGATGAATAGAAGTTTATTTCTGATTAAATCTCTTGTCGCGTTGAGTAATTTCTGTTATGTTGATGTTGGTTTCAAGGTTTGGAATATCCTTAATTAGATCCACCATCCTTGACTGTGTCAAGAATTAGCCACTATAGTTTTCTTATTCGTCATGTATTCAAATTCAAAATCATATACTTGTAGATTTATTACCATTTTTTGGCAATTGTGCAAGTTATTTTGATTCAAAAATAACTCCAAAATGTTGTGATTAGTCTTCATAACAAAATTGTATTGTAGTTGATGCTTTAGCGGCTCTCAACCTACAAATTATTGGTCTAAGATGTTGGAGATATCTAAGGGTTCTTCCTCCTAATGTGAAGCTCCTCCTTGAGGGAGAAAGAAAATGTTTATTTGTGCAGGTTGAAAGCCACTATTTTTCCAAGGTTGGCCATGTTATGGGATAGTAGGATTATGTTTAGTTATGTTAGTTTTTATAGAAAGACTGTTAGAAGATATTTTAGTATAGATAATATGTTTAATATAGGTTGTTATAGTATGGATGGATTTTTATATTCCTAGTGTGTTGTTAACATGCTCCTGATTTTCTCTTATTCTTAGCCTTTTGGCCTAGTTGTAATAGGGACACCACCATAGTTTTTGTTGCTTTTTAATATAAAAAACAAACTTCCTAGAAACTAAATATTTCTTGATTTTTTCTAAAACATGCATAATTGTCAACATATCATTATCTTAAAATAAATATTCTTTTCTAGTTCACTTAATTTTTCTCTCTCCAAATCTATTGTATGTCTCCTTTTTAGTTAAGAAAATCCTAAATCCTTCTCTTGATGCATCACACTCAACTACAATTGAAAGAGACCTCCTTAAACTTGTCAAAAGTTTTTTGAATTTCCTTGGATCAAGAAAAGGATCATTCTTTGTCAAATTAGTCAATGAGGCAAAAATCTAAGAAAATATTTTGAAAAATATTCTATAATAACAACAAATCTAAAAAATCATTAGAATTGTGTACGATTGGATGGTGACGGCCAATCTAGGATTGCTTTGATCTTCTATTGATTAACTTGGACACCTTTGGAACTTCTGACATAAAACAAGTGCAAGATTTTAGTCAATCTAAATTTACATTTGGACAACTTCTCATAAATATAATATTCTTCTCCAAAATTCTCAATTCTTCATATGAATGATGGACCGATATTCTTTCCACGTTTTGTTGCATATAAATATATCATCGAAGAAAACTAAGGCATTGTTTTTGTTTCTTATTGAATAACTTGTACATGTTGAATTGGAATGTCAAGAGTGCATTAGTGAGTCTATAGGACATTTCCATAGATCTAAAATGTTCACAATGGCACCAAAAATTTGTCTTCTCCATGCAACACATCTAAAATTTCATCTATCCTTGGAATAGGATACCTATTCTCAATGGTCTTCTTTTTAAATTATTTACATAGCCTACACATGCATTCTAATATTTTCATCCTTCTCCTTCACAAGAGCTACAAATGATGCAAATGAGATAGAACATAGTCCAATGCAACCCCATATCAAGGGGTTCTTGTGTGGTCATTTTAATTTCCTCTATATGCCCTCTAGAATGATGGTATGGACAGATTCTAACAAGTTTTATACCCAGTTTAGCCTAATTTTAAGCTTAAGCCCTTTATATTGTGGTAATCCTATAAGAAAATTACTAAAAACCATGCTATAAATATCTATAATTCTTTATATATCAACATGATAGGTGTGTTTCCTAAAGATTATTATATAAGGATTGTGAAACTTTATACCAATGCAACTTGGCATTTATGAAAAATCCTCTCCATTATTTTAGTTGTTCTTGTTCAAAGAGATCAATTGGAAAGTCCTATGAATACCACACCTTTACAATCTAATTTAAATCTAAACTCTATAGATTTATAATTTTATGCAAACCCCTATAAGGAATCAATGTATTAAACACCCAAGGTAGTTTCTCAACACCACTCATTTGGACATCACTCTATTTTTTAACGTTTTTCAGCACCTATAGGATATTGCACTCTCACATCACACAAACACACTTTGACACACAAGTACAATGATGATCCTTAACACCTGACACAAACATAAACACCAAAAACTAAAACTGACTACGATATGTTGAACTCTTTTCTTGTGTGTTGTCTATTATCATTGATTTTTTGCTTGTTTTGTTTCTCTACATCTCTCAAGGATATCTAAAAAAATAGAGATTTATGAATGAGGGCATAAAAATTTTCTTTGATTTCTACTTGTTGGTGTGGTGTCGATGATCTTAAATTGTCTAATAAAATGGGTGTTTGTGGTAAGAGCCTCCATCATGATTGGAATGTTGCACATACCTCAACCCATTTTATTTGGATGTTTAGCTGAGGTCAGGATTATTTCCTTGTCTATTATTTTGTGTGCTATATAGGGAAACACTCATGGTTATCATGGCAACTTGTGCCTCAGTACAGGTGGAATCTTACAATATTAAATTGGAAATAGTGTCTAGGTCATCTCGTCCTTAATGCCTCAATGCTTACATAATTGATGATGTGATGGTAAGTGATGAGATGATACAAATTTGGTGATTAAGATGATTAGTTATTGTTTTGTCATTAATGTCAAGTATTGACCTAATGTTCTTAATGTGTTGCCAAATATGTGAGAAAAATGAACAGTGTGTTCAATTGGTTCCAGTGGTTCTGATTCTTACAGGAGACTTGGGAATGCCTCTAGATGATAAATGTATAACCACAACTATTGAATGTATGATTTGTGTGAGTTATGAATAATTGAATTTTGATAGGGCAACTACTAGAACAATATTTGACTGTCAATGAGTGATTTTATTGGTTTATCAAATCTATGATTAGTTAGGTGATGCGATCATAGAATTATATTTATGAGGGTATTTTGAGTTCATGGTTATCATCGCAATAGATTTGGTTGATTGGTAAGCATGTTTTGAGGATACGTAAGTTGTTTCAGTGAGCGGTGGTAATGTTTTTGTGTTATCAATGGTAGATCTTTTGTTGGAGACCAGTGATTGTGTTGCAATTAATGATTTGTATTTCAGCTGTCATGTTGATGTGTCTAATATCATTTATGGTAATGAGTTTTCATTAAATTGATTGAGGTAGATCATTTTATCAAGATAAAGGTTGAGTTGGTCAAAATGTCTTGACTATAATTGATAAAATTAAGTATTTAGATCCATCTTATGGTTGACACGTTAGGTAAAGATGGTTGTTACAATGTGATATGTGTTTTGGTGTGATGTCTTTGGATGTGATGATTTGAAAAGTGTTTTCAATATATTAGAGAAGGTACAAAGAGTACTTATCTACATATAGATTTACTAGACCAAATAGTTGGAGGATACATTTTAGGCTCAAATGGCATTAATCCAAATGGACTGAATAAGATAACTCATGAAACCCATGTCACTAGCCAACACACACTTGATGTAAATACTTCTCCATACAATGCTAGTGAGTCTATTTATGAAGTTCCAACAACAGTTGTCCAAAGCTTCACAAATATGCAGAAAAAGTGGCCACAAATCAATGAATTCAGTATGAATTTGAGGGCCCTCTCCTTTTTGCATGTTTTCCTCTCCTTTTTGCATGTTTTATTTATAGATATTAACTATGATAGTAGTAGAATCCAATAAATTATCTAAGAAAATACTTCTAGCATTTCACTGTATTTTTAAAATTTAGTGTGCACAATACAAAACTAATTATGATTATGTGTTAGATGTTCCTATGTGTTCTGAAGAGAGCACACTTTCAAACAGGGCCAACATGCTCAATCCTAATTCAACATTAGATAAAATCTTTGCAACTCACTAGTCAAACTCTCCAGATTGCACTGAAAACCTTCTCGATGGAAATTATGTTTCCAATGAGGACGTTACTAATGTGCCTATTACAAGACAACATTGTGAACTGTGTTCACAAATTATAGCTTATGTGCAAGAACTGAAGAGTATACTGCACAAAATAGAGCAAAACATAAAAAATTGTGATGAAGTGCAATGGAAATTCATGCGCAAGTTTTACAACATCTTCCTGATTTACTTGGAGGCCTAGGCTGCACAAAAAATAAGCAAATGCGAATTCTAAAGCTTTTGATGAAGTAAAATTGTATATCATTAAAAAGTAAAATTTGAAATTGTGTCTAACTTCCATTTTAAGCACTTTACAACTTGCATTGGGATTCTGAAAGCAATATTAAGAACATGAAACTACTTTTAAATACTTTCTTATATTTTTGTATTACGACTGCAAAAGAAAAATTTAGAACATGAAACTATTTTTAAATAGTTGCCTTTTTTGTATTAGGATTGCAAAGGTAAAATTTAGAACACAAATTTTTTTTTGAATCCTTTCTTGAATTAATGTTTTTGACATTATTATTATACTCACTCTACATTTTAGATAATTGTTAAGGATTTGTCAAAACATGTTCATAAAGTACAAGAAATTCTCATTTGAGATTTTGTATACCTATATTATCAAGAAATGTGTACATATAATAGGCCTATGTACAACAACATAACTGTTATCTTATCATTTACAAATCTATACTTGCTTATCTTGAATTTTACCAATCTATTGGGGTCATATGAAAGAAACATAGACCAATTTAAGTGAAATACACTAAATTTTGTTATCATTTCAATATTAGGTATTTTCACAGTTCTTTCCTACTTTACATTAACATATTTTGCATTTTCTAGTTGAAGATTGTGCAAAAATTAAAAAAAGGCATGCAATTAGGTAGACAAATATGACATAATATTCCACTAAATAGTATGATTTCTTATAACATGTCAATAATACAAATGTCAAAATGTTCTTAATGCTATAACAAAGTAGATGAATAATAACAGTGAAGATAGATGAAATCAATTCAAAACATAGTGTAATGACAATATGAATTTTGACTTGCAGAACAAGAAAATCTAGAGACAAGAAATAAATAACACACTAATATACAAGTGTCAAGCAAAGTAAGGTTGCACTAGTCCCTTCATTTACATTACTATTTAAATTTCTTATTCAAATTCGACAAGTGCATAAACTTTTTGTTTGCTAAATATATTAGGAGACAAAAATGACTAATGACGCAAAAGAAAATAGAAATGGTAGATATGGATCACTACCAATCAACAAGCAAGAATAAAAATGAAATATTGAGACTGCATTACAAGATTAAGGACTATGTAGAGTATGCACATTCAAATACAATGTAGGTGACTACTTGTTTGATGCCCTAGAACTCCTTCTCAAGTATCTATACACATCACTCCAACTAAGAAATGACACTATTGATTACTTCCTACAATGAATTATAAAAGGTGAAGCAAAAGCATTGCATTCATATAGCACTGAACTTCATCTTGAGACTTTATACAAACTACACCAACTATATGATCTAGACACATATTTTCGTAGAATGTGATTATCTACAAAGCAAAATGCACACAATAAAGAAATTGGACTATGGGGAGATATAATCTGCATTCATTGGTTATCCAAGTGGTTAAACATACAAATATGTGTTTGGTCAAGAACAACAAGGAAGAAGTACTTGCACTTAATGAATCAATACATGCAAAAGCCTACTCAATCCTCTTCCACGATACAAACCCTCATAGTGGGAATTTTGAACCATTGCTAAGATTAGAGTCACACAATTTCATTGTTGAAGAACACATGTGATTCCACCAACTTAAGAGATTCATAAGGGATCATAAAGGACAATACACTATGAATAATGCAAAAAGATAGAAAGTACAACATGACAAGGTCTACATTGAAAATGTCAAAGAACAAAACTCTAATAGAAAGCAAGAACTAACACTACGTTTCCTTAAGAGATTCGTTAGGAACACCAAAAAAAATAAAAATACTAACACAAACGCAATAAAAAATTTGCAATACAACAAGACAATATGGACATGGAAAACCCAAGGAAAAATAAATAGATGTGAAACAATTATACGTCTGGCTCAAAAAAAGAAAAAAAGAATTGTCACCAACATAATTTTTTTAAAGAAAAAATCCATGCTCAATTTGTCAAGTGTTATCTTTCAACAAAACATTAGACCAATCAAAAGAAAAGAACAACATATCTACTGCAGCCTATCACAATCAAACCATGCAAAGGTGAATGTTTTCATTTGACGAAGATGCTCTTCTGCATTGAAATAGTTAAAGCTCCCTGTTAGGGATTTTTCTTGTAGGATCAAAATTTGGCAAAGGTATGGGCTTGATTCTCAGTTAAAAGGAACTCCAAGTTTGAAAGAAAAGCCTAATTGATGAGGATTGGATAAGATCCTCCTTCTGCTTTGAGCTCCATAGGACTCAGGTGGGTATTGCCTATGGTAGGTTACTATATTTCAAGCAAGTTTTAATTAGTGGATTAAATCTTCACTGCTGTGCTATTAATTGTGCAATTTAAGTCAATAGAAAATTATTACTCTGCAGATAGCCCACATCATCCTGATAGAGAGTATTAAAATGGAAACCATAAGTGTTAAAGCATGGAGCAGTGGTATAAGGATATTCATCCTTCTTCTTTTTTTGAGTGTAAACTCAAGGAAGGGTAACCTCTTGATTCTTTCTTTAAGGAATCACTAAATGTGAAATTATACCACTTGGATATAGTTCTTATCAAAACATCAACAAAATTCTTAAAAATAAATGTGCTGGTAATGAAATGAATTTTGATTCTTCTAAGGACTGAAAAAGATAATACTTAAGAGAAAACACACTCAAAACCAGTGCCTAAATCCAAGGGCAAAAGAGTCCTTAATGCAAATCCACAAGTCTATTTAATGAAATATGATAGTGTGCCTTACATACAACCTGCAATCCAAATAGGATGCCTTACAAACTATTTTGTCTATCTAATATTGTTACTATCAATATCGGGCTACAAATGTATTTACTCCCTAAAATTGATAACAAGATTTTTAATCCTCTCCTTGAGAGAAACTCATAACCAATTTACAATAATTGTTTAACAACCAGTATATTTTAAATGCCTCACATATAAAACATACAAGAGCAAATGAAAAAATAGAGAGACAATAACAACAAGAGATAGGAATTGCAGTATATTTATATTAGAAAGACTTGCAATTTACACAAGAATACTCATGCTCAGAAATTCAGACACAAAGTTCAGAAGTCTGTTCTATAGCAATTGTACTTTGTTTTTTCTATTATCTTCCATCCAGAATCCTCCAAAAAGAGGTTACAACTCTATTTATATTGCTTTCAATGATCTTGGAATTCCCTCATGAATGGGAATGCAACAAGCTTCAGATGGTTGAAAACTCTAAACCTAAAGAGCATAAAAAGACAAAGCAATAAAAGACAAAATACAATGAGCCCTCAGGCAGTGGAAAGATAAAATTTTCTTGGCTTGTTCTGCATCCTGGATCGCTGATAACTGACACCTTCTTCTACAAGTATTCATGATAGCTTCTTAAGTTTAAATGAGATATGGTGACCACCATTCCGACTAACTTACATCATTCTTAAATGATAGCTTATCATCCCTATATTCTAAGCTCAGGTGTCAGGTGCTCTAGATGTCCTCTTCACTCTTCATCCAAGATGTCTAAGTCAACTATAGTGGATTTTATTTTCTTGGGCTTTGTTAGCTCATCCCACGCAACTATCTCTTCCTCTGTCGGCCATTTGAAATTCTGGACAAGTTGCAATTGTGCCTTTTGTCTTCCCCACCTGGCATTTGTGATTGCTTTGACATCTGTTGCAAATTTGGTGAGATCTATCTCTGCTTTAATAGCCTCGTCTAGGGTTTTATTGAACCGTTCCATATCTACTTCATTGCCTTCACCTAAAAATGCCTCCTTCCTAGGCAATATAAGATCAAAATATGATCTCCATTGATCAAGGCTCTTTATGGCTCCATCCTCATTCTTGATAGAAGGAATAAATTTGTTGGAACTGGAGCTGAGCATGGCTATCTTAGCCTCAATCAAATTTTCCTTACCTTTAAAAAGTGGTAATATGGCTTTAATTCTATCTATCTCCTCACCAACCCACATAACTGACTCTGGAATATCATTTCTCAAAGATTGAGCAAATGCCAATTTCTCAAAAAGTGGTGCTCTGACTGACCAGGTTGGATAGTATCCATTTAAAGTCTGAACATAATTGTTAACCTCCAACTGCAACTCAGGCAACTTGCTATAAGCATCAAAAATCAAATCAGATTTATCTTTGGTTATATTAATTTTGTGCTGCAGAATTTTTAATAAGGCCTACAGAATAGCCTCATTCTTGTCTTCATTTATCTTTCCTAATTCTGCAACCACCTCTTCTTCTGACATCACTTGTGTTTCAACTATTGCTGGTTGCTCAGGAGGTGCAGGATCCACTACAGGAGTATTCATGACTTGAAGCTCCAAGTCTGCCAGAGGCTTTTCTAATGCCTTCTCCTTTATTATCTGGAGGTCTCTGTCCCTCAACAATGTACTATAATCCTCTTGAAGGGAGCCATATCTCTCTGAAAGCTGCTTTATTTTATCTTCATTTAATCTAGCAAAATGGGTTAACACTTGAGAAATCTCAAGGTCCCCTGTGTTGTGGATAGACCACACAATCTTATCTCCCTCCATCTACTCTTTTACATTCAAAATTGAAGGTTTTTTGTCTTTGGGATAAAGACTCCACAAGGCCAATGCTTGGTTTCTTGGGCTATAACCAAAGCCTCTAATAATATCTCCCACTTGGGTCTCTGAAGACAAAGATATGTCTTCCTACCTTTTGATCTGTTCAATAATGAAGTCTGAGTACAAGTTCCACCCAGGCACAAGTAGCATATTGCTCTTCTTCACCAATTGTCTAGCCTCATCTGGGGTGAGATTTTCAGCTTCAGGGTCATACTCTCTTAGTTGTTGTACTGCCTCTTCTGGTACTTGACCCTCCTCAGTGATTTGCACATTAGATGCAACCTATTTTTGTTTGTGCCTGAATAAAGGTAATTTGGAATCACCTCTATTTGTGTAAGTGTGTGGGGAAAATGTGAGATTCACTCCTCAATCCAAATTCCCAAAGGAGAGATCCAATTTGATCAACCAAAAGGTTAATACACAATCGAATCAATCTATGAAGAATATGAAAGAGAGACAAAAACTCTATACTTCCCTATAGTTGGTTTAAGCTTGAAATCTGAAATAATTGAAGTGCAAATACTAACCTTGAAGTAGGGCAGATCTAGAAAATGCTGAATTCTGGCTTCTATATGAACTTTCTAAAGATTTCGTCACATATTTTGGATTGGAAATGTCGAGGCGGACAAAACCCAAAAATCTTTTCTCCAAATTCACATAGGTCGACTTTGACCTTTTAAAAAGTCAAAGACCACATTATTTATTTGAAGGTCGATTCTGGTTTTGTTCGCAGATCCTGAAAGATTGCTGAAAAGGGTATCCAAATTCACTCTCAGATCCAAGATTCCACACTTGTGCCTACAAAAAAAATGGTTTTGTTGTTTGTTTGGGGGGTTTGCCTTGGTCAAACCCCGATTTGGAATCAACCTTAATATTGAAATTGAAATAGAAGAATGCTAGCAAGTAGTAGAAATGAATCTAACAATGAAGCTATGCAATTCAATAGATATGCTAATGTATTTAGAATGTAATCAAATATATTGATATGAAAGCTTGAGCATAACATCATCAAACCTCCATGATTGTATGCTTGAAATCCACCTTGAGGAAACAATGATATGGATCTTGAAGATGAACAAAGGATCTTGAAGGAAGATCACACCACCATGGTGGCTAGATCTAGGGTTTGAATGATAGATCTTGAGTGCTTGAGCCAAATCCCTTCAATAGCTTGAATGCTTGAATCCTTGATCTTCGATGGAGAACTTGGATGGAGAAGAAGACTTGAATGCTTAAATGGAATGCTTGCTTGATCATCTTGAGAACTTGAGAGCTTGATTGCTTGAGATTGTTGGAAACAATTGTCTGAAGAAAATTGCTACTCAAATTATGTATTGTCTTTGATGTCACACAATGTCATAGTCCGCAACAATCAGTACCTACCGAGCTCAGTCGGTCTACCTGGCATTAAAATAGCATCTACCGAGTCCACTCGGTTATCAAAGAAAATCAGTGTCTACCGAGTTCACTCGGTTATTGAAGAAAAGTTAGCATTTACCGAGCTCACTCGGTTATCGAAGAAAAAGGATTATCAGTGTTTACCGAGTTCCCTCTATCTCCAAAAGATTGTAGAAAATTTCATTATGGTCACCGAGCACTGTCGGCCCTTGAAGGATCTTTGCAAATAAAGTTTGCTTAATTCAGCCGACTATTATACTAGGTAATGCCGATTTGACAAATCTAAAATCATATAAATAAAAGGTCAAATGTGAAAAATAAAGAAGAGATATAGAAGAAGATATATAGAAGAAAGACAGGAAAGGTGTGTGTGAAATTGTGAAGGATGACCAGATATCCTTGAGGAGCAGCAGAGATATATTCGATCAGGAAGGATCACACTTATACAGAACAGAGATCTGTAATCAGTAAGGCAATTGCATTATTATACAGGTCATTTTCATTGTTACCTTTTTATCATTGTAACAGTGAATTCTAAATCTCTTAACTGATTTGGTTTAACAACCATATTGTAAATCCTCTAACAAGGTGACAATTCCATTGAATTGTTCTCAAGACCTCTTACTAGGCCACTCCTAGCAGGGTGATTAAATCCTCTAACAAGGTCACACCTAACAGTGTGTTTTGTAACCTTTTACCGGGTTGGCTTCTAACCGGGCATCACTTCATAAAAGTGAAAATCAGTATCTAGATACATTGGTGGTTTTTCCCATATTGGGTTTCCACGTTAAATCTTGTGTCTCTTGTGTTCTTAATAGTTATCTTAATCATATACAATTGGTGATGAATGTCTAAAAGATAATTTTACTAATACTTTCTGCATCTACCGAGTTACTGCAATCTATTTTACCGAGTGTTAAACAGATAATATTCATTAAGATATCCTAAGGGATCTGGAAAGAAATAATAGGAAGTGTTTTATGGTTGACTGATTCACCCCCCCCTCTCAGTCACTTCATCCATATTCCATCAATTGGTATCAGAGCTTGTTGGTGCTTGCAGGAAGGGTTTCAAGGACCTAAGCTAAAGATCAGGATGTCTTACAAGAGAGAAATTCCAAAGCTCAATAGAGATAACTTTTCAGCATGGCAAGGTCTCATGAGACTTCATCTGGCTTCCATTGGTGATTCAGGATGCAAATACATTGATGAAGAATACATAATTCCTACTAGCGCATTAACTGTTGAAGACATTGCAGAGAAAAAGAATCATAACACCATGATGATAGACATTGCATCAGCTCTCAGCTATGAAGAATTTGATGATATTAAAGAATGCACTACTGCATATGAAATGTGGATCACACTGAAGAAAATATATGGTGGTGATGCAAATGTGAAAAGAGCCAAAGCAGAAAGCCTAAGAGGACAGTTTGACAAGATGAATATGAAAGAAGATGAAAACATTGCAAAATATGTTGAAAGGATCAAAGCAAGTGTTAGTGCAATTAGAGCTTCTAGAGGAACAATCTCTGATGAAACTATTATAAGCAAGGTACTCAGAACATTACTCCCTATCTATGCAATAAGAGTATCAGCTATTCAAGAAAGAAGATGTGAAACAAACCACAATATAACTTTGGATGCTTTAGTTGGAAGATTGACAGCCTTTGAATTAGACAACTATGACAACTATGTTCCAAATTCCAAAAATATTGAGTCAGCATTTGAGGCCAAGGTTTCACTAAGGAAGAACAAGAAAATAAAAGAAGTTCAGTCAGAAAGTGAAGAAGTATCAGAAGAAAGTTCTGATAGTGATCTTGAAATTGTAGAAGCACTACTTGCAAAGAAGTACTCTAAAGGGAAAGGTAAATATAAAGGTAAAACTCCTTTAATCTATTTTTCATGTGAAGAAATTGGACATATTGCAGCTAGGTGCCCAAACAAGCAGGCCAAGGAAGAAAAGAGAGGTCACAAGTACTATGGAAAAAAGAATTTCAAATCATTCAAGGATAAAGGTAAGAAAACATGTTTTATGGCTAAAGATTCTGATGATAGTGAAGAAGAAATTGTCTTTATTGCTATAAAAGATGAATCTGATGATGATGAAGATAAAATGGCACTTATTTCTCATATAAGCAAAGATGATATATGGATAATAGACAGTGGATGTTCACATCACATGACTGGTGACAAGACAAAATTTGAATACTTAGAAGACTGTGATAGTGGCAATGTAAGATTTGGAAACAATGAACCTTGTTGTATAAAAGGAAAAGGAAGAATCTCATTAACCAAAGAACTCATATGTGATAATGCTTATTGGGTTGAAGGACTAAAACATAATCTTCTAAGTGTAGCACAGCTAATCAACACTGGTTTCAAGGTTGAATTCATGAATAGTCAAGCAAGACTGCTGGATGGAAAAGGAAAACTCATTGGATCAGGCAAACAAACAAAAGGTAACTTATTTTATCTTGATCTCAGTGAATATTCATGTTTTATTGCTCAAATTGAAGAAAGTTGGCTATGGCACAAAAGGTTATGTCATGTGAATTTTGATAACATGATAAAAATAAGCAAATTCAAGAAGGTAAGAGGCATTCCTACTTTGAAGAAACCTGATACTAGTCTATGTAAGAATTGTCAGATTGGCAAAATGAGTAAGACTAGTTTTAAGAGTAAGAACTATCAGTCTAAAGAGATTTTGGAAATTGTGCATACTGATTTATGTGGACCTATTGGAATAGAAAGCTATACTGGAGATAAATTCTTTATTCTTTTCGTTGATGATTATTCTAGAATGATGACTGTTATGTATTTAAGAGAAAAGTCAGAAGCATTTGAAAAGTTCAAATGGTACTTGGCAAGAGTGGAAAAGGAAACAGGGAAAAGATTGAAATGCTTAAGATCAGACAAAGGTGGTGAATTCATCTCCCATGAATTTAACAATTTTTGCATTGAAAGAGGAATCAAAAGACAGGTATCAGCTCCTAGAACTCCTGAGCAGAATGGAATAGCTGAAAGAAGAAACAGATCTATTATGGATTGTGCAAGGACTCTAATGATAGAAAAGAACATCGCCATAAAGTACTGGAAGGAAGCTATCAGCACTGCAGTTCATACCTTGAACCGAGTACAATTGAAGAAAGACACATTCAAAACTCCTTATGAGTTATGGTATGGCTATAAACCCAATGTAAGTTACATGAAAGTATTTGGTAGCAAGTGTTATATCTTAAAAGAATCCAAAAGAAATAAATTTGATGTGAAAAGTGATGAAGGAATATTCCTAGGATATTCTAGCAAAAGTAAGGCATACAAATGTCTGAACTTGTCTACTCACAAAGTCATAGAAAGTATACATGTAAAATTTGATGAGTTTGCAGAAAAGACTGAAGAAGAAAGAAAAAGGGAACCTGAAAACTACAGGAGATTCGTTTACATTGAACTTGAAACATTGCCAGACACAACTATCAATGAGGAAACTATATCTACCGAGCCTAGCACAGTAACCGAGTCACAGGAAGAAGTTCAAACCGAGTCACAGGAAGAAATTCAAACCGAGTCTCAGCCTGAAGTTACCGAGCAAATATCTACCGAGCCAGAGCAACCTGAAGAAGAGATCCTAGAAGACAACAACATGACTCATTCAAAAAGCAAGGAACCTATACTAGCCAAATATGTTAGAAGGCATCATACACCAGATCAAATTATTGGAAACAAATTAGATGGTACTATGACAAGAAGCAAGCTAAAAGGTACATGTCTGCTTACTGATTTTGAACCTAGAAATATCAAAGATGCATTGAAAAATGAAAGTTGGATTGAAGCAATGAATGAAGAATTAGAACAAATACAAAAGAACAAAACATGGACTCTTGTACCTAGACCTAAAGATAAAAATGTAATTGGAACAAAATGGGTATTCAGGAATAAGCTGAATGAAGACGGTCAAGTATCTAGAAACAAAGCTAGATTGGTATGTAAAGGTTATTCTTAAGAAGAAGGTATAGATTATGGTGAAACTTTTGCTCCTGTTGCAAGATTAGAAGGTGTAAGAACTCTACTTGCTTATGCAGCACATAAAGGATTTAAGGTATATCAGATGGATATAAAATCTGCATTTCTCAATGGAATTCTTGATGAAGAAGTCTACATTGAGCAACCTTAAGGTTTTGTTGATCCAGATAAAAAGGACATGGTCTACAAGTTACACAAAGCATTTTATGGTTTGAAACAAGCTCCTAGAGCATGGTATGAAAGACTCCATAACTATCTGATTCAGATTAATTTCAAAAGAGCCAATGATAACAACAATCTGTATATTAAAGAAGGACCAGATGACAAAATTGTATTGGCAGAAATATTTGTAGATGATACTATATTTACAGGGAATGATGATCAGTGCAAAGAATTTTCAGAGCAAATGAACAAAGAATTTGAAATGTCTATGTTTGGTTTAATAAAATTCTTTGTTGGTCTTCAAATTTAGCAAAGCAAGAATGGTATATACATTACTCAATCTAAATACATTAAGGAAATACTTAAGAAGTTTGGTATGGAAGATTCAAAACCAGTTGGTACACCCATGTGTACTGGACTGAAACTTACCAAAAATGATGATTCAAAAGAAGTAGATCAGACCTTATACCGATCTATGATTGAAAAATTGCAGTATGTAGTACATACAAGACCTGATATTGCCTTAGCAGTCGGTATAGTAGCAAGATTCTCAGCAAAACCTAAGGAAAATCATATGATGGCAATCAAAAGAATCTTAAGGTACTTAAGAGGAACTGAAGAATATGGTTTGTGGTATAAATTTGGAGGCAATCTAGACTTAAAAGTGTTTACTGATGCTGATTGGGCAGGGAACATTGATGATAGAAAAAGTACAAGTGGTGGAGCATTTTTTCTTGGAAAAAGACTGGTATCCTGGACCAGTAAAAAGCAAAATTGCACATCTCAATCCACAGCTGAAGCAGAATATGTTGCTGCTGCAGTAAATTGTTCAAATATTGTTTGGTTTAAACAGTTATTACAAGGTATGAAGGTTGAAATCAAAGAACCAGTTGTTATATTTTGTGACAATACAAGTGCAATAAACATTTCGAAGAATCTAGTAATGCATTCCAAAACCAAGCACATTGCTATTAAATATCACTTTGTTAGAGAATTGGTGCAGGACAAGGAAATTAGATTAGAATATATTCATACAAAAGAGCAGATTGCAGACATTTTCACCAAACCATTACCCAAGGATGCATTTGTGTATCTAAGAGGTAAGTTAGGGGTCATTCCCCTATCCGAGGCTCACTAAATATAGTTTTAGTGATGCATCAACCAGTACATGATTGAAAATCAACAAGTTGATGTAGCATATTCAAGGAATCATTGCATATGAATCAGTACTTGAGGTACATTAGTTTACACCGGTATTATGTGAATTGTCTTTGGCATGTGTTGTCAAAGAGGGAGTGTCTTTGCTATGTCTTTGCTATTACTTCAAGAAATTTTCAATAGTCAGAGGAAGAGTTTTTAAGAAAAAGGAAGTTTGCTAACAGAGGGAGATTTGAATTTGAACCGAGCTAATCCTTTCAAATTTCTTGTGCTATGACATATTGTGTTGCCATCAATGCCAAAGAGGGAGATTGTTGGAAACAATTGTCTGAAGAAAATTGCTACTCAAATTATGTATTGTCTTTGATGTCACACAATGTCATAGTCCGCAACAATCAGTACCTACCGAGCTCAGTCGGTCTGCCTGGCATTAAAATAGCATCTACCGAGTCCACTCGGTTATCAAAGAAAATTAGTGTCTACCGAGTTCACTCGGTTATCGAAGAAAAGTTAGCATTTACCGAGCTCACTCAGTTATCGAAGAAAAAGGATTATCAGTGTTTACTGAGTTCCCTCGGTCTCCAAAAGATTGTAGAAAATTTCATTATGGTCACCAAGCACTGTCGGCCCTTGAAGGATCTTTGCAAATAAAGTTTGCTTAATTCAGCCGACTGTTATACTAATTAATGCCGATTTGACAAATCTAAAATCATATAAATAAAAGGTCAAATGTGAAAAATAAAGAAGAGATATAGAAGAAAGACAGGAAAGGTGTGTGCGAAATTGTGAAGGATGACCAGATATCCTTGAGGAGTAGCAGAGATATATTCGATCAGGAAGGATCACACTTATACAGAACAGAGATCTGTAATCAACAAGGCAGTTGCATTATTATACAGGTCATTTTCATTGTTACCTTTTTATCATTGTAACAGTGAATTCTAAATCTCTTAACCGAGTTGGTTTAACAACCATATTGTAAATCCTCTAACAAGGTGACAATTCCATTGAATTGTTCTCAAGACCTCTTACCAGGCCACTCCTAGCAGGGTGATTAAATCCTCTAACAAGGTCACACCTAACAGTGTGTTTTGTAACCTTTTACCGGGTTGGCTTCTAACCGGGCATCACTTCAGAAAAGTGAAAATCAGTATCTAGATACATTGGTAGTTTTTCCCATATTGGGTTTCCACGTTAAATCTTGTGTCTCTTGTGTTCTTAATAGTTATCTTAATCATATACAATTGGTGATGAATGTCTAAAAGATAATTTTACTAATACTTTCTGCATCTACCGAGTTACTGCAATCTATTTTACCGAGTGTTAAACAGATAATATTCATTAAGATATCCTAAGGGATCTGGAAAGAAATAATAGGAAGTGTTTTATGGTTGACTGATTCACCCCCCCTCTCAGTCACTTCATCCATATTCCATCAGAGATGAGATATGATATGAAACTTGATTGAGAGATGGAGAAAATGAGAGAGGAAGGCCTCCTTTTATAGTGATCTAGGGCACACTCCTCTAGATGGGCCACCTTGGAGAATTAAATCCCAATTAGGTCCTCACCTTTAAAAAATATACCTAGATTAAATATCATTAAAAGATTTACCATTTCGGAGCCCAAAACAGCCGACTCGGAGGCGGGAAAATAATAATCCCGAAAGCTAAATTACTGGTAAATGAAGATTTGAAATCCCATCGGGAAGAGGTCAAGGTTGAGGTCAACCCTGACCTAGTCAGGGTCGAGGTCGACTTTGACCTCAGACCCTAACTTTTTCAGGTTTTGCAATAGAGATCCTAGAGATGTCAGAAACCTAGAAATTATTGTCTGAACAAGACCCAGTGTCAGGAACATACAAAAAATCCTTGGGATGATATGATGAAGGACTAGGAGGTCTCATTTATGAACCCTACCTAGAAAATGGAGCCATGGAAGAGAGAAAATCAGGAAAGTCCTTAAGACCTTAACCCTAATTTCACCTAGAATGAAGAAATCAAGTGCAGAGAAGAAGTGGAAAACAAGGGAGAATGCAAAGATGCCAATCATGACCCTAAACCACTCACTTGGAGGGCTAAACACTCTTAACATGGAAGTGCTTCCATTTTAAGATGATACAATGTAGAATCAAGAAGCTCTTGAATTCCTCCAGCTCTATGAAACTATCATCCTTCAAGAAGGCATCTTGTTCAATCATCCTTTCATCTTGGCATAGAGCCAAGGGCAATTCAACATCAGGTTGCACAATCTTTTGCTTCCTTTTTTCTTCTCTTATTCTCTTCCTTAACTAGTGATGATGGACACCAGTCACAGGGAAAAGGGCTCCCACTTTATCTATTTTCTTCACCTGGGAAGACTCACCAACCAATAATTTTTGCTTCTTTGGAGGTGGCTCATTGGTATCTTGAGAACTATGAAGCTCTGCAAGATCAACAACATTTTCTTTATCTTGGTGCCTCTCTACTATTATTGATTCTAGGGGGGAAGGCTACGCATAGAATATCCACCATCACTACCCTCATCACACTCAGAATCAGAATAGACCTTCTTCTTCTTTTTTATTTCATCAATCTGATCCTCAAATTTCCTCATTAAAGTATTGAACCAAGACATCATTTCGTCAAGCCTTTGAAGATAAGGCAATGTAGGGAAAAAACCACTGAATGACAGTCCCTTCTGTCTCAATTTCTTCTCCATTGAATATAATTCATTTATCTGGAAGGTTCTCCTTGTTGCTTCATCCTCCTCAATTATATTTCTTATCAAATCTTCTTCGGGAAACTCCTCATGTCTCTTGTTGAAAGGAATAGTGGGCATGTAGTACTTCCTGAAAGCAACCATAAACCCCTCTGTATCTACATACCTATGGGAAGCAGCATGCATTCTGAATTGTCCCAACCATTCATCAACTTTGCTCAAGGCATTCTTGCCTATTGTGATATAATGCACTCTAAAGTGCCTTGGAGTAATAGTCCCCTTCCTGTGTGAAGCCAAATGCTCCCTATCCGTCAACATTAGTTGCCAAATAAATTCTAGAAATGCCACCCTTGGTGGAACAAAGAATGGTAAAATATGAGGGGGCTAGGGGCATCCATACACTCTAATTAAACTGTATGTTTCTTCATATTATATATCTTCCCAATTATGGCCCTTATCCCATTTATCAAAAAATTGTTGGGGCCTCACAAGCTACAACACCTTAGTAGACAACCTTGATATCTGAATTCCCATACTAAGGAGGATAGGCCGAACTATCCAATTCTCAAAAATACAAAAATCACTCTTTGAAGTAGAAGGGCTCCAAGCCCTTATCCAGAATTGCACTGGATTTTGCTGCCCTCTATACATCACCTATGGCTCCAAGCAATCCAAGTTCATAATGTCATAATTGAAGTATAAAATCAAATGCATTAGTAGAGAATAATGCATGAATTGGGGTGCAGGACCAGATGGAAAAGCTTTCAAAGCCTGTAGTCCCTTATGCATCTTGTTGATCACAAACCCTATGTAATCATAGCCCTTCATCACATGAAGACTCTAGGAATCCAACACCATCATCAGAAATTTTGGAGTAATTCTTTCTCCACCATCAATTCCCAACACCTTGCACAATCCGTATGCAATATACTTTATGTAAAATTTCAGGTCCTTGAAATAATACAAATTAGACCTAGCTATAGGTGCAATGTATTTCCTACTCTCTTGAGGAATGTGAGCTTGAACCTCTTTTGCAACCACAACAGTCTCTCTAGTATATTTTTTGGCCAAGGCCTATAAATTTATCGTAGTGGCCATAGGGACTTGAATACCGAAAGCCCTCGTGAACAAACTTCTATCAAGGGTAACCAGGGGAGACCCATCTTCTTTCCTAATTGTTTTGGATAAGGGATCATAGTTGCAGGACAAAACAATCAGGAGATCTATGTCTAAAAAGACTTCAGGAACTATCAATTTTGCTAACCCTGAAGTCCAAGGGTTTGAAACAGGAACTAGACTCTCAGCATTTTTTTAAAATACCTAAATAAGCACATTCCTGTGACCTCTGGTGTCTTAGCATCTCTACATTGAGCTAATTCATCGATAAAACATTCATCACTAACCTTTTTGTTTTGTGAAGAGCCTGACAACAGGGCGAGGAATTTGTCTGAGAAGCTCTCCTTAGCCTTCTCCTTAGCACCCTTACTGGTTGAAGGTTCACCTCCTGTCTATCGACTCATATTGTCTGCAAATTCAAACTCTCTACAAATTTTGGATGCACTAAAACTTCAGAATTGCTATGAAAAAACCTAAAAAATTCTATCGCCTGGGCTCTTCAAATGCTTGGTAGTTTGAAAGAATGATAACCAATTGTATATATTTCATAGAATTGAATGCAAAAAATCCATAAAAGATCAGAAAGTTGTAACAATGTCACTTCTGCCATTACTTGGCACGCTCTGAACTTCAATTCACTTTTCATGGCCGAGAAAATGACAGGTAATCAAATTTGATTTTCTAGCGATCTAGCGACTAAAACAATACCTCGTAGTCACTGAAGAATCTGGCACCTTTTCAAAAGTTATAGAGATCTGGGGACTAAGCAAATTTAGTCATATAACAACTTTCATTATATCTGGAGATTTGGGGACTAAGCAAATTTAGTCATATAACAACTTTCATTATATCTGGAGATCTGGCGACAATGGGAAATCATAGTCGCTGAAAGATTTGAAACCTTTAGAAATTATCTGGCGATTTGACGACAAAGATCACTTAAATTTTCTGTACTGAGATTTGGCGACTATAGTCCATATTTCAAGTTGCTGCATAAATATTTCCTTTTGAAACTTTCTCGAGATCAGACGACAAAGGGCCATCACGAGACCTGGCGACCACAGTATACCTCCAAGTCGCTGAAGCCGGTTAACTATTCAAACTTCTTCTTGAGATCTTCCAACTAAACTATTTGGAGATTTAGCGACTGCAAATATGAGGACTTTAATTTATCTCCTCTAGAGATTTGGTGACTATAGTCAAGCCTACCTTTCTGTCTAAATTTTCCATATTCTATCAACCAATCTTATGGGACACGTCACACATTTCGGCAAATGGAAAGTCACATTTTCCTCAATCTTTCATCTTTGGTCAATATTTTAACTTTAGTCTTTTAGGCGGTCACGTGACTGAAGATAATCTCATAATCGCTAAACAATTTCCTTAACTTGAGTTTATCCTGGAGACTGAGCAACAAAATAGTTCTCAAGGTCGCGAGATCATTTTTTAACCCATGGTTCAATCCTGAGATTACGCGACCACTGTTTGATCAAAAGAAAACCAATGGCCAAGGACAACTGTTAGAAAACCTTGTACTTAACTCATATTCATTCAGTGAACATGCAACTATAGACATCTCTTTGTCGTTGAGTATCTTTCCTAACTATGGTTAGAACTAGAGATTGCACGAATACCCTTATTCTCTAAATCACCAGATAAATTACTTAACCTCAGTCAAGTCATGAGAACAATCATCAACTGTCGATTAGAACTTGATCCAATGATCCTCGTTAAGTCATTGCAGCCTTTGTGTCTTAACCACTTCATTGGGAGATTTAGAGATAACTGCGTCGCCAGATCGCTGACCGCCAAAGACATAACCACTAGGATGATGAGAATGCATGACTAATGAGATCGCCAAGTCATAGGATAAAAGAGATAACCGCTAACAAACCTTGAGATCTAACGACCAGAATAACTAACCGCTACCTGTATTTGGAGATTTAGTGACCAATTGCAGATCTTGATACCGCTGAATTTTATATCAATTTCTTACCTCTTTCAGAGATCACCTAACTAAAGGCATTTTAATCTGGAGATCTAGAGACTATAGTTACCCTGCAAATATTTATCATGGTAGTCGCTAGATCTCACAATGAAAATCCAGAGACTTGGCGACTAGAGGGAATCATTGGGTCGTTTAAGAACAAGGAATATTCTTTCTTCCTAGGGAGATTGTGCGACAAGAGGTTTTGGGTAGTCACCAATAAGAAAGGAATATTCTAAATGAATTGGGAGATTGCGCAACTAACCAGGGAAAACAAAAGCGCACATGCTTTAAAAGAGCTTTTAAGTTATCAAAAAAGGTAATGGCCAAATAGACTTTGAGCAAGAATTTTAGGGTTTCTTTGGATTTTCTAAGGCAATAAGATATGGAACCTAGGTTTTTTTCCTAGAAATGAAACTTGGAGCTTTTGAGGCTAGAAAAATAGAAACTTGAACCACAAAGACTAGGGACAAAGATCAAAAACTAAAAATTTTGAAAAGCAAAACACCAACACTGGAAAGACTACCAACACTCCCTACATATGGTATACCACATAAATTTTGAACTAATGAACCAATCCAACATGTACAAATTTTGTCACAGTTAGAAGAATGATTTGTTTCACTCAGAATTATGTTCACTCAGATTTGGGAACTAGGATACAAAAGATCTCAAATAGGACTAATAGGCTCCATTATCAATGTTCTCGTTAACATGAACATCATACAAAATGCATTGCCACAAACAATTAATAGCACAACAATAATTGTTGTTTCTCTCAAAAGACACTTGGAATACAAAAATGCATTTCAAATAGGGATGGTATGACAAAATATAGTCATGCAAGTTCTTACTCAACTAACAAAGACGCAATTATACATAATGCAAAATGTTGAAATAAAGAAAGATTGGAAAGAAGCTCTATAAATTAATGATGACAATCAAACATCAACAATAATCAGTGCAAATGAGCCTGATTAAGACAATGACATAGAACATGTCGAGCCTTTTGAAACTTTGATACATGAGTTTACTAAATCTAGATCTATACATAAAATGAAAGATAAAATAATTGAGGTGGCGCCTGCACAAGAGCACTACCCAATTGGAATCTTCAAAGATAAATATGGTGAGAAAATGAATTTCCCTGCATTATCTTTAGAAAACCACATGATGAAGACATTGTCCAAAACTTTTGTTACCAAAAAATTTCATGATGGGAACTTCGACAGTCAGAAAGACACTTTTCATACCATACAACAAATCTATTTTTCAAGACCATAAGATACTATTACAACAAGTCCTATCTACAATATGGATAAGAATATGAAAAGGTAAACTAAAAGGAAGGAAATTGTTGGAAAAAGACTTCAAACACAAACCAAACCTAGAAAAAATTCTCAAATTAGATAGTTGATATTTTAATTTCAAAAGAATAAGAATATCTCTAGACTATGTACACAAAAAATTAAGAAGAATATTTTCGCAATGATATGACAGCTCGGTCCACCAACCTTTTTTATTACTTTGACTAGTGCTAGACAAAATTGGGAACTAATCACAAGTACACTTGAGGAATTGTACAATATACAATAGTCAAAATTATAACAACAACAACATGACAATGAAAAGAAAAGTGATAAATTCCATCTAATCAAGAAAGTCCTAGTCACTTGTGCATGCTACTATAGACATAGAATAAATGTAATGAAAAAGATGATATTAACCGATGATTCTTTATTTGTAAATGTAGCACATTATTTCTCTGTAACTGAATTTCAAAATCAAGGAAATGAACATGATCATTTCCTACTTTGGGTACAAAATGCACCAATCTATGGGAAATATAGCAATATAGATATATCACAAATTTTGTTGACAAGTACCTTACTTGTAGCACTGAACATTTACAACCTGCTCTTCGCATAGTTCACAAGCACCACCATACAAAGAAATGTAGAAGATTGAAAAAGATAGCTTGCAGATACAATTTCCCTTTTCCACCCCTGCAAAAGACAACAATACTTGAACCTTTACCAGAGAAGAATGAAGCAATACTTACAAAGGCAACCAATATCTTATCCAAACTACAAAAATCAAACTATGACCTCTCATGCACTTCTCAAATGTTCTTAGATCAAATTGACATGGATGAAGATGAATATATTACAAATCTAAGGACATCTGTACATAGACCTACACTCTTCCTACGAAGGAAGCCATCAGAAATTTGGAAGAACAACTTTGCAATAAAATTCCATAGCTGTACTTAATGCATATGTTGCAATAATGTATTGTAGCTCATACATGACAAAAGTAGACAAATCAATGACATATGCATTTAAAAGAATACACAATGATCATCAACGAGACAATATTGACGTAATAAGGATGATAACCAAATTGGGAAATGCATTTTTCAGCTTACAACAAATGTCATCACAACAAGAAGCTCACATTATTTTGTCACTTCCACTAGATCACAACTAAAGAAAATGCATTTTCATAGATACAAGAGATGACAATGATCATACATTTATTCTAAAACCCACTAAAGAATTAAGTAAAGAACCTGACGAGTCATAAAATGTGCTTTCCAAATCTTTGGTGGACTATTATTTAAAACACCCTCCAAGTATTACAAGCATATGCCTTGCATAATTCATTTCTGAATATAGCAAAAAAGGTGAAAAAAACACACCAAAACCAAAACCAAGTGTAATACGATTTATCAACTTTAACAAACATATCGACTTAGAAAATTATTATAGAGAACAACTGCTACTCTATGTACCATTTACAATAAATGAGAGTACACTAAAATATTATTTCCCATCATGGGAAGAAGCATATTTCCACCATGAGCAAACAATCAATATGAATCAATCAAAGTTTAATCATAGCACAACTTATGCATGAGGTGACATTGAAAAACCCATCAATGATTTAAACTCTAAATAAGATGACATAGATAGTCAAACCATCACAGCCAAAAAACATAAACAAATTGAACAATGTGACATATAAAAGGACATGCAAGACAAATACACAATAAACAAAGTAACACATCTTATAATACATTCAAAATCAACCAACATCCATATATCATGGATGGCAATGAGTACTACAAATTAAGGTAGATGTTGAATAGAGAACAACAAGCAATCATTAAAGATGTTGTAATGAAAATATTAAAAAATAATAAAAACCCATTGCATTTGTTCTTAATAGGTGAAGTTGGCACTGGAAAGACTTTCATTGCAAAAGCTATATACCAAGCCCTCCTTCGCATTTACAGTAAGTCCATTAACAATGATCCCAACAAACCAAATGGCATAATAATTCTGCTTACACAAGAAAAGCAACATACAACATAGGTGGAATCACATTACATTCAACATTTCACATACCTTTTATAACATCTGAGTATCTTCCACTTAATAGTGAAATACTAGATGCAATGTTAAAGCATTATGATCAATTACGTGTACTTCTCATAGACAAAATATCACTATTCGGTGCTACATTCCTACATTATATTGACAAATGATTACGTGATATAATTTAAACACCTACTACATACTTTGGAAACTTGGACATAATTTTCCATGGTGACTTATATCAAGCACAACTAGTACTTGACACTATTGTATTTGAAAATAAAACAACTATGTCAGAATTGATGCTCTATAATTTTTGGAAAGACAACGTCAAGTGTTATTCCCTAATATGCATAATGAGACAAAAGGATAAACAATTTAGTTATGTTCTTAACAAATTATGCATAGGTGTACAAACAAATGAAGACATACATTACCTCAACCAACAATGTTTATAGACACCACTATTGGACCCAACGCTACCTTTTTCTTTTCTATAGAAGAAATGATGTTGATGCTCACAATAATAAAATGCTATTAATAGTTTCTGGTGAAATGATAGCCCTTAATGCAATTGATGAACATGATGGTCCAATTGCAATGTAATAAAACTTCACACACATAATTTCTCTCCCACTTCAAATACACCTAAAAATATATATTCTTGTAGAACTATATGTAGGACACTACAACACAAAAGACAATTTGGTGAATTGATCATATGGAATATTTAATGCATATACGAAACATGGTGATTTTGATATAGTGTGGATCAAATTTAGTGATACAAAAATTGGACAACAACAACAAAAAAATTAGGACAATGCCATACTGAAAAAATTGACAATGACTGGGTACCTATACTTCACATTAACTAACCTATCCAAAAAGTGTTGACAAACGAAAAATTTATAATCAAAAAGAAAATTCTAGTACAAATAGCATGTGCAAGAACCATTCATCAGTCCCAAGGACTCACAATGCAAGTTGTGGATTTTAATCCTACAAGCATAAGACAACATGGATTAACATACACAACGCTCTCATGAACTAAATGAATCGACTCATTATTTTTGTTAAAACCTCTAACAACAAAAAAATTTAAAATTAAAGAAAGAATACTTCTTGAATCAAATGCAAAATGGAAATTTGAGAGTGATAGTACTTGTTCTCATAACACATCAGCCATGCTCTTATGTACACTAAACACACACAACTTGAAGGCTCACATAAATGACATTATTAATGACTACGATAGAATGCCATCTGATATCTTGTGCTTGCAAGAGGTACACATGCACCTCCCTGAAACACATGTTCTATTTCAATATTTCAACAACTTCAATGCTCACAACATACATGATATAATGACTTTGACCCAAATAACCCTAGTCATTTCAAAAATAAAACAACACAAAACAACAAATATTGAAGCTATCACAATAAAAACTTTTACTGAAAGCAACGAGATAAATGTATGTAATGTTTATACAAAAGCTAATGCTCTCATTCAAGAATACTATACAATTATTCAACAAGTAACCACATATGTGAATTCAAAGAGCACTTTATACATTTTAGGTGATTTCAATATTGACATGTGAACTAAAAATAGAAGGAAAGACATTCTTGAAAAATGTATGCAAGACCACAACATGAATTACATCATAGCCAAAGCACTCAATGTATACAACCCATCAATTGATCACATTTGGACAAATTCAAGTACAAATATATGTTGTATTCACAAAGAAGATACATATTGGACTGACCACCTTGCTACATTCATAAAGTTCCATCTTCACATAGAAAATTAACTCCACTCAGACTACTAACAAATATAGCAACAAAGAAAAATATAATAAACTCGACATCTACAATAATGCAAATACTTTTCACAAGTAATGAATTTTACCATCTAAAACAATAGCTCTAATTTAATGATGCATATTGCAACGTTCTAGAATTTTTATGCAGCAAAACAATGGAAGGAAGCAAAAGAACTAGAAAAGGAACACAAATGAAGCAAGACTAGACAACAAAAAGGTAATAAAATTTTCTTATTTTTAACATTATTAATCCTTGTATGCTAGTAGTCAATAGAGAATGGATCAATCGATACATAAACATGTATATTTTTTTCTTCTAATATAAATGATCCATATGTTAAAATACTAAAACAATATTGTCATATTTTATCTAGGTCAAAATTAGGCAGCCCCACCTCCATATCTATTGAGGACTTAAATGCAAAAAAAGAAGGCAACACTTTTGAAGGAGATATCCTAGTCGTATTTACAATGACATTGGATAGGAAAATAAAAACATGTAAGTGCTACGTGTAGACTTGATAGAATTTAGGGTAGAAATAACAATAACTTTAAATATCACAGGAAATCTTGTCGAACAATATAAAGATAAAATAGTCCCAGGAACAACATTTCAATATCAAGATTTTAAATTGTACCTAAAACAACTACGATTGTGGAGATTGTGATTGCATCTTAATATTAAAAGATTCAAGCATAATTGAAGCTATACCATGTCAATGTCAGGATTACAAATGCATACCAAGCACCATAATCAAACAACTACTCACGAGCACAAGTAACTATGCCATTGACACAATTGGCACACAGGTAATTGTAGGAAGACAATCAGGCTCCCACTATGTAGTTGACATAAAAGACGAAAACATTGATGAAGAGAAAGTATAGGTAACAATGTTCTTCAACACTCACTTCTTGTGTACTTCACATGCAATCACTATATTATTATTCTACATTTGGTTCTTATAACCACAAAAAACCCCTATTAACATTGACTAGCTCCAAATTAATTCTGCATTTCAAGAACAATCCATGGAAATAACACAACGACTACAAAGGGGTGAAATTCCTGCAATGTTATTCAAAATATTGTACGACAGAATGACATGCAAAACACATTCTGCATAGGCATTGCTACATTTATCTACACATTGAAAGACAAAAGAACAATGGATATGCTAAATACATTACTATAAACAACACTTGAGGTAATCAAATTTGGATAACTTAGCACTCTAATTGGTAATTAATGTCGACACAAACTACATTAATATCAAAACATATGTTGCAGGTTGACGAGATTCTCAAAGTGGTAAATGCATTTTCAAATCCATTTCATGTTTTTTATTCCCATTGTAACTTTAAATTTAAAAATTATGGAATGCTAGAAGATAAAACAACTCATTGTAATAGATGCAATCAAGAAGTCACACATGTCTACTCACTTCACCTCAAAACTTTGCTCACAAGTAATAACAAACAAATAGTGTAGTGCTCAATTGATAAGTCCATTGTTGAAGAGCTGGTACCAAGCCTGAAACAAATAACATTTGAAGACTATACCCAAGAAAAATCAAGGTTCATCTTTATCCTTTGTGATTTCTCCATCAAAGGTTGATTCACCCTCAAGCACCACAATGCCATCACCCATGCCATGGCAAATGAAGATTGATAAATGGCTTTCACCAAAAGGTAAACATAACAAGTTACAAATCATTTTTTCATTCATAAATTTCCAATTGATATCTCCTCAAACATAATTACTATTTACTAACATCCCAGATGCCAAATTTGCATGTACAAAAAACAAATCATGGATATCTACCATTTTGAAAACTTTTACGTGGTACATCATGTTCCAAGTTATACTGTTTGTAATAGATTTATGTGTCAATTAGACAAGAAGTGGACAATCATAGTTTACATCAATTATATCAAATCGAAATTGACTCATCGTGTTAACAATACTCTTTACCTTGTGCTACTCTATATTTACTGTCTCCTGCTATAGTGTACCATTTAGACAATATTAAGATTATATATGTAACATATTTTTCTACATGCTTCATTGATATCTAATCTTATTGAAATACAATGCTTCATTGATATCTAATCTTATTGAAATACAAAATATTATCATTAATGCTATGTTCTACTATTTGCCAGTATGTTACTTTGATGCTAAATATATACTATACCTATTCTATCTTTCATTTTATAGATTAATATTGAGGAATTTGTTGTACATGCTTCATTGACATTTAATCTTATTAAAATACTATAATTAATTAATGTAATGCTCTCACATTTACTACTCTAATGCATATTTTGTGTCCAAAAATAATACTTCAATAGCTAATATTTCTTACTAATTAACTTTCAATAAGTAACATTTAATTTAGAGAAGAATTTTGACACTTTACATCTTTATTATTAATATCATGCTGTAATATTTGTTATTCCATTTATATTTATATCATGTTGTAACATTTACTATTCCATTCATATTTAATATTTAATATTTAATAGTTCCACTTCAATTGCTACCTAATCAACTTTTAACAAATCCCTTGTTTCGTGTTGGAGAATCAATTCCAAGCACATTAAAACAAAAAAATCTTCCTTAACACACAATCTATGTATGAAAATATCCTTGGAGAGCACCCAATAAGAAAACTTATTCCAAAGGGTGCAACCTCCCTAATAATAGGAGGGGAACGAAGTGCCACGTGGCACATAATGCCATCGACCAAAACTTGGCGTGTGTCAGACTAGATTTTATAGCGTGTGGTACTCTAGCAAATGATAATAATAATAAAGATTTGACGCACCTCTAACTTCCCATTGACAGAATTAAAAAAAATCTCGCCTTCCGTTGGCGTCAAAAGGCGTCAAGTGTGTACCACACTCACAATTTATTTCCCAACAAATTTACTCTCGCTACGCTCGGGAGAATTGCCCGAGCAAAAATCTCTGCACAGTCATGGCCGCCATCGCTTTTACTGGACATGCTATTTTCTGGCCGAATTCGAAAGTGTGCTCTTCAATGCAGTTTAATTGCAAGTTGAATCGGAGCTCCGTCTTGCAGATTCCAGTTTCGAATCTCGCAGACTGCAATTCTTCTGAGACTCTTGCCAGGCCACTGATTTTCAAGTCACCCTCGCGAGGCAAATTTTCCATATATGCTTCCCGAAATTCAGACGGTAAGACTAGTGACGATAAGCTGAATTTAGAGGAAAATTCAGATGATGTAAATAATTTGGAGGAGAAAAGGGAAATGCAAAGAAAGAAGAAGTCTGAATTGGAAGAGCTCGGGGAGGATTTTGTTGGGACCGTTAAACCATTAATTAGGGTTTTGAACGGGAGTACAAGCCTTATGCCTGCAAGGAAAAGTGCGTTGAAGTCGTTTCTGAATGCGTTTGTGCGGACAATGTCTGGCTCGGCGTGGACAGCAAGCAGTACAGCCGAATTTGGCAAGAGATTTAGAGAGGCGGAAGCCAATTTCTTTAAGGCAAGTTTATCCTTTTCTCTTTCCCTTTCATTTAATGTCGTTTCTAGGAAAAATCAGAGGGATTGGACCGGAATCATTAGTTTTTGTATCAAGTTTATGGAAGTTGCTTCTTTCCAGAGAGCTCTAAGTATATTTTCCATGCTAAGGAATGCTCAGTTTGTGCTTTTTTAAAAGCTGCCTCTTAAGAAAAGTTCAGTAATGATAGGAGACAAATAAAGTTTATAATCAATGATGGATTAAATATGTAAAATATGAAGTCAATGTAATATATGAACTGAAATAGTTCAACATGGGCTGTTATCTATATCAAAACCATCCTATAAAACGGCAATTTTGAGTGTTTTGAGATCACTGCTGCACGATTCCTTAAAAAATGCTGCAAAATATCGGGTTAAATGCATCGAACTTTGGTGGAAATATTGGAAACGGTATCTAGATACTCCTTTCCGCAATAACAAGACTTGTAAAAACAATTAATGGCTTTCTTTGGATTTGTCCATGGTTCCAACCATTTTGGAACCCAAGCTTGCGCATTTTGCTTCATATATTCTTTACAAGGGTCTCCCCATTGGTTCTTGTTCGATTCATCTTTGTGTTACTGATCTCTATTGACCTTTTTGTGGTCATTTGTAAAACACTTAAGCACCTCTTCTGGTTTTTCTTGCGAGCTCAAGTTATTTGGATTTGGATACATAGTTTCTTCACGGCTTTTAGACCGGAGCTTTTTTATCGTTACATAATTCTTTTGGGTGATTGGTCATGAATGCTGGCTAACTTCACCCAATATGCAGAAAGATAGAAACTCAATTCTTTTTTCAAGAGCTTCTTTTGACTTGCATTTTTCATTATATACTAAATCTATGATTTGTTCTAATCGTCTTCTACATATTCAAGTGCCAGCTAATAAAGTTGTCCTTGGAGTTGTCCATGTGTAGACTTTTATGGAGAATTAGGCTTCATGAATGCTGGCTAACTTCACCCAAATATGTAGATAGATAGAAACTCAGTTCTTTTTTCAAGAGCTTCCATTGACTTGCATTTTTCCATATATGCGAAATCTATGATTTGTTCTAACCCGTCTTCTACATATTCAAGTGCCAGCCAATAAAGTTGCCCTTGGAGTTGCCCATGTGTAGATTTCTATGGAGAATTAGGCTAACGAACTTTTTGTTATTGCATGCGTGTGATGTTCCCCTTTTATTCAGGGCCCATCTCCTCCCTAAAGGCATAGATGTAGCTATTATCATAGTGATCATATTAGGCATAACTTTCATGGCTCTTCTCAATATTGAGGACATAGATTGCCTCAACAGATATGTAGGCCTTTTGTTACTTCTTAGCCATGTGACATTGGTATTTGAGGCTGTCTAGAGTCCTCAATTGAGTTTAGTTATCTCTCTTGCCAGAAATGCACTATAATTTAATAAGGAAAATGGAGAAGGGTTCATTATAGGGTGGGAGCCTGTTCTTGACTGTTAGGACCTTTTGGATGGTTGGGAAGCCCTTTGATTGTGATCCACCATCCTTCCACTAATTATATAAGTATTGCTACATATTGGTTTGGTTGTTATGTACGTTGTTAGTCTAGTTTGTTCAGGGCCTTTCCTTGACTAGAACTTTTGAGGCGTCACTCCATTCTAACTGCTTTTTTAAATTAATATAGTAATATTTTTAAAATAATATAATAAACACTTATCCATCATGCAAAAAAAAATCAAAATAATTAAATAGTAAACAAAAACTATAATTGAAACTAGAACCACTTAATAGAAGTACTTTCTCATTTGTCATTGTAATTTGCTTATTTAATTTGTAAAAGAATTTGTTTCAAGAAATTAAAATATTAATTATACTATTTATTAAAACATTATTGAAGTTTTTTCATTGCTAAATTGCAAAAATAGTATCTGTATATTTATATTAAGTTCTAAAGAATATGCAGCAATCTTATTATCTGTACAATCAAAAATAAAAAATAAATTTTTTATAATTAAGGTAATGATGACAATAGTTAAATAACTTAGATTTAAATAAGTTTGTTGATGTCTATGTGTTATGTTATAGGTATTTACAACAATATTATAGGATAACACAATTTTAGGGATAATATGTTAGGAAAAGTATTTTATATATTTTTAGATTATAAACATCATAGTCATTAGGAGATTAGTCACCTAAACTATTTTTTGTCTCCAATAAATGCGTCTCCATCTCAGAGACCTATATGGGGACATCTCTAGGTATTAAGAAACTTCAACAACTTTAGATGAAGTTTCTTTCGCTATATGCCTCCTTTAATGATCACTTGAAAATTGGGAAACTTATTATAGAGGTTTTTGAGATATATCATATAAAATGCTGATATGGATTGACCTAAAGGAAATAAAGTACAACAAAGGACTTGCAATGTTCTATTTTCTGCATAAAAAATTACAAGTCTTTTTGTAGGAGAAAATTTTCTTATCAAATCTCAAAGAGCTAAAAATGTGAAGAGAAACAATAATAAGGCTTAAGATGTCTACGTACATTGAAGTTTTATCAATTGATTGAAATACTCTTTTCAAGACCCTTGTACCATGTTTTTAAAATAATAATAATTTCCCTCGCAATCTTTGTTTACCAAATCCAAGTAATCATGGTTAAAAATAAATTTTCATGTCATGATGGTGATCATCAAATATCAATATAGTTAATCTTCACTTTTTGTTAGCATCTATTTCAGTGCTTTTAAATAATATTTTTTATTTATAAATATTATTGTATCTTACACTTTTTATAGTTGCATAGTTAAGAAGTGGAGAACCATAAGGATGCCATATGCACTAGAAAGATAAAGTGAGCAAAACATGTCATCATATGAATAGAGAAACAAAGCAGTAATAAACATCTATGTATATAAGAAACATCATGAGTACATTATAGAAATTTTTTTTTAACATGAGCAAAAAATTGGAAAAGTAGAACTTAGAAGTCAAGCAGAGGATTAAGAATTTGTAACATGTAAAGACATCGGACAATACAAGACATTAAGGGATCCATGTAATTGGTCAAGAATATTAGAATTGTGTAACAGAATTGCTCATGCATTTTTCATCATTTTCCATACACATAGAACAACAATTACAAAGGAACAAAAAGAAAAAAGAAGGGGGATATTACAAATATGATGGATGAGCATGGTCCTTGTTGGGTCAACATGATAAAGGTGTGAATTACCTGAATACATTGCATCGTCCCGATGGGGGACATAAAAATGAGTGACAACAATATATAGGAGAGGTATATCAAAGGAGAAAAGTAATAAACTGTCATGCCCCCTCTCCTCCCCCTGCCTCCCACCCCTCCCCAATAAGGAGATTGCAGCTTTGATAAAGATCAAATTCTATAACAGTCAAAGGAGCTATGATTAAGATTAAAGACAATGCTTCACAATGGAGTAACTGGTTTTGTAAAAGGAAGCAACTATTAGTAAGAGAAAGAGACAGTGATTTTATTAGTGAAGGCAGTGATCAATATACGTAAAACGAAGGACAAAATCTTGTGTAAGATCTGAATTGATAACTATAATGAGCAGCAATCAAAATAGAAATTATGATAACTTATGGCAGCAGTTAAGCATTGTTTAGAGTGCCCCATGTATTAAATAAAAAAATGACGATTATAGTTTAATAAGGCTCAATGATTAATACACCTTGTTCAGGCCTAATGATGATGCTTAGCAATTAACAACAATTAGAATGCAATAATGCAGTGATCCTTCAAGGGGTTCTTCTGAACTAATTAGAATAACAAAAAATAATGAAGGGGCAACATTGAAGCGACCCAATTGCTCAACTCCCAAGATCACATCTGTTGAGGGAAATGAGAAGATATAAAGTCCAACAGGAAGAAGGCAGAAAGGGCATGGAACAAGGAAGACAACATCAAGATTACTGAGCAATAAATCTGATAAGGATACAGTTTCAGAAAACAGATATACTAAACTGCAGCATCTATACTTATCCTCTTCAGTGATATGATGTATACTATGTGATGATTTGTATGATATCATTGGAGTTGTGTCTTCTGGAGAATATTCCACCTGTGATGTCCCTTGCCTAATTTGCCTTGAAAATCACAATTATAACAAATTAGCGTTAGGGTTACATGTCACAATTAAAGATCCTTGTGGTAATGGACCTCGAGACTCAAATTGTGCAACCAAAGCAATATATACAAGTATCCACATGCGCACACACAATTAGGGTTAGGCATTGCATTATATTCACATATTATAATTTTCGATAATATTCCACAAACATATTAGAGTTTGCAAGGATAGACATCATGGGTCCGCCTAAACCCATTTCTACACCAAGTCCAAGAGGGATGTCTACCACAACTCTCTCACTTGGTGAATTGTACCTGCTTTCCCCATCCTACCTCATTTTCTGAAAAACACACCATCTTTTGGATTTGGGAGGAGGTGGTAAGTGGGTTTCTCAACTCTCCAACGTAAGGGGCCCTCTAGTCCATTCTAGGACGGCCTACTTACGTAGCCTTGGAAAGCCCCTTTGCTTACACCTGAGGCGCCCTTTCTCACAAGGTGGGTTTCAGACAAAATGCCTAAGTATTCTTTATTGCCATCTTGAAGAGTTGGGGGAAGGTCATAAGTGGGTTCCTCGACTCTTCAACATAAGGGTCCTCTGGTCCATTCTAGGACAGCCTACTTACGTAGCCTTTGCTACCCCCTTTGTTTACACCACAAGTTCTTTCTACAAGATGGGTTGTAGATAATCAAGCACATCCTATATTCTACTAGGAGCATTCATTTAAGCATCATCTATTATTTATATGCACATAGGTATAATTATACCACAATTACTTGTAAGAAGGAAGGATGCTGAAGATGGCCAATCTGAAGATAATTTCTTGGATGTAAATTTTGTTCAATCTATATGAATCAATCTTAGTCCTTTTGTGTGCTCTTTATGCTGATTGCTTAGATAATCCTTGAAGATTATATTTGCTGATGCAAGGGACTCCTGAATGTATTAATTGTTGGATAATCTGCTCATGCCTTATACACTGATCTACTCTTTAATGAGTACCAGTTGCTGACTATTTATCCCTTGATTCACAGCACAATGTATCCCTCTCAATGATTGGAATGAATCCTCCTTTATACTTTATTGGTGGAAGGGTCACCACCTTTCATAAGGATTGAGTCGCCATTTTTCATTTCCGCCTTTTGAGAATGATATATTATTCTCCAAATTGATCTCCCTTGGATGTCTTCCACAAATGAACCCATCTCCCCTTTATATCTTCCACTGTTAAGGAGAGTCACACCTCTTCTTCATGTCTGCCCCTTTGCAATAATTACAACCTTCCATAATTATCACCCTTCAGAAGAGTCACAGCCCTGCACCATTTCTGCCCTTTGAGAGAGTCAAAACCCTTTATAATTGTTTCTCTTTGAAAGAGTCACAACCCTTCACAACTACAACCCTTTCGAAGAGTCACAATCCTTCATAATTACAACTCTTTGGAAGAGTTACAACCCTTCATCATTGCTGCCCTTTGAAAGTCTTTTCCTTATTTTCTTCTCATTCCTTTCTTCTTCGATTAATCCTTCTTTTCAGCCTATGCTCCCATCTTTCTTCCTTCATATATTTTTTCAAATGATGTTGAGGGAGTCACAATTTTTTCATTATGTGTCTCTTGACCTTTCATTAACTTAATTAGCTTGTAAGTATATTATATTATAATTTGTTATTATTTATCTATTTATTTATTTTCATATTGTAATTTTATTATTCATTATTATATCCTATTTCAAAAAGGGAAAATTACATTTTGCCCATCCCAAAATCAGTTGTCCTTGAGCAATGCCAATTTTAATACAAATCTTTCAATGTGAGTAGTTTCTCTTGCACAACTCTGATGTTAACCAACACATTAAGAATTTGCAAGGTTTGCAATTTTAAGACAAGTTTTCTCTCATCTTCTAGAGAAAAGGATCAAGGCCATCTCTGTAATGGCATCAAAACTGATTTGGATTGACCAATGTTTGCCAATAGATTCATATCTTTGGGTTCACTCTAGTTATTCTCTTATTCTAGATCAACCAAAAGTAGAACCGCACTTGGAGCATATACTTGAAAGTACGAAGTACACAAATGAATGTACGAAGACACGAATCATACACATGAATGTATTAAGACACATAGCATACATGAAGGATACACATAAGACACACATTGTTACATACCTTCTTATTGACTAGAATGATTCCTTGTTTCATCTTGTATGCTGCAAGATGGAAGGATCATGCTCTTATACCATTTGTGATGTCCCCTTCCTAATTTTCCCTAAAAACAATAGTTATAACAAATTAGGGTTAGGGTTACATCTCACCAATTAAATATCCTTGTGATAATGCATCTTGAGACTTGAATCTTGCAACCAAAGCAATATATACAAATATCCACATACACATATATATACCATCAAGGTTAGGCATCGTATGATATTCATAGATTTCCAGTAAAATCCCACATACTAGGATTTGGAAGGAGAGACATGATGGGATCCGCTTGAAGTCATTTCTACACCAAGTCCAAGAGGGATGTCTATTACAGTCCTCTTACTTGACGGCTTATAAGCTACTTTACTTATCCTGCCTCATCTTCTAGAAAGCACACAACATCTTGTGGAGTTGGGAGGAGGTTGTAAGTGGGTTCCTCAACTCTCTGACGTGAGGGCCCTATAGTCCCTTTTAGGATGGCCTACTTACGTAGCCTTGGCAACCCATTTTGCTTACACCTCAGGCCCTCTCTCTCACAAGGTGCATTTCAAATAGAATGCATAACTATTCTCTATTGCCATCTTGTGGAGTTGGGGGAGGTTGTAAGTAGGTTCCTCGATTCTCTGATGCAAGGGCCCTCTGATCCATTCTAGGAAGGCCTACTTACGTAGCCTTGACAACCCCCTTTTCTTACACATTGGGCCTTGCCTACTATTGATGCATGTTTTATGACCACTTCAACATGCAAAATCAAATACTTAGCATTCTAAATGAAACACCAAATTTCCAACTCTCTTAAATAAGGATGCTCATATTCTAAACAATGTATATGGATTGTGTGATCAAATGAGACAACCTCAAGGTTCCTTCTTATTATGGACTTAACTTAGTTATAATGATGTGATATGTTGGTATCACAAAGGGAATTATGTTGTTCATTTAAGGGACTTCAACTCCACTTCAACTACTTCTAATCAAACAAAGTGCAAATAGACAAGGGTTTAGAAAACTATTCTACTCCTAGAATGCAAGAAATTGCGAATGTCTTTGTGACTCTACTATACACGATCTTGTCATCAACTCCACCAAGCTAGTGCAATATCCTAAGGTGAATATAAGATGTTCAAACTATTACCATTACATTAACACCATCAATGGATGAATATCAATGTGCAAGCAATAATCAAAGTAAAGCTCATGAAACTTCTAGTTGACCACACAAGACAAACTTACAATCAACAAATTGCTAGTGGTATGGATGAAGCGAGTTTCACAAAGATGCATCCAAAATATCTTCCATTCAACTAAACACAAGTTCTAATCAACATAAGCAAATCCTACTCTAAGCGAGGAAATGTAGAAACCATGCAATACTTTAAAATGATACAAGTAATCCACCATAAAGACCAATAATGTAATATAAATAATTTTTACAATATTATAGCAACAATCTCAACAAGTCTCTCCCTTACAAATGATTCAAGATGGCCTTTTATAGAGGCTTCAAGTACAACGAGTGGTTAGGATTAACTCAAGATCAAGGGCCAAGATTAATCCATCGAAGCCCTAATTAGGGTTTCTACAACCACCTTTAACAATCATTAAATGCTAACCCAATTACATCAAAGCACCACCTTGTGGGCCAATAGAAAAATTACACCGCTTCTAAGAGCCAATAAAAAATGGGTTAGGTAGAAACTTATAGAAAAAGGCACCAATCAGTGGTCCAATGAGGAAATACCACATGGGCTTACAACAAATCTTCCTTTAGAAGAGAATTTCCTTTGACTTTTTATCCATTTGTAAACTCAATTAATTTGGACATAACATTGTTGAGCTCTTCTATGAGAACACTTGGCACGATTTGATTCATTTAAGATGAATGGGCACCACCTCAACATGCTTATCTTATAGACTTGACCAATCTCTTGGTAATGAGAAAATATCTCTTGATATTGAACATTATCAAGTCCTCAATCCATTGTGATGGCTCATATTCCCAAATTGCTTCATCTTCATGAAGTCTGTCGTCATTTGAAGCTCATCACCTTGAAACCTTTCTCATTGTTATGACTTTGAACTCACACTTGTACTTGAAATTTTGATGTCATCTTGATGTCTTGACCTTGAACTTGCACATGTAGTAGTGATGTAGTTAGATACTTTTAGTTGAACTTCGATTTCCGATTGTGATGACTTCCTCCACTTGTTGTCTTGATCATGATGTTGCACAACTTCTCCTTTGATTTCCCCTTTGATGTCTTGAACTTGATCTTGGATTAACACATTGACTTGGTCTTCATCTTTGAGGCACCTTGCTTACACTTGATGAACACCTTGTGGCTTGAGGTCTCCAAGTTGTTCTTGCCACTCAAATCATGCTTGCACTGGAACAATTAGCCCCTTGTCTCCTTCACTTGATCTTCAAACTTGAACCTTGTCTTCCATGCTCAGCCTCCCACTTTACCTTGCAAAAGAAAACACCATGTTGTTAATCATTTGGATTTCATATTTTGATATCAAGTCAAAGGGTTAGTGTTTAAACAATTAAAGCTCGTAATAACAATACTCCCCTTAAATTCCTTGAATCCTAAATCTGATTATATCTGTTTGTTTCCTGGCTGAATGATACTTTGAGCTAAAACAATTCAATGACACCTCATTCCAAGTTCAAATTCAATCAGGTTCAAAATACACTCACAGCCCCTTTATAATCCAATGCATTGCCTAAGTGCAATAAAACAAATCTGAATTTGAGATTCAAATCTGAAAAAATGTTCAAATTTTACAATGTCTGATTCATTAACATGTTTACAAAATTCGCTCTTGGTTAGGTCTGATTTTCCCTGTTCAAGTCTGAGGTTGCACCTTGCAATCACCTAGGTGGGTTTGAGTATATATGTCAAGTGAAAATCACATGTGAATAAGGCGCATGCACTATGAAGATGGAGGAAATGCAAGGTCAATAAGGCACACTTGAATTGAGTGCTGGGTGGAATTGAGAGGTGAATAAGGCGCCATCTCATAGAGGTGCGGAAATGTCATACAAATAGGGCGCTTGCACATGGATAAATGCGGAAATCACAAGTAAATAAGGCACCATGCATAGACCAAGGGTGGACATTGGGCATGAATAGGGTGTGAGCCACATAAGGTAGCTCGGAAATCAGACATGAATAAGGCGCCAACATTTAGGGGAGTGTGGAAATCAGGGGTAAATAAGGCGTTAACACACGCACTTTCCATGGGCGTGGTGGTAATGAAGGGTAAATAAGGCACATGCACTTGCATCTTTCATGGGCAAAGTGAAATGAAGACCAAGTAAGGCACTTGCAAAGTGGAAATAGAGATCAAATAAGGCACTTTATCATGTCATTCCATCTTCAAATTGCTTGCATTGAGTTTGAGTTTGAGTTTGATCCTTGCCACTTGAATTTAGACTTGTTGAGCACTTGGATCTTGAAGTTTGATTTGATTTGACCTCAATGTCTTGACTTAGTTAAATTTGTCAAGCCCTTGGGCCCCTTGGGCTTGACTTGAACATTCTCAAATGACTAAGTAAAAGCTCAAATCTAGTCTTCACCTCGACTTCACAATTCCATGTTCTTACCTTGATTATCCTCAATGCTAACTTCATGCTTCCCTCGATTGTTCATACTAACTTGATCACAATTTTGTTGTTCTTGATAACACTTGGATCAATATTGAGTTCAAATTGGAATTTGTCAAGCCCTCTCGGGCTTGGTTCAATTTACCTCTTTGCCTATAATCCATTAGTTGCCCATTCTTTACTTGATCGTAATTGGTCTCGACTCCTATTTTCCCTCCCAAGGCTTGAACATCACAAATTACCTAAGGCTTCAATTTGATGATCAAACTTGAACACTCCCTACTACCTCAAGACTTAGGCTTACCTGAGACTTGGACTTCCGAAATGTTGACAATCTACTCCTATACTAACACCTATTGATAGCTAAAGCAAAAAGAGGGGTTTCCCATATGCAATGGGGCGATGGTGTGTAAAGGTCACAATACCTACGAGATGGGTTGAAGACAATCAAGCACATCCTATATTCTACTATGAGTATTCATTTAAGAATCATCTAATATTTATCTGCCACATAGATATAATAATACCACAATTACTTGTAAGGAGGATGCTGAAGATGGCTGATCTGATATAATATCAGTCTGCCAATCTGAAGATAATTTCTTGGATGTAAATGCTGATCAATCCCTATGAATTGATCTCAGTCCTTTAGTGTGCTCTTCGTGCTGATTGCTTAGATAATCCTTGATGATTATATTTTCTAATGCAAGGGACTGCAAAATGCATCAATTGTTGGATGATTTGCTCATGCCTTATACTCTGATCTGCCCTTTTATGAGTACCGATTGCTGATTGAAAAGTGATTATTTTTCCCTTGATTCACAGCACAATGTATCCCCTTCAATGCTTGGAATGAATCCTCCTTTATACTTTATTGGTGGAAGGGTCACCACCTTTCATAAGGATTGAGTCACCACTTTTCATTGTTGCCTTTTGAGAATAATATATAATTCCCCAAATTGATCTCCCTTGGATGTCTTCCTTAAATGAACCTCTCTCCCCTTTATATCTTCCAATGTGAGGGAGATTCACACTTCTTTATCATGTTTGCCCTTTGCAATGGTCACAACCTTTCATAATTATCACCCTTCGAAAGAGTCACAACCCTTCATCATTTCTGCGATTTGAGAGAGTCACAACCTTTCATAATTACAGCCCTTTGGAAGAGTTACAACCCTTCATCATGGTTGCCCTTTGAAATAGTCCTTTCCTTATTTTCTTCCCACTCCTTTCTTCTTCTATTAGACCTTCTTTAAATCCTATGCTCCCCTCTTTCTTCCCTCCTCCATGTCTTGTTTGAAATGCACTCTCCTTCCTTTTATATCTTATGTTGACGGAGTCGCAAGTTTTCATTATGTATCTCTTGACCTTTCATTTACTTAATTAGCTTGTAATTATATTATATTATTTATCTATTTAATTATTTTTATATTTTAATTTTATTATTATTATTTTTCACTCTAACACGGGGACTTGCCCTTCCCCCCCCCAAAAAAAAAACCCCCATGCACTTGGATTGGGGACATCCCCACATCGGGGACATGGCATTCCCAAATCCCACCACCACCGCCTTCACTCAACCATCTCGTTGCCAAGGGTTTCTGCAAGCAAAAGTTGCAGCTGCAACACTTGTGATAGAAAGGGGGTTTTATCGGCTACCGTAAAGGTCACTGTTACACACACTACATATGCATATTTATGAATGTATGTACATGATTTTGTACTTGTTTGATATAATGCTACTCATTGTAATCATCTTTATGATATTTTTGATGTTCATGTTGCAATTTCGCTATGTTCAAGTATTTGGTATTATAATTTATTAGTTTTTATACTATTATACATCATTTCATAACTAGCATTTCAAGTAATATATTTATAGTATATTACAACACCCTCCCTTCGACCCACGCCACCGGCCCCCCCCCCCCGTCGTCCCCAAATTGAAGCCCTTTTTTTCCCCCGTCTTGATGTCCTAATGTCCCCCAATGCTTGTGTTACACTGTTATTTTTTTATTAAATCCTATTTTTGAAATGGGACATGACACCACCTTGCTGCTGGTATGCATGTTCTATGTTGTCTTTGTTATATCTTTGCCTATGTACAATGTGACGCATATGAAGATTCCTTTAAGGATTCTCATCCATTGGGTCATCTCATTTTGAAGGGGAGATATAGTACATACGAAGGATGCATGTAGCTAGGAAGCCACACTAGTAGAGACATCCCAAGTGGGGCTGGGAGGCTGGATGAAGTTTGTGATTTTGTGCTCCTAGGCTCAATGGAATAGCTCAAGTTGCCTTGTATGATCTCCCAATTGGTGCTCCATAATGTTGATGAGTTTGTTGGATAGAAATTCAATGGAGTCCCATATGACCTACATTAGGATACTAGAGTAACAATTCCAATTTCCAAGCATTATTCAACCCATAGAAGCATAAATCATTTGGGGAATAAATTGGCAAACTAGAGGAGTAGGACTTTTTGAAAATATCAGAAAAAAGTCGGGGAAAATTTGGATTTACAAAAAAATGTGAAAAATTGAAGAAAAACAGTTAATAACTACTTTTTTTAATTAAAGGACATTTCCGTAGCATAGATGATGAAGGACTTATATAAATGATTCAAAGCACTTGCACAACCTCCGCTTACTATATTTTTAACTTGGAGGACTCAAAGTTTTTACATTGATTTTGTTTGTATAAATTTCAATCAAGCTTATGATTTGAAGTAGCACCAAAATATGATGTGGGCTTTCTTATTTTTCAAAATCAAAATGAAGCTTTCTTCACAAAATATTGTGAATAAAAGAATTTTCATATTCATGTAAGTAGAATTCATTTTCTAGAATTGTCTCAAGTTCCTTTTATGCAATAATTTTTTACATTTTTTTACCATTTTTTAGGGATTTTAATATGATTTGAATGCACTTTAAATGCAAAAAGGTCATTGAAAATTGGGTCAACGATTGGTTGACGAGTTTTTCATGAATCGGGATATTTTAAGGGAAAAATCGGCTGGCTCTAGGATTCAAGATTAATTGGGTATAATTGGGATTTTAGCAGATTTCTGCTTCTATGATTCAAACCCTAAAAAGAGAAATTTAGGCAGATTGATTAAAGTCCTAGTAGGGGACATTACATAAACATATAGTAGAAATGGATGCAAATGAATATCTAGATTGGTTTGGTCAATAGTAACACTACAATGCTTTCCTTCATCCCCAATCTAAGTAGATATTAAAAGAGAAAACTATAGAATTTAAACAAGGCAGAATCTCAATAGCACAATTTGCAAACTCGGACTTGGAGAGTACTTAGCAGGCCAAATAATTTTGTCTCAAAGAGTACTCGAGATAAATTTGACATGTTAAACAACACTTCAATTTTAGTAAAAAGCATAATTTGTCTGGGGGCAATGCCCCAACATGGTTGAGGGGTGGCACCCCTCATGGGATTTTGGGGGTAGCATTCCTTGTAGGATTGAGGGGTAGCACCCTTTGTGGTGTTTGAGGGTGGCATTCTGTTCCCTATTGCAATATAGGTCGGGGTCAAGGGGCAAAGCCATCACCACCAAACCCAAATGAAGACACTTAAAAACCACATGAAACTTTATGGTGCACAACAGTTTCATATTTTTTTATAAGGCAAAAAACAATGCTTATAAAGACAAAAAGCAGATTTTTTTTGTGCCAAACCCACATTTTTTTCCCTCAATTTTAACATTTTGCTGGTGTTGCGGATTAAATGGAGAAATTCACCGATTTTTTGTGTCTCGGTGAGTAGAGCGCCTTTGTTTTTAACATATGTTTGTTCTTTTGAGCATAGATTACATACTTGGTGACTCACTGAGTGTAATCTATGTTCAGAAGCGTAGAGAGGCAAGCTCACATATGCTGAGTACATAAGCTTTGCTCAGAAGGATAGAGAAGCAAGCAGAAACGTATGTGAGCAATAAACATGGTGCTTCTCTTATATGTATGTTAGAATTAGTTGTCATTGATGTCAAAGGATATTGAAGGTCAAGCCAGATCGGTGAAGTTGAAGACTCAATAAAGCTGGTGGCCAAATTATTTGTAATGCTGCTGTGATAAATTCAAATTATTGGTGTCTTCTTGCATAGGCTGACCTTGGGTGAAAGAAAATAAATTAAAATATATTATTGCTAAGGGCTGACCCTTAGACTCTTGGCGCTCTTATTAAAATAAATAAAAAATTGTAAATTAACTTTATTAAGAGGGCCAACTCCCTTGGGTGGTGTGCCTTATATTGGGATGCAAATGAAATAAATTTTTGGGTGCCTTGGCGGACCTACCATGGAGGGATGCAAAACTGTTGGATGAAAAGGTATTTTAGCATGTATATATTGAGGATCGTTTGAGGCTTATTCTGCATGTAATTAATGAAGATCAAGTAGATTTATTGCAGACCTGTGAGCAGAATTTTAAGGACGATTTATTGCAGACCAATGAGCAGAATTTAAGAGAAACTCATTGCAGACTTATGAACAGAATCTATTGAAGATTATATGCAGATTTTGGGAAGGCTTTTGGAGCAAAATTTCAAGTATGAGTGAATTCACTAAGATTTTAAGGTAGATCTAAGAGATATATTAGGCATATGTTAAGGCAGATCTTGGTGAAGTATTAGTTGATTTGTAAAGGAGAATTAGATCCGATTCAAGGAGGTCAAGTAATCATCACATTATTCTTTTGGAGATTGGTGCTCTGCATTTAAGGAGAATGGTGTCACTGAGTTGCTGTTGAATTCTGGGGATTGGCATCTCCAATGGGTTGGTGCTTACGAATCATGTAAAAGGGGATTGGTGTGTCCTAGGGGTTGGTGCCTACAGATGTCAGATATTGTAGGAAGTTTCTAAAGCAAGCAATATTTTGCCGTGGTTTTCTCCTACAAGGGTTCCCACCTAAAACATGTGTTCATTTTGTGTCCCTATTGCTAGATCTTACATATGTGTTACTGCTGTGGATGATTAAGTTTTTAAGTGTTGTTATTGTGGTTAATTAAGTTTTGGAAAAGTAAAAGTTTGTTGTATTGTTATTGTGGTTAATTAATAAAAGTAAGAGAATTTTTGGAAGCCATAGCTTTCATTAATTAACAATTGACAGAATTTTACTTACTATTACTATTTTGATTGACTAAAATTGGCTCTACACTTTTGGTGGTAGAGCTATTATTCCTTCCATGACGCTACTTTTCTTTAACTATTATCAACTCATATGTATATATGTTATATCATTGTATTATTTATATAATTATATTTCAAAGTTATAATATTTGCATATCTATGAAATTTGAATAATTATGTAATTGAATGTATTTCGTTATATTTCTTTATGGTTCAGGCATTCCCTAGCTTATAGTAGAATCTGGTATAAGAGCTGTAAATACAGTATAGGCTGGACCGGGGGTCATAACAACTTTACCAAGACTTAATTTATTTGACAGTATCATTTGCCATGTTAGGATAAAATTACAGTTGGAATCAATGAAGGATGACCTATCTCATCCACGATGTTTAACATTTGTAGGACTGAGTTCGGATCTGGAAGAAACAAGTTCAGATTCAATGGACCAAAGATGAATGTTACATGGTTTTTGAAGTTACTGTTATTTTTGTGCTTCTTTACCACATAATCTTCATTTCAGGCAGTTGTAGGCCTATAACAATAGTTGTTGTTGTAAGCATTTTCTGACCCTTGAGTGAAAATTCACTCAGGGTTTAAGACAAGAATACTGAATTTTAATGTTTTTAATAAGGATTCCTAGGATGTACCAAACAGAGGAAACAAGGTTGAAGTGGTAACCTCCTGCACATTTGTTTGACCCTCCTTTAACGTGCCTTCAGCCTCAGGCATGAGTTTGAGAAAAACTTCCATTGGGTTAACTGTAACATGTTGTGACAAAATATTGTTTGTTCTACACTTCAGTTATTCCAACTTGTCTCTCTAGGTGTGAGGTATGGGCACCTAGCTCTGCCTTTTATAGGAAGTTCCATGACCATAAGGTTGATCCTTCATTTCGTGAATTTTCTTTTCTTTCATTTCCTCTACTTATGTCAGCTGCATGTCTTCTGGAGATTGGATATGATGTTTGAATCTAGCTTTACCATGGCAGACACAGTTTGAAACAAATAAACTTCCTTATTAGGCATTCCAATCTTCCATTTGGCTTGTTGCAAGGGATTCAATTAAAAATATACAAATTACTGGTCTTGACTCATTTTGAATTGCCGTGGTCTAATGTAGTATAATACTGTTCATCTTCATTGATTTTCTTGTTCAGAGATGCCTGTTTGACTTACCAAACTTGCCTTTCATCACAGAAATTCTAATTCCAAATGATGCTCAAGAACTGTCATATTCTCTGCTATTGCATTTCAATTGGATGTACAGTAGAGTAAATTATGACAGTCCAAACTCTCTATTTGATGCAGTTTACTAATCTCATTGAAAAGTTTGTACTGATTGTGCTGAGCAATGGAGCTATTCTAACGATTGCATTTAGAATCTCAGGTGAGTTCTTGTATCATCTAGTTACTGATTTGATCTGACATTTTCCTTACAAGATACAACATAACATGAATATAGCAAACTACTAATTGATGCATATGTTTTTATATCAAAGATGGGAATAGTCAGCTGGATACTTTGATTTGGTGTGGCTGGTTTGCTGGATTATTTACGGGAACATTGATAGGGGCAAATCGGGTTCTTGAATACCGTTGTAAGTCTGGGCCACAGAATGTTGTCATAACAGGAAGGTAAGCCACTGTATACTTCATAGTTTATTGTACTCAACTTATTTAAAATATTCTTTGCAAATTTGTTGTTATGGCGGTTGGTACTTGTGAAGAGTTCTGCACTGGCATATTGAGTGTGAGGTATTTTAAGCCCAAATATTCCAAATTTGAAATTGAAATATACTTTCTTCGGAAATTTAAGGTTGTTTCTTTCTACTTTATGTCATAGGTGGTAGTCAGCATATATCCCGAGGCATCCTCATTATGGTTTCAAATACAAAATCAAGCTTAAAAAACACTTAAAGGACCGCAGTTCTTTTTCGAATCTTTTATGTCTAGTTGGTGATAGGAATCCACTTCTTTTAAATCTTGGTACTTTCTCTTGAAATGAATGCAGGCTTGAAGGTTAATTTGGTTTCTATGGTATGGATTACCAAGGATTGGTTTTGTTTCTATCCAGTGTTTATAACTTTATTGTCAAAATTGACTAGTGTATCAAAGTGAATGATATTGATTCATTTTGGCTAGTAAATAATTTGGATACCCTTTTAACATAAGCAAATGCATAATGACAAGACATATTTTGGTAATGTCTTTATTGTATGTTATCAAGTCTAGTGACAAATACAAAAGTCTCTGAATCTTTTTGCTATCACACCAAATACATGCTAGAATGGCATATTCTTTTTTGCATTCTAAGTCCAAAGGTTCTGCCTATGCTCTACTAAATACAATATTTTGTTATATGCAGTATTCACTAGTTATCTTAGTTTACGGTAAGCCATCCATTTCTTTTCTTGTTGCATAAAGTACCACTCTATTGTATGGAGTTCAACTGGCTATCACTTGGAATCTAACGTACAATTTTGAGGAAGCCTGTAATTCTATTCCGTCTTTTTTGTTTTCCAAGGTGCTAAATTGTTTTACTCAAGTGCAGACTTCTTGTCCTTTTAACCTTTTCATCTTTCTATCTTTTTTCTTTTATGTTCAAATCATCACGAATTTGCTTAGAGGGTATTTTATCATTGGTAAGAGTCCAAATACCAGATTCTGCATGAGCCTATTAGGCTGTTTCTAATTTTCTTTTCTCTGCTTGAATCCTGCTGCATGCAAATTCAGAGAACTGTAAACTTTATATCTATGCATTACCCTCAATTGATACATTTGCTTGAAGATATTTTGAAATTTCACAGAATGGCAATGCTACTAAATCTCCAAAAAAAACTGTTCTTAGAATGCTACATAGTGTTCCTTTACATGCAATTGAAGTGTAACTTTGTTGTTCCAAAATGCTTATGGTAAAGAATGCCTTATATTTTATCATAATTATCATGTCTAAAGTGAGGGAAGCATTTGATTTGATCTTACATCACGTCTTCTACTTACCTGTCTAATGTAAGGGGTGAAATTAAGTTTATTTGTTTGGCTTTTGATATTGCAGCACTCGAGGCCTTGGAAAGGCACTTGCCAGAGAATTCATTTTTTCTGGGGATAATGTCGTTATTGCCTCACGCAGGTTATTGATTGAAATTTGAGACAGATCATTTTTTCCAACTGATGCTTAGTAATTCAAATTTAAATGTGATTGTGAATTTGCAAACACAGTAATGTCTTGACTCTTAATAAATGCTAAAGTTTGGCTTTATGAATCAAAACACTTCAACACTAATATATTCACAAATTCTGTAAAGGCAGCCCTGATTCAGTGATGACAACTGTAGCACAGCTTCAACAAGAGCTTAATGAAGGAATATCAATCTCAAGTGCTAACACTCCTGAATCTCAGAAAAGGAAAGGCAAGGTGTTTGGAACATCATGTGATGTTTCCAATGCTGAGGATGTTAAAAAGCTAGCTGAATTTTCTGTTAGTAAGCTTGGCTCTATAGATATATGGGTGAGAGTTTGATCATCACAATCGCTTCACTATTTATAGCTTGGATCTGTTATTTTTTCTTTAATTTTGTGTTACCAAGTACAAAGGTTGTATTGCATTTTGTATCTTTTGAGAATGCCTAACATTCTTGTTAATTTCTTTTTAATTTCCAGCGTGAATCTTTCTCATGGCAGATAAATAATGCTGGAACCAACAAGGGATTTAGACCACTTATGCAGTTTACAGATGAAGACATTAATCAGGCAGAGCTTTACCACGATTGTATTTTGGTTCTCAGTTCTTTTTTCTTCTTTTCAAATCAGCATTAAATGAACAACCTTTCCACTGGCATGCCAATGGAGATAAATTCAATAATGTTTATATTGCTTCACTGCCAATTTTCTGTTTCAATATCCATGGGAAGTGACCCTCAAATTTACGGTTAAACCTATTCTGTGCATGTGGGATCAGTCAGTGGAAATAATCTGTTTCAGCAGATTATTGATGATCTATCTCTGTGTCACCTGAGTAGGGTTTTATAGAATACATCACTAAATAAGCTCATTTCATGCAGAATTATCTGCAGTTGGACCTTATAAAGCAATAAATCGGAATAGATGGGAGGATAGGCCTACTGTAGGTGTGAAATCTGAAAAGTAACATTACATTGGTCAAAGTATCTCTTTTAGTTTTGCATTTCCTCAAAATGACTGACGATATATTTTCTTTTGTATTTGTTCTTTTAACCTGTAGTCTCAAGCACTTTTAGATGCCTGAGCTCATAATTAACTCCGTTGTGCCATTGTAAGTCATACTTTTGAATCCCTTTGACTTACTGATCAAGGAGGATTCAACATTTTTGTTGACTTAAGATGCAATGGTGGTACTTTGTGCCATATGCTGTATGCACCACTAGCTTCCAGCCTCCTCTTGAACACATAGTTATACCATGAAGATCTAACAATACTCAGTTTTGCTGCTCTAATATTTATATGTAAGCCCTGTTCTATGCTGTCATTCTGCAGTATTTTCCGAGAATGACAAATCAAAGGAACAAAACTTACAGAAGGTTAGTGCTCACCTTTTCTGTAACTCCATTGATGACCTCTGACCTCTCAGATTTGTACAGAACTTTGCAATTAACAGTTATAGCAGTGTCCTATTTTTCTTGAAATATCTCTTGTTGAATAATATTTAATTCTTCAAATGATTTTTTCTTTCATTTGCTTTTGTTCATTAGCCATTTCAATCTGTTTGTGTGTTGCCCTTATGGTACACTTGGGCCCCATATCATCTTCTTTGATCAATTGTGGACTATAATCTCTTTCTTTCTTCTTAAATTAAAATGCAAATCAGTTTGCTGGTAAACTGACATGCATGTCTCCTTTTACATTGTGAACAGATTGTCTCTACAAATCTTATTGGTTCTTTAATATGCACAAGAGAGGCCATTCGAGTCATGAAGTCACAGGAAAAAGGAGGTAATATATTCAACATGGATGGTGCAGGATCTGGTGGTTCGAGTACGCCATTGACTGCAGTGTATGTTCATGTTTATGAACTATGGAATTTTTTTTTTTTTAGTCACTGGAAGTTGTTATGTTTTCTCGGTCCTCACTCAAAACTGTCTTTATCAATAATTGCATTTCATCAGTAATGTTCTCCATATATTTCTGCAGGTATGGTGCAACAAAGTGTGGATTAAGACAGCTTAATGCATCCTTGTTGAAGGAATGTAAGAGATCCAAAGTAGGAATTCATACAGCATCTCCTGGCATGGTTCTTACGGATCTGCTTATAAGGTAAATGGTATCTATAACTCGCCAAATGCAAATAAATTCCAATAATTCCAATTTGCCTTGTTGCTTTGACATATTCTGAAAAGTCTCCTCAGGTCATTTATATGGGGGAAATTTTTAGAATCTTCCAAATCAAAGGTTATTCTGATATTTATTTTTCTTTCGAACAGAATGATATCACTTATCTTCCAACTTTGTTCAAATTCTTGCATTGGTGAATCTTCTGTATAATGCTGATGACTTATATTCGTGCTGGTAATTTTGCTGATACTATTTTTCACATTGCGGCATGCAGTGGTGCATCAATTCAAAATAAGAAAATGTTTAACATAATTTGTGAGCTTCCCGAGACAGTTGCAAGGGCATTGGTTCCTAGATTGCGGACTGTGAAAGGCACTGGTAAAGCGGTTAATTACTTGACACCTCCAAGGATATTACTTGCTCTAATCACTGCTTGGCTTCGACGAGATCGATGGTTTGATGAAAAGGTAAATTTCTAGTTTGAGGTTAAAATTTTATGTCAATGCAATAAATTTTCATATGAACAATCATGGAGAGTAAAAGGTCATGCCTTGGAGGACATATATATAGAAAAGGCTTTGTCGGTGATAATTTCAGCAGGGTGAACTCTATCTTGACATTTGATTAAGGGCATACTTGCCCAGGAATTTTGATTGTTGTTTTCATTCATTAATTAACTTTCTGACGAAAACATTCTTCACTCTCAGACAAGGCTTTTTGGCAAGATTCTTTTAAAACACTTTTCTTTTGTTTTCTTCATTTTTATATTGACCCTACCTAGTGTTACCACACCTTCGTAAGCAAGTTTACAATAAGTGCTACAATGTCATTCTTCCAGGCATAGGTCTATACATTGTATGACGAACACTCCCCAATATGTTCACTTGTAAGAGATTTTGGCCCCTTTCTTGATGGGAGCATTATAAATTACATGCCACATATTGTCATGCATTATAAATGTCGTGGACAAAACTGGTTTTGCATCATCTAATTCTTTCAAACAAGTTCTTCACATTGTCTTATGTCAGAAACCTTTTCATTTTAACATTATAACATAGAGGGCTTGTACTTGACTTGGGGAATTCACGTGAAACATCTTCCACCCCCATTGAAAGAGACACTGTTCTCTATGACATGTGCTGTGTTCCCTAAAAAGGATAATCTGAAATTAAAGATAACTGCTTATAAGATGTAATAACTAGTGCTAAGTTTTACATCAAGAAATCATATGTACACTTCGCTGCGCATCTGGAGGTATTTTCTATAGATACTATCATAATGGTATATGGCCCAAAAATCTTCAAATTATATTGTCGGTGTTTAAAAAATCATTGCATGTTAAACAAAGTTTCAACTTTCAGGAATTCCAAACAACCTTTATCTGCATCTTATCAATCTTCTAGTGCGCTTGTGAGTCTTTTGGACTTCCTTTTCTCTTCTTGAAATGGTTATGTTCCTTATAATGACCATTTGTAGAGTTTTCTGTTCTCTAGATCAGCACATGGTAGGTTGAATTCACAAATTATGAGAGTGTTATGCCATTTGTGTTCAACTTACTTACTGGATTCGCACCTCCTGCCCCTGTATCTTGGTGTGGATGCATTTGGGTGCGGATGTGTGGGGGGATGACCTGTGGATGAGCACCCGGACAGCATCCAGGATCAACTTTTGAAGGAGATCAGCCTCCTTTGCCTGGTTTATGCAATGTGCTGAAGTACAAAGTTCAGGAATGTGGTAATTGTTAAATTATGATCAGATTTTATAAGATTTTAAATTTTGTTCACAGTTTATGCAGAAGTATATGTTTATCAATACAACTCGAACTCTACACAGTTCGATAACCTCTTATTACAATCTCACAATGATAGAACTGAGATATGTATCAATATCTTATTTACTATGAGTCAATATCGATCTGCAATAATATCGATATCGATATTGATCTGATATTAATTATAACAATCTTGTCCACTGTTGATCTGCAATAATATGATGTCGCTGATAATATATAACTTGCTGTACCGTGCTTTGCACTTATCGATTTCTGTACTCAGCACTTATTAATTTCGGTGTGTGTATGAAACAGATTGTTCATCATATGTATAGTAAGTGTAATGAGAGAACGGTCATGTCTATGATAGATGTGACTCCTCAAGGAGTCGCGTCTATCATAGGCATGACTGTTCTTAACACAGTTTTACAACCCGTAATCACATAGCCCATATAACATACATTCCGTATAACATTCAACCTGTAATTACTTGATGACATGGCATCCACGTTAATATGTTATTGGATGTTAGCGTATGTTTGACCACTAATCTTACTGACAACGACATGTAAATATCAATCACTATTTATAATATATTCAAGTGATCGGTATCCATAATAGCCATGGTCGATAGAATTACAGGTTAATAACTTCAACCCGATAGTGCATGGTCGATTCTTTTAATGAATCGATATCAAATATATTAATTCGATCATAACTACTATATATATTAATATATATCATAGTAATAGCATAACGATAATATCTATTACTATGATATATATTTTAATATAATAATAATGATAATATATATTACTATATATATATAATAATCTACATATTATTATTATATGTATATCATAATCATACTTTTATCTGATCGAAGCTATATTCATTAACATAATAATCATAAATATATTCTAGAAGACATCCATACCTAATAAGTGGGCCATATGGCAAAAAAATATGTTATGCATCATGACAATCAGTCATTTTAGATGTTGTATACATGGATATATTTTGCTGTTAGACAACATTGTTAGATTATGTCACTTAATCATAGTTTTCATTGTCAATTTGAAGATATTAATCCTCTTTTAGGCCCATATGTTGCCCTCCTATGTACCTAACCACTTGGATTTCTCTGTCTAATTTGTATGCCTGAGATCAGACCGTTAAGCATTCTGTAAAAAAACGTTTGTTTTTTTTGTGGATAATACGTTTGGATATTATACTAATTGTAAGTCCGATGGCTTATGTTAGTTGTTCAATCCTGCACTTGTTTAGTAAATGGATTGCAGGTGTCCATAAGACTAAACCTTGGAAGAGCCAAGCTCTTGGCAGATGGTAGTCTGTGTATATACAATCAATAAATTATAGAACTGTCTTTGCATGATGCAGAGTTGAGACAGGAGCTGTAATGTCCCTTCCGGGATATTATTTTTATAAAGTTAATCACTAACTTTATGATATTTTAATTCTTTTATATTAGTTTCAATTTTGTCATCTTTTTGAACTAATATAAATTAATTATAATAATGAAGAATAAAACTATTATGGAGTTATTCATGAAGACTAAATATTAATACTGTTATGGAGTTATGGAGTTATTCATGAAGAATATATATATTAAAAGACAGTTTTGGCCGTTCTGAAGCCGTTCACGGGAATTTCCGTTCACGGGAATTTCACAGGAATTCTCCATTTAAATTTGTATCGGGGATGTGAGGAAGGGATGAAAGAATAAACTGGAAACGGAGGAAATTGTTTGGTAAATATAGAAGTCATCTCCTTTCGTCAGCTATACTGACCTACTAGAGAACTCGAAGGTGGAAGTTAGGAATATACGCCTTGGCGTATATATACTGCAAGTTGGAATTTCAAACAGGAGCGTGAGTTCATAGGACATTCGAAGCAACTTTACTTCTTCATCATGGTGAGCAGACTGGACAAGGCGCGCATCACTTCTAACCTCATCAAGCAAGTTGAAATGTTGTTTTAACATTTACAAAGGACGTGTCGGGTGGTTGAGGGAATTGCGTAAGGTGGGAATCGTGCAGCACTGGTCTTGTCTCAGTAAAGACACGGGGGTGGTGGAGATGGCCCATATACGCACAGGGTGTAGATGGCTCATACCATATTGTGTCCACTTACTTCAGTGAAGACTCGCGACCAGAACCGCGTACATCCATTCTTTCCGCAGTGCTTGTGGCGGGCAGCCTGAACAGTGTGTCTGTAGGCGCATACTTGCAGAGGCAGTGCAACACTTCATATTTTCCTTCGCAATGTATGTGGTGTGTAGTCAGAACAGGGCAATTGAAGGTGCATACTTGTAGAAGCTGTGCAACACTTCATCACAGTGGTCATTCCAGCATCCTTACAGTAACCGAACACGCATAGGTGCACTTATACTTCCTATCAACATTTGTAATTAAAAGTTAATCAAAATTAAGGTTTTGGAATTGTAAAGTTCTGTGATGGGAGGGGTTGGATATAGAGTTAACTGTCATACATGTTTTAACTGTCTGTTTGAACCAGAGTTTCGAGAATCGCCAATGAATCGCGTGAATTGTGATCCGGCTCACTGGAAATGATTTTTTTGGAGCCGGAAATCGTTTCGGCTGATTTTTTCACATGAACCGCCTGAATCACCGAATCAGCGATTCATGTGAAAAAATCACCTGAATCGGCTTGGGAAATCGGCGTGAATCGGCGGGTAGCTAAAAAGTCAAGTCAAATTTTAAAAAAACACAAATATTTTCAATTTTTTTTTTGCCTTTCCTATTTGTTGTAAGTTTATACAAATATAACATTTAAGTATAAGTTTGATTTATTTAATTTCTTATACTTTAAGTTATATTTGTATAAATTATAAAATATATATACTTCAGGATGTTTGAGATAGGTTCCAGCTTCATAGGAGTTAAGATGCAAATTCTAGATTTTGAAAATTCCAGACTTGACCAAATTTCAAGATTCAACAAGCCTTTAGCAGGGCTACCTCCCACAATCCATCATGGCTTTCTAAGGTCAAATTGAAGCTGGCAAAATGATTCTCAAAGGGTTTTAACTCGTTTTATCACAAATCACTTGGTTTCGACCCCATCTCTATGACAAACTTAGCTTAGCTCTTGCCCAAATCCCAGACAGACATGACTTCCCAACAGGCCAAAATCATTCAAACCTCATTTGCCGGACCTAGGGACTTGAAAACAGCCACCAACAAAGACTACCTAAGATCTAGTTATGAAGACTTTGACATTTGGTATTGATCAATGATCAAGCATCACGGATTCATACTATGAAACGATTTAGTTTTATGGATCTTACAGATACTGATAGACATATGTTTCATGGATCTTCATCTTACATACATTTATGATTTGATGTCTTATGGATCTTCATCTTACATACATTCTATGATTTGACTCATTACGATCCTATGATTTCTATTTACTTAAGCTACAATTTACATTTTACGTGTAATGTATGTGATGGATTTATCATTTATGTTCCTTGTTTATGTATATTAGCTTCTATTTGATGATGTTATAGTGTGTTTAAGTTATATTCAATAAAGGGTGCATGAAATAAGTTTTAAATTGTTAAAATCTCTAAATTTCAAGGGTTTTTTAAATTTGCCGATTCGTGGCCGATTCGATTCCGATTCATGGCCGATTCACAATTCGATTCGACCTTGCCGATTTCGATCCGATTCCGATTCTCGGATCTTTGGTCTGAACAAAACCAAACCAGAAGTCATGTTAAGAGCAAGGCCTAGTACTTAACACTATTTACATTCTCCAGATTTTAAATGTTGAGTTCCACTCTCATGAACAGACAAGGAAAATTGAAATTTTAAGCTTAAAACTTCTGGAATTTTACAGGAGCAGGTGAATAATTTCATGTACATGTAATTTCGTACTGTGTCATCTCCACTTTTCGAAAGATTTTGATAAGGCCAGACCCCACATATAAAGGTTTTAGTGTTGGTAAGGCATTGTGATATGTGCCACTGTCATCTCTTCTTTTCTTATATTTTTGATTAATTTTGTATTTTTCTTACATTAATCACATGAGTATAAATGCAAATTTCTGAAGGAAATAAGTTAAACTAAATAACACATTAGAAATATAAATAGTGTCACTGTCAAATGTCTACAATATTCATGGAATATGAAATCCATAGAAGTTCAAAATATCAAAATAAAAGCTAGAGCCCAAAAGATTAAGGCTCAAAGTAGCCTATATCAGTGACTAGTTGACCCCACAACCTTCCTACGTGTACACCTAAGATAGGTCATGGAAGATTCTGCAACCATCTTCTCTCCCTGTGTCTGAAGCTCAACCTGAGTGGCATTCTCATCCTCATCATCCTCATCATCCTTAGATTCCTCACTCTTAGCCTCAGGATCCTCCAATGGGTCTCCTCACGCTCTAGCCTCCTCTGTCATCGCTACTGCCTCTGCTTCTTGATCCACCTGATCAACCCATTCCAAGTCTTCATCACTAAAGACAAGATCATCAATATCAGTGTTCCACTCTGCTTGTGGATCAACCTCCTCTAAAATGATAGGAGATGTGTCAGTGTCCAAGATCTATCTGTGACAAAGGCGAAGGTTGTAATGAATAAATATAAGATCATTCACCCTTTTCATTGCCAACTTATTGTTCTTTTTGAGTGTATATGCTTGAACATACTCCAGTTGCACTCGCATCCCGAAGCACTACATGGTTGGCTCAAGATACGAATTGCAATCCTCTATAAATTTGGCACCAAAGTACCAAATATCTCCCATCATGCATCTGAAACAAGAAAATTTAAAAATCAATTCTATAACTTTGACTTTGTTAATGTAAAATGGTAATAGAATTAGAAATTAGAATCATAGATTTTTACTTGGCATTAGTAGTGTCCGATTTTTCTTGCTTAAGTCTCTTGAGAATAAGTCTCCTTGTGAATTCCTATACATTTATATCTCACGAACTACATTTGCTCCAACTATTGAATTAGGTGACATTCTCTCTACAACATCATAGATTCCACTCCACACCTCATCATCGGCCTTGAAACCTGGGCTAAATTGGAATGCTAGATTAAGGTAGTGGGAAGTTGCATGTATAGGCCTATGAAGCGGATTGTGTCATCATTGATCAATGACATCTCATATGGGACCATATTTAGCCCGATTCCCTGCATAAAAAGATCTAATGGCCTCTTTCACCTTGTCCATGCCCTCATAAATGTATCCCATTGCGGGCTTCTCTCCATCAACAATTCGTAGGAGAACAATAAGAGGCTCTATGAACTACAATCATTGTGAAAGTTAAAATGTTAAGCTTTAAATTTTAAGTTTTACTTTTAAAAATGAACAATGAACATAAACAGATGTGAACAAAAATGATGAAATGAAATGGAAATGAGGAGAAAAAGAAAAATTACTTGTACAATCTCCTTGGCTGATTTCCAAAAGCCACTCTCATCAAAAACCTGACTAGCTATCTTAATCCCTACATTGCTCTTTGTAGATGATGATATGGTCCACTCCTCACTTACAAACATGCATTTCAAACCGGCCTTGGACTGAAGCAAGGATTGCAACATGATAAAATTTGTTGCAAATCGGGTGACCCTTGGACAAGCCAACTCTTTTTTTATTTGTGAAATTCCTCATAAGGTTGAAGACCCAAGTATGATTACATATGATTTACAAATACTCCTTTCATGCTTCACACATGTTTTTATCTAGGGAAGTTTGCCAAGATCCTCCGACATGGGGTCAATGCAATGAGTAGCAGAAGGGGTCCAAAACAAGGTGGGGTGCCTTTGCATAATTTTACTTGTAGCAACATAATTTGCTGCATTATCCGTGATATTTGCACCACATTCTCCTCACCCACCTCCTTCAACTCTTCCTCCAATACCTCACAAAGATACTCAACATTATTTGTTTTCCCTGAAGCATCAATTGATTTCAAAAACATTATTCGACCTGATAAAAAAAAAGCATATACAATCAAAATTTAAAAATCTAATCACTAAATCAATCGTTTACTACTAGTAAGTACAAGTTCTACAATTACCTAATGAGGAGACAAGAAATTCATAAGTGTTCTTCTGTGAGTCCAACCATCAGTCATGATGGTGCAACCCTCCATACCTCACACTGCTTGACTTTTGCGACTTTGACATCAGTCACCTTTCGGGTCAAAATAGGACCTTTTAGCTCCTCATCATTAGAGGCCTTGAACCCTGGACCACAAATAGCAACAACATCTATTACAATTTGCCAATAAGGAGACCTAAAACAAATTAAATAAACAGAATAAGAATACTATTAAGTTTTACTTTCAACTTTAAAAATTAATATAATCAATGTGGCGTACTCTTGAGTCTTGAAAGCAAGAAAATCAAGACATAGAAATTAAAATAATAACAAGTACCTTGTTGCATTAAATGGAAGGTTGTTGTAGAACCAAAAATCTCCAAGTGCCATTTTCGTAACCTCATGCTTCTCCTTATTCTAACCTATGCTCTCAAGCGATGGTTGGGCACCCGGAGTTGTGCATGAAACAAAAAATGAATCTAATGTGAATTTCTTCTTACGAATCTGAGGCCCAATGCTCACACTCACACTACCACTACCACTACCACTACTAGATGGAGGTAATGGAGAATGGAGATTTGAAGAGGACACTCCACCAAAGTTTGCCATTTCTTCCATATGCTTCTTTTTTCTCTTCAAATTCCTGGGGTGCTCCTTTGCATGGTTTAGCATTATGCCCTGATATATGTGCAAGGTGATATTTCAATCAGTTAATACCTCACCCGCTATATTTAACCCTGCCATACCAACATATAACTTCACTTTTTGATCCAAGGATGGCATGTTTCCAAGCCTTATCCCTTTTGACTCTAACAGGGTTTGCATGTGGGTTAAACTTGGGCCTAGATGAACTACTCCTAGGCCTAGACATTATGCTGCTGCTGCTGTTGCTGTTGCAATATTTCATAAATAAAATAAAAGCATCTACAAACTCTATACATTCTACTTAAATTGAAATAAATAAATTTAAAGTAAAGAAAATAAAAAACTAGGGCTTCTTACTTGAGGTTTTTCATCAACATAAAATGAAACAAAACTAAAACAAATGTAAACAAACTGGAAATATGAATGTAAAAAAATTAAAAAACGACACAAAAAATGTAACTCACCTCTTCAAATTTGCTCCAAAAATGAAGAAATGCACTTCAAATTTGTAGTGGCCTCCTCCAAATGCTTCTTTTAGCTCCTCTCAATGTGTGAATGCAAGCTACAAACTTGCACAAACAATCAACAATCAATTTATGAGAGCCAATTGATCTGTTGGTCTATTTTTTAAACCCCAATATTCTTCACTAAAGCATTTTTTCACTCTTCCTTGTGTTTGCAAATGGAGTGCCCTTTTTAGGTTTTAGAGAAGCCAATAAAGAAAAAAAAAGTCAAAGTAAAACTTTAAAAATATGTTTTTTTTGCTTTTAGCGGCCGACTGCCATGATTGTGTCTTGGGCTTGGTAACTTGGCGAGGCAGCCCAAACTCAGCCGAGTTCGAGTCCAGAGGCAAAAAGACTTTGGAGAGCCGACTCGGCTTTGGACTCGTAGTCCTGTAACTATGATACACACACACGTACCCAAACATATCCAAAATCCCCAATTTTTTTTTCACGTATCCATGTATTGGGTTCTCATACCCGCATCCGCACCTGGATTCGAACCGGTAACTTAGGTGTTCAAGAACTATGATAGCCCCCTATTTTTAATAAGAATTTAATAATAATATAATTTAATTGATCATATTATTCAATGTATTTATTAATGACTAAGTAAGTAATTAAATAAATATATTAATCATTAAATAAATAATTATTAAAATTATTAAATAAATATTTTAAATATTAAATAAACAATAAGTTAAATTATTCAATGTAATTAATAAATAAATAATTAAGTAATTAATTGCATGAATATATTAATCATTAGATAAATAATTATTAATTAATAAATAAAAAAGTTAAACTATTGACATCAAAATTATGATTGAGAGATCAGTTAAGAGAGCAGCGCATATAACCATGAATGAACATTGGCAAACATAATTAAGCATCCGATGAAGACTTGTCAAGGCATGTAACATAAGCTAATTAATATGCAAATTATTAGTACGCGATGATCTTGAATGAAGGAAATGGTACAATTAAAACATAAGATGTTTATTATGTATAAACTGATCCGGATTATTTATGCAGCGATCAGTAATTACAAAGAGACTTGAACCACGACCCTACAAAGTGACTTATCATTCCGATTACATGATATAAAATAACATTCACCGTGATTCAACCAGGAACGATCGTTGAGGAGAAAGGATCAGAATTGATCAAGAGTTAATAAAAAATAATAAATATTCTTCTAGTGACGGCAGCCACAACATACACACAGTATATATATCAGAAGGAAAAAACAAAGAATTAATCAAGTATTGCTCTGCAATATCACTGCAGCGCATGAATACAACTCAGCATCTGTTTTCAGTCAAGCTGAGAATAATATCAGGGCAGAGAATCAGCTGTCGTATTAATTATACAAATCCATAGAAGGTACGTATATCAACCGGGACTTCCTAATAATGCACAAATATTATCAGATGTACAGGCTGAACTTATTATTAATTTTAGTATCTAAGAAGGGAGATCAGAGACATGTTCAAGGAGAGGCTAGAGTAAACTCCAGCCAATGGGTTGTCCCAAGATAGGGTGGGGATCAGCGACCCCGAGCTCCTTGAGGGCGTTGTACCAAGAAAGGCTTAAGGGCGTGATCTGTAAACTTTGAGGGAGGACCTATTGAGGATTGGTGTCCAAGCAACCTGATTATCCACAAGCATCCTTCTTAGACTAGAGTAATAATAAGGTTAGCAGGGATATCTTGTTTAATACATATATAGTTCTTGGACTCTATTATAATATGCAATCAATATACCTTGAGCAATTTAATTCATTGTATAGTTAATGTAGATTTATTTATATAAACTGGCCAAAAATAACAGGGGACATTACAAGAATGCACCAACCATATATTCAAAATTTGTTATTTCTTCCTTCTGAGAGGACATTCAAGGTTCCATCAATTCTATTGTGACATTTTGACCATTTTCAGCTGGATGAAATGTAATGTCCCCTTTTTGAAATGAGATGTCATAATAAATTAAAAAATAAAAATAGAAAAGATAATAATATGATTAAAATGCAATTAAGTCTAATGAATGGTCAAAAGGTGTGGAATGAAGAGTTTCAACTTCCTCAAACATGAGTTATAAAAGGGAGATCATTTGAGGACATCCATCAACCATCAATGGGGAATGCTGGAAATCACATATAGTTATTATTCTCAAAGGCTGCAACAAAGAGTGGTGACTCAATTCTTGTGAAGGGCGGTAGCTACTTCAAGAAATGGGTATAAAGGGCACATCAATCCTCCAAGCAAAGAAGGTTGAATGAAGGGAGAATCATCGATTCAGGAACTTATCATCAAGTATCAATTCTTTCACCTATATACAAAATCAGAAATCCATTCAAGAATCAATTTACAAAATCATCTCATCAATTTTCAAATCGATCAATTGATCAATCATACTAACATCAATCATTCAACAAGCAGCAATCAATCAAACAATTATCCAAATCTCAATTATATAAATATCAATCATTCAGACATCAAACATTCATGGATCATTCATTGAAGCAAGATTTAAGCATCCACTTATTGAGCCTTTAAGAAATTTCAATAAAGATAGATCAAGCAATCAGCAATAGCCTTGCAAATACATCAAGATATCAATTTTGAATTGTAGTTAGTACTCGCGAACCGGATGGGGTCCAGGCTCATGTGGTGAAATAAGGTTTGGAGGAATGGGGTCTTTTCCTACCTTTGACAAACTAGGGATGTAGTCCTTGGTTTTGTCACTGTTGAGTTAGGGACGGGGTCTTTTAACTCAGCAGATTTGCAAGGTATTTGTGGCGAATTCATGATTTGATCGAGTATTGTCTTTTGGTTTGTTTATCTGAGTAATATTGATCTTTGGCAAGACAGTTTGAAGAAGAATTATTGCAGAAAATCAAGATAAGTTGTATTTTCAGAATTATTCATAGAATTATAAATTGTATATCATAATACAATTTCATGATGTTTGATAAAGATATATTTATAAATTATAAATATAATGCAAATCTCATCTTGAGTTGGAATTATTGTTTTAGGGCAAAAAACAGGAATATCCCAAAAAGGGACATAACATGAAAGATCATTCTGAATTTTGATGGTTGTTAGCATTTTAGTTTAGGTTTGATGGGTCATCAAAGGAGAGATTCATTGGAAAATAATTGAGCTGATATCGCAAAAGAGCTATACTCCAATATTTGAACTAATAGTTAAATACTAATCACAGAAAGCAATTGTTCGTAAATGTAACTTAAGAGAAAAACCTATAAGGACTATTATTGTGTAGAATCAACACCAAACTAATTTGTAGTAAAAAGACCCTTGACATCCATGTGGGATCAATAATTTGGTACTTCAACCAACTCTCTATGTTTGACTATGCTTCTGAATGAAATAATTTAGTTTTCAAATTAGATTTCAACATAAAAATATGAGATGACCTTGGGCCTCAATCCAATCTGTGATGTCCTTGGTAGAGACTTGATCTTTGAACTAGACTGCACTGCGAATTAAGAGATACAGAGAGGTGGCAAACTTGAGATACAGAGTGAAACCACTTTTGGTTCCTTAAAACTCAAGATTAATGGTGGAACCCTTACGGGCTTGCTGAGCTCCAACACAAGTGGAACTTATGCAGGGCCATTGATCCATAACTCGCTGGGCTGATAACCCTAGTGGTCCATCAACTATGGATACTAAATATGAACACTACTCTGTACCCTCAAAAAGTAGGCCTCAATGGCTTCTTTCCAGCCTATGACAGTATTAAATGCTGAAACAAAAGAAGAAGAAAAGTAATTAAATCACACAAACAGAGCACATGCAAGAATGGACACATAACACCGAAACTTTCCCTAGAGAAAACCAAAGAGAATGAAAATCTCCAGCAAGAGAATGTACTTAGCACCTCATTCACTATTCGATGCTTATTACATGGCAAAATCAGCCAAAACTATGGCTTCTCAAATATATACAAACCTTTGTGCAGCTTTCCTGTTTCCACAGCTCTCACACTCTTTAGCTTTTTGCAATTTTCTTTCCATTTACCAATAAAAAGCAACAAAGAGTATCTTGTACATGCCAACCAAACCTCGTAAAAGAGTATTCAACCCCTTTTTAAATCCTCCGCCCTTCTGTTGTCAATGGAAGATCAAATAACTTGGAACATGGATGGATGCCATCTAGGCAATGTGCCATCCATGTAACTCCCATTTGGGAACTACAATTGTTTAGTTGTTTGCCCCTGCAGTCCTTTTATAGAAGATTGGCATTGCCAATTGTCCAGCATGCATTCCTATGTCTACTTCCAGCCAAAAAAGCTAACAATTTTGACCCTTTTCATCTTAATTGTCTGCAGCACATGGCATGTCTATTTGTTATAGATGTGCACTCAGCCTCAACCAGGAGATTGTTAATGTTTCATTTGTATATTATGGAATGATGTTGATTTGTTTGGGCATAGCGGGAGATGCTGTGCAGGTCCAAGCTTTGTTATCGGAAACAAGAAATGGCAAATGGGATGGCAATGAAAACATGATAGAAAATTAGGTTGGCTGAGCTTGTGCATAAGAAATGAATAGGAAACAGTTATAGCAGTAACACACTTTCATATATATGTACACATGTATATTTATGTACACTCATATATGTGTATTTGTTAATGTTGTTTAGTAGATGTGTGCCATCTAAAATAAGTAGCATAATTTTAGATGTGCATCATCCTTGATTATTTTTTACTCATTTGTTTCCTGTGTCCAAATAATGGTAGTGCAGAGTCGTTTCTTCTAATCTGACATTGAAGAGTGCATTTTCTCACTCAATAGTAGAGCTATTGCCTTACAGAGATAGATGCATATGAAACTTGGAGACATTACTAAATTAACATAAAAACTAACAATCAGGTTATTTAGAAAACATTTACTGAAGGAAAATCACAACTCATAAATGGGGTGCAGGCCTGCCTCTGGCTGCTTGTCATTCAAGTACTTCAGCTTGTGACTGGATGATAGATTTTAGCTTACTGACCTGGACTGCAAGGGAGCTGTCAATAACTTATTGTTGAGTCTCGGTTTCCTTATCATATTATATGCAACATTTTCTTCCTAAAAGATAATACTTCTTCAGCAATATGCTCATAGCAACAGGTTGTAACATCCAAGAATGGTCCCAAAATGGAAAAATGTTAGTATCGGTCATTTTTCATTATCGATTGGTTGGTAGCCGTAAAAACGTGAAACCGATCCTCCCCATTGCAGTTCTTGCAACATAGGTCCTAACTGTAAGTACCACAACCATAGATAATGCTCACAAATATCAAATTATTGGATTGGGCTTTTATTGGTTCTGTCAAGGAGACTTCTAATATTTAAATTGTATTTATGAAATTATTTGAACTTTTTTATAAGTCTTCCAAGATTCACAAGAGATGCTGCAAGCTCAAATACCACAATCATAGATAATGCCTAGAGTAATCAAATCATTGGATAAGCTTTTTCTATTTTTTATTGTTTTGGCTAGACAAAACCTTATCCAGGTCTCTTGAAGTCATTAGCAAAGGAAAATATCCATGGAAATATACTATAATTACCTCTAGTCATACTCCTAACACTCTTGGAGGGGCAACTCAAAAGTTCTAAATTACTTGTTTACCTTGTACCTAGCCTGTTGTTTATGGTTTAGCTGGTAACATTCTTTTTAATGCACAGTGCAATACATTATCAAGCATGGAACAAGATGAGCTAGTTTTATTTTCACCCACCCACCTTCTTTGACTTGATATATTGACAACACATGCACCAGTTGATTTACTGGTGACTGCACTACCAAGCATGGAATATTGTCATCTTAGGTGCCTTGTACGAGGAGAATTCATTCTCTCCATGTTGTCACCATGTCAATCACTCTTCCTTGCATGGGAGACTGGCTTGCTTGACAATAACCCACCTTGTTTCATCTGTGATTTATCTCATACCTTTTAACAATAATATGTTATTTCGAGCTTAATTTTCAAGGATGTTTCATGTCTTGTCCAACCCTGCCAATGGGTCTAAAATTATGCATCAACAATACATGGTTAGTATTTGATTGTAACATCTCCACAAGTATTTAGTTACATAATTTGAATATCAAAATATTTAAATAAACTTGTTATCAAATAGTTTGTGTATAAATCGAAGAGTTGATCTCACATTTTATGTTTTGCATGACTATTTTGTAAAAAAATCTTGAGGAAAGTGCGAGAACATTTGTCATCCACTGATTCTTAGTGCCAATCTAATAGACTAATAGTGCATTGGTCATATAATATTTACCATCCACCATACAGGTAAAAGAATCATTCATGGCAGTTATAGATTTTTCTTTCTTTCACATAGTGTGGATGTGTTTATACTTTATAAATTAAGGCTGGTTTATCTTCAATGAAAAATAAAATATGGCTTGGTTAGGGTGGTGAATTAATGACACTGCAGAAGTACATATATTCTTCAAATTGAAGTGTTCAATGGTTTGCTTTTGTTGTGGCCCAAATATTTTCAACTGATCTTGCTCGAGTTTGTATTTTCACTTATCATTAAATGAATTTCCTTCTTGACGATTTCCATTAGTTCCCTTCAATTAGACATCTTTACAATCAGGCAATGAAGCAAAAGTCATTTCACAGCAGGCAAAAATGAAATATTTTAATGAAGCAAGACCTAAAACCAAAATGTTTCTTTAATGTGCTACAATATGAGTACTATGTGGATTTTCCAATAGTCTGCTTGCTTAGTTTCTAAATTTTGATAATTGATTTATAAAAGTACTTTTAGATATTCTGTGCTAGCTTCATTTTTTTGAATGTAGTCATTACTGCCAAACTGAAGTATATTAGAGCATGCTTGGTCTCATTAAATTGCATTATCTTTGTATAAGCAATGCATACAATTCTTTTAACTGTAGAACTCTATCCCTCACAATTCCACATGGGCTTTTAGGGAAAAGCACTCTATGCAGCAGAGACAGATCGAGTCCGAATATGGGCAGAAAATCGTGCAAGGTTTTCATTCGATGATGCTATGGATCTCTACTCAGATGGTTCTTTGGTTTCTGTCTTCTCTTTCTCAATTGTATTTGCTTTCATTATTCTATCTAGCTCTGGGAGCAGTATGTCGGGGACATAGCAGCAAATGGACAAGAAATAGCACAAATACACAATTCAATGCAGGAGCTGCTAACAAACTTAGCTCTCCATTTCTTCATGTGGATTATTTTCCAGTTGAAAGAGGCGCAATAATTGTGATTGTAGAAATATATCTGAGATTAATGAATGGCTATCTCAGATTCAGATGTAATGTTTATTTTTTAAATTTTATGAGGAATACAAGCTACTTTATTATTGTTAATTGTGCTCATTTGGCTTGGGGTGAATGATTTGCCTGTCGGGTGTAATGTACAGGAGCACAATAACGATTATAAGGACTTGAATTAATTTTAACTCTCATTTAATCATATACTTATGTTTTTGTTAAATACCATTGTCACAAAGAGCTCTTTCGTAACAAGACGCAAACTAAAACCTACAAAATTCATTTGATCTAACGTGATTGTGTTATTCCAATTAGTAATATTCATGAGATTTCTGGGGTTGCTATTTAATTTTTTCTATGTAGTAAGGCTGTTCATTGAATTGAAAGATGTCACTACAGTTGTGTAAATAATAAATTGTTTAACATTAGCGTAAACTGGACTTGAAAGTCAGCTGTAACCCAAAGAATAAAATATTCAACAGATATGTTAAATTGAAATAATATGTGATCTGAAGTTCACCACTTTGAGAGTGTAGTTTGTTTCCTCATCCACTTTCTTGCATATGCAGAGATCGAATTGCATTCATTAGAAGAGACTACTTTCGTAGAGCTTGACCAATTTTTCTTCTCCTATGACCGTTACTCAGTGCAAATTTTTGCTAGCTTGAGTACACCTGCTCTCCATCTAGCTGAATCTTCTTGATCTCATTATTCCCAACTGCTCTACATGGCCTACACATCCACGACACTACTGAGGATTTGTTTTTGGTTTTGAAGTTTAATTTGCGACTTCTGATTCTTTCTTTTTGAACACTGTACTATTTTTTAACTGATTCTTTCTTTTTGAACATTGTACTATTTTTTAATTAATCCTGGTTGTTTATAAATTGAGAGTCAATTTATTACTCCTATGGAACTTCTCTTTGCATATTTTTTTAATGGAATAGCTTTATTTACAAGCGTGGCAAAAGGCTTTGTATAAATGTGCTGAAACAACACTCTGAGCTGTTGCAACAAAATTTGTATAGTTTGGATAGATGTATGAAAACCAACAAAATATGTATAGCTGGCATAGATGTATGAAAGCCAACAAGAGTGTATTCGTAACAGTATCCTACTCTAATGAGAGTGTAGTGTAAACAGCCAATAAAAGTGTATGCCCCACAGCCTTCTGCTCTAATGAGACTATATTGTTCACGGCCAATGCGAATGTACTTTTAACAGCCTCTGTTCTTAGATAGAAAATAACAAATATTCTAGAATCTAGACACACAATCATGCACAAGGTGTCAGTATATTTAAGTAGAGGAAAGCATCCAATGCTAAAAATAATTCCACCAAAGAACTAAAGATCGCAAGCTATTCCAAAACAACAATGGTGGATTGAAGGTTTTTACAAGAACTTTGGGGATCAAACATCAGTATCTCCTCATAGGGCAGTAACACAAACCCTTTCCAATTTGAACTTTATGGGTGAGCACAAGTGCTGTCTACTACTAGTCGTTTGACATTTATATCTTGTTTTACATGGTACGTTAACTTAATGAAATAAACAATGATGCAACAATGGTAAACCGATTAACAGATAACACAAAATAGATTCAGGAAAAATCCTTAGGGGCTGAATTCAGTATCAAACCAGAAGTTAATGCATTGTCCTCAACCCAAATTAAAGCACAATATCAAAGTTTAACCTCTTGAATAAAACTTTCTAACATCTGTTTGGAGAAAATTATACAATATATTTCATGCAAAATAAGTATATAATACCTCTATCTCAAGTATTTAAAATTTAGACTGAGATAAAAGTGGACTTAAAAACTTTAGATTGAACTAAGAGACCTAATTTGGTCATCCTTAAATCTCGATATGGAGAAAATTAGACAATATATTTCGTACAAAATAAGTACACAATACTTCTATCTCAAGTATTTAATATATAAATCTGAAATTAAAGTGGATTTCAAAACTTCAGATTGAGCTAAGGGACCTAATTTGGTCATCCTTAAATCTCAATTGTATTGTTTAAACTTTATCCAACATATTAGATGCTCATTGACCATAATTATTAATTAATTAAAATTTAGTATTTAACACAATTTCAATTTTTTGTTTAATAGTTATAGTCAACTAGGTATTTAGTATGTTGGATAAATGTTGTCAACTCCAACACTCTTCATGATGAGTACACTTTTAAGAATATTATATAACTCACAAGGTCAAATATTCTAGCCGTCAAACTTGTGCATCGCAATTTGCCCTATTCGACCTCTTATCTATGCCATCTACTCAACCTCTTATCTATACGATCATTACCAAAGGTCTTCTGCGAATTCTTTAGTCCATATTATATACTTGAGTATGGCATAAATTCTCTTACTCATCTTACAATGTTATGGATGCTCTTACCAGCCAAAAGTCTTCCATGTATTTTCGAGTCCATATTATATACTTGAGTATGGCATAGATTCTCTTACTCATCTTACAATGTTATGGACACTCTTAAAAATATTGCATAATATAGACACTCCAAATAATATTGAATAAATACAATGCCATACAAATTCACAAGGTGTACAAAATGTAACATTCTCTCACTTTTATATATTACAAAATAATATTTTTAAATAAAAGTTAAGTCATTTTAAAGAATCTTAAAATCCCTCTCAAATGGGATACCTTTGATGAGACTATATTATTTGGAGTGTCTATATTATGAAATCTTTTTAAGAGCATCCGTGATATTGTAAGATGAGTATGAGAATCTATGCCATACTCTTAAGTATTAAGTAATTGGTTACAAAATACAAATTGTCAGGGGGTTCACTACTCAGAATACAAAACCAACTATTATAGCTGGGAGGCAAAATACTTCCATAATGTAGAGTAAAAAATTGAACTATTACAATTGCATTTGTATATGCATGAAATGCAGTTCTCGTTGAAGTACAAAGTTCTAAACGAAATATTAAATTACATATATATCAATTTGACATATACATCAACAGATCGATATCATACATCATACATCACACATCAACTCGGTATCTTCTTCTATCTTGTGGTAATGGCACTTACTATATATGCATGCACCAAATCTGTGTTCTTACACGTACCAAATCTGTGTTCTTACACGTTGGCTTGAACCAGAGATGGAATTGTGTGAGTATGTTACCCAAATGTCATAGATGCTGATAATATCAAAAAGCTATTTCACACTATGCCAAATAAGACTAGACCAAAACATCAGTAGACCATGATATAGACGAAAAACTTGTATTGGAAACACTGTTGCCAAACCCAAGGATAAGTTGAAGATAAGAGTGCCAGACCAAACAATGACATCAATGACAACAATTAACAAAATGCATCAAGTCATTTTCTTATGGTGCATCTATATGTCATAATACAATTTGCTCCATCGTCTAGTTTTTGCTCAAACATCGATTTTGAAAGCCACATCAACTGACTCATTCAAGAAATCACTCTTAACTTTTTAAAGCTCTAATATGCCATACAATATATTTTGTTTAAAGAATGCTATCTACTACAATGCCTAGATTTATAACTCCATATTTCAAACAAATGATGAACCATTTTAAAGGTGTAACGATGGAAATGGAAAGTTAGAACAAAAAATACACCAGAGAAATATCGATTTTAGTAGTGCAACAATGACAATGAACAAATTGCACAATAAGCTTATCCACTTGTATTGTCTTTAAAAAAGTTAACTTCAAGAAATCACTCTTAACATCGATTTGCAGTTGACTTTGATTCATAGAATAAGAATCAATGATACCCTCACAAATGCATGGATCTATGAACACCACTCTTAGATCTTCAATGTAGCTATGCTTGATAATCACTTACAATAAATGAGAGATGAATGTAGATGGAAAGAAGGATCTTCTTACTTGATTAAGAAATCCTCTACTTGGCCATCATGAGAGAGAAAATTGCTTCAATGGAGAATATTGTCTTGGAATGAACTTGAATGAATTGGATAAACTAGATCTTGGGTTCTTGCCTTCAAATCTTGAATCCAATCGCTTAATTGCTCTTGATTGCTTGATTTTTCTTGAAAACTTAATTGCAAATGCTTGAGTATAGTCTTGATTACAAAATGAGGAGAGACATGGTGTTTTTATACCTCATCCACTATTTCAGGATTCAAAATTAATCTAGGCCAACCACGAGATCCTTTTTATGATTAACACCAAAACATAGGGATTTGGGTCAAATCTAGGCCTAAATCCAAAGGTACAAAATGGCTAAGTTGTTTTATACCTAGGATTTTGATCCCAGATTTGAGATAGGTGTCGAGATGGTGGAAAAGAAGCAGGAAAATAGATATAAGGTAGCTAGGATCAAACATAATGGACATTAGACCTTGAAATCATCAAAATGGGGTCAAATAGAGCATCCAATTATGGATGCTAATTTTTAGAACAATATATTTATCCTTCACTTTATGGGGAGTATGAGACAATCATGCTCACAATAAAGTAGATCAATGCATAAGAATGATCTTATCAAGGTCAAGGAGACAAAGAAACATCAATGCCCCATGTGACTTAAGTCCTCATCAAATTTAAAACCTAGATAAAAGATGGATCACTTGAAAGAGAGAGAGAGAGAGAGAGAAGAGAGAAAGAGGCATGACCACTAGCCTAGTAAGATATTGCCTTACTATGGATCATGCAAAGAGAAAGTGCTACTGCAAAAGATGACATTGATAGTATAGCAAGCTATGTTATGCTAGTCAACCCATCAAACTAAAGGGATAAGTCCCCAAGGAAAATATTGTCTCCATTAAGGGATTCTAAAAAGGTGATTAATTCTAAGGAAAGTATTGTCTCCAAAGGGTTCTAGAAAAGGAGGATCAGTCCTTAAGGAAATCATTATCTCCATTAAGGGATCCATTGAATAATGCATAGGAGCATGATAATGAAAAGATGAATGTAAAAAAAACATCATCTCCTTATCCATTTGCATAAGAGAGATTGCATTGAATCATTGTATGTGTGTAAAAAATGTGAAACAAGGAGCAAAGTGTATGCCCCCATGTTAAAGGGATTGCAAATGCCTTAACAAGAGCAATGGATTTAACAAAGAACACATGCACCCACAATATACGTTTCCACTATGATATGCCCCCAAGAAAGGACAAACCAAGGAAAATGAACACATAACAAAAGAGATCACAAAAGAGATCTACTAACTCAGGGGTTAGTATGATCATATGATAACTCATGTATATATGAATTATTCAATATGAATTTTCATCATTCCCTAAAGGTAACATAAATACAAGCACAATGGAAGAATGTAATGTAAGAGTTACGAAGAAGAGTTTTTTTTGGCCGGGATCATGGAGACCAAAAAAATATGTAGCTACAATTTTTCATCATCCCCAATCAGAAAACACAAATTCACATTTACAAATAGTGACACATGCATGACATAATATGTAACAACATATAGAGAAAATGAGATACAAATAGAGTAGTGTCACAATAGATCGATTCCTTCATCACCTTGTACCAACAGAGCAACATGGGTCATCTAAACAAAATATATAACAAGAAACACATTACGGGGAAGCACATTACAATAATCAGACACAAAGAACCCACCGTACAAGAGGAGCTAGTCAAGCATATCGTCTGTACCCCATCTCAGTTTGTAGTGTTTAGGAAAGGTGGGAAACACGCAAGAGGAGAAACATCAAGCACAAAAGATGGAACAATAGCCAATTCCATAAAAAGAACATGTTGTAAAGATGGGTCACTTTGTTTGTTACTAGGACTAAGAGATAATTATTTTGAAAATATAGCTGGTAAATCATGATTAACATCAATAAAATCATACATATAGTTAGAATCAGTAGCATGAATATCATCATTTGAATTAGGAACATTCAAGTCATCATCATCAAGAGTATCTTCTTCATCTAAATTAATCACAATAGAATCTAAGATATGAATAGAATTATGATGTTTGTTCAATTTCATGTTTTTAAAATTAACTTCCACCCTTGAGCTATGTATATGTTGGTGAAAGGGAATCAAAGCACTAGTAGGTGTCCAAGTGGAGGAAATATTTTGGGAAGCACACTCATGAGCTATAGCACAACTTTTATGATGGCAATCACGAGCACAACGTTTACGTTTGGTTTTACTTGAGATTTGATTTGGTTTAGGATCAATCAACATTGGGTCCTATTCTTCTTTAGAAGGAATAACAAAAGGCACCACACTAGATTGAGAGATAACATCAATGAAACATTTATAGGATATAGGAGGCACAATGGAAGCATATATAGGAGGTGTGGAAGGTGTAGGAAGATGTCCAAGTCTAGGGAAAGAAGATGGAACATTCTTGGTATCGCTAAGCTCACAAATATTTTGGATTTTGAATTTTTGCTATGATTGAAGAAGATTATCTTTGCGAGGTTGAATTGGTTGAGGCATAGAAGACCAAAAGAAGTCAAGGTCAAAGTACCCTCTAGGTGCTAAAGGTTGATAGAGACTATGATTAATCGTGATTATGTCTCCATCATGGGTAAATAAAAAAACTTATGAATAGGAGAGACTATGACTTTCACGGAGGTGAGCCAAGGAAGAATAAGCCTAGCTTGAAACTGATTGGAAGTTGGGATGACAACAAAGGTGACATCTAGAGTTTTACCACCAAATTTTATGGGAAAAGTAATGGAACCATGGGTAGGATAAGTGAAACCATTGCAAGTTGGAATCATCACATTAGATTTATCATAAAAATCTCAATGTAATTATCCAGTGTAAAGATGTTCTTCGGTTATAACATTCATCATGCAAGTAAGATTTATAAGGACACACTGAGAAATAAAAACATCAATTTTTGCTACAATGTAAAGAGAACCATCAGGTGCTTTAATCTTCTCTTTAGGATCAAATGTAATACAAAGCTCATATTTAGATTGATCAATAAGGTTGACAACATTGCTGGCTTTAGGACACTCAACGTTATATAGTCAACAACATGGGTGGAAGAAGAAGGTAAAGATAGAGTAGACTCAACTGAATTGGCTGAATGAGAAGGCAAAGGATTGGTATAAATTTGTAAATTCTGGTTGGGAGGTGCAATGGAATTGTTTTTTGATCATTAACACCATCAAAAGATATAGCATTAGAATTAATGAGGTCTTGAATAATAGATTTCAATAAAAAAATACTTCTCAGTATCATGGCTAGGTTGACGATGATATTGACAAAAAAAAATTTGATCAGAGTATTCAGGAAAAGGTTTGGATGTGTCAATCATTTTAATGGGAGGAAGTTCTATCACATTATCTTTTATCAAATTCAACATCACATTATGCAAAGATTCAAAAAGAGATATAAAATTATGAGAATGTCTAAAAACATATGACAAAGGAGCCACCCCTTTGGATGTTGTTACCACTTTCTCATGAATATGGTTTAATGAATTATTGATTTTGATGAAGCTCTTAGGTTTTTGCAACCTTTGGTAGGACTAAAATACGACATCATTCTTATCAACTAGAGTTATTGAATTGGAATGTTCTCAAAGTGACTCACCTGAAGCTAATAATTGTTGCACATAATTGAGTAAAAGAGGAGAGTTCAGAAAAAATATCTTATCCCTAATGTCTTTTAGAAAATTAGAAACATGAAAATATGCTAAAAATTAACATCAGGCACATGATAAGAAATCTGAGCATGCGAATGCTTAAATATACCAATGAAATCAATTACTTTTTCTTTAACACCTTGTTTAAAATGCATCAAATTAGTCAAAGGTATTTTAGGACCAATATTTTTTTAAAACTATTGAATGAGAGCATTAGCAAGTTCTTGAAAGGAATCAATGGAACAAGGAGGCAAAGAATAATACCATTGCAAGGTTTTATCTTGAAAGGTTATATTAAACAATTTAGCCATGAATGATCATGAGAGAAATCACTACACAATGTTTGAAAGGTTTTAACATGAGTCTAAGGATCACCCTTACCTTTTTAAGTTTATATATGAGGGATTTTCATATATTGAGGAATGAGGACACAAATAATGTCTAAGGATAAAGGATTAGCAATGCCACAAGAAGGAATGTTAAACTTGGATTGAGTCATAGAGACAATTTTTTGTTGTAAAGGTGAAATAGTTTGAGCCAAGCTATTGATATTAGATTTGGTTGAAAGAGTGGTAGGAGATATGCGTGAAAGGTTTGGACCATTATGGGAAATGGAAGGAATGGTAGGATATGAAAAAGGAACACTATCATAAGTGGGCATGGATGAAAGTAGGGACACACATGGAACATTTAAAGGAGGAACAATAGGATTAGGAATGTTAACATGCGCAAAATTGGTGTTTTGAATGGAAGTGATTATGAGAGGTGGAGCATAAGTGGACACACTAGGTATTATGATAAGAAGAGGAATGGAAGTCTCAACACTAGTGATAGGTAGAATGAAACCTAATTATTGGGCACAATCTCTAATAGGCTTGAAATTATTGTCAATGAGATGAAATATACTACACAAGATGTTAACACCATGTTCATCATTATGAATTATCTTCCTCAAACCCTCTACTACAAAGATGAGCTTGGGATTGGAGTTTTCTTGTCCTAACCATTGATCAAAATTTTTAATGTCATAAGAAGATTTTGAACTTGTATTAGAGGAACTCTTAAGGTCTCATATTAATCATGAGAAAAGTGAGAAGAATTTTTCTAGATAATAGGAGGAACGTCATTAGTAGGCATGTTAATCTCATCAATATTCCTAAGAAATAAAGAGGACTTAGGATCAAAGGAACCCATAAGTCTACGGATTCTCCCAATCAGAGAGCTATAAGTAGGACTCAATGTAGTAATAAGAAGATAAAAAATAGATAGATCTAATGTAAATATGAATTTTGAAAGTGATATGCAAACATCAACTAAGTACAATTAATGAAAAACATATTCCAACTATCAAATGAAATATGAAGATTTAAAGCATACAATAGAGTAAATGCAATCTAACAACCAAAATCAAAAGATGAAATTTTATGATTTGGGTTCACAAAAATGTAAAAAGTGAAAAGGGAAGAAATGTGAATAGGAAGATCACTCTACCTTTTCAAGATTGCACATTTGGAAGGAAGATGCCCCAATAGGCTCGAGAGGTGACTCAAGTGCTAAATGGGACAATGATCCTTCACTAAATATGTAATTTTGAAATGAGAAATAATAATAAAGATAGAAAAGTAGATTTGGAAAGATTTTTATGCATCTAGAAATTAAATGGGAAATAAACTACTTCAGATTTGAATAACTAACAAATGAAGTCCTGAAAGTACCTGTATCAACTTTTATGAGATCTCGACACTGTAACCTACCCATCTATCAAATTTAAGTCTATTTTATAGGGTATATAGTGGATGAGCTGATATGTACCTATGTATAGAATGGCTGAGTCTTCTATACCCTAGGATTCTACCTGAAACTTTCAGGGATGCTCTGATTATTCTCGATTTTCTTAGAAAAGTTTTGATAGCTTTGTAGCCTATATTTGCACACAAAGGGAAAAATATTAGGTAAAAGGGGTTTTCCTTGGTCAAACTCCTATTTAGGAATCAACCTTGAAAATGGAGAGAAATTTCATAAAGGTAAATGTTTTCCTTTCTTAAACCTTCATAGACAGAATTTGGATTGTTCATACCCATGACGATGCTTGAATTTGCTTGGAATCAAGGAATTAACCTTGATTTGTAGAATAGAAATCAAGGATTCCCTCACAAATGCATGGATCTATGAATTCCACTCCTAGATATTCAATGCAACTATGCTTGATAATAACTTGCAATGAATGAGAGATGAATGTGGATGGAAGGAAGGATCTTATTGCTTGATTAAGAATTCCTCTACTTTGCCATCATGAAAGAGAAAATTACTTCAATGGAGAATATTTTCTTGGAATGAACTTGAATGAATTAGAGAAACTATATCTTGGATTCTTTCCTTCAAATCTTGAATCCAATTTCTCAATTACTCTTGATTTATTAACTGCTCTTGAAAACTTGATTGCAAATGCTTGAGTATAGTTCTTGATTATAAAATGAGGAGATATAGGGTTTTTTTATACTTCATCCAACATTTTGAGATTCAAAATTAATCCATGGCAACCACGTCATCTTTTTTCCCATTAATACCCTAACACAGGGATTTAGATAAAATCTATCCCTAAATTTAAGGGTACAAAATAATTGAGCCTTTCTATACCTAGGATCTTGATCCCAATTTTGAATTGGGTGCTGGGGTGATAGAAAAGAAGTGAGAGAAGAGGAACCAGGTTGCCAGGATCAAGCATAATGGACATCAGACCTTGAAATCACTAAAATGGGGCCTGATAGAGCATCCAATAATGAGTGCTAAATTTTTAGGATGATGCATTAACATATAGATTTCATAAATATAATTTTGGGTAAATTTTTTTCTTTTTTCTAATTGTCTCATTACATTTCTCTTAGTGGTTTAAAAAAAAATTATTATAAAAAATCAGGAAAAATGGTCCATGTGTATCATCTTAAATATACTTCTACAACTGAAACTAGACAAAAATATTGTTGAATTTGACATGTTTTTCATTGATATCAAAAGGTAACAGGAAGAGTTAATCAAATGGAGATGGTTTTGTGGATGTATGTACAGTTGTGGTACAATTATGGAAATCACATGTATCAATAACATGTATCGGATGGTTGGTGATGCTCTTAAGTTGGTGTTGTTCATAAATGATTGAAGAACACACGAGGTCATAAGATTAGAGTTTTTGATGTATGTACATGTAAGTTGATATGAACATGATGCAATATTGGTCATGAACATTACTATTACAATAGTTTGCTATGCATATGTGGATTTTGTCATCGTTATAAAAAAAAGACATGGAGTGTTCTTTTGCATTGCAAGTTGAGGATTCAATATATATTCTCATTATATTTGAGAAAGTTGGAGATCAATGGATGTCTGTCAAGCTGCATTAGATACTTTGTACTATGTTCTCTCGGTGGTATATTGCAGATATAATGATCTTTAAGTACTTAGTATATTGGAATGTTATCACATAAGATTATATCACAAGTTCTTATTTTCAGCCATCAAAAAGTGTCCTACAAAGAAATCTGCTTTGACAAGCAACATATAGTAAAGATCAATTCCTGTCACTGAGATGACAGGAAAAATAAGATATGGTGATAGGTAGAATATGAGTGTGCTACATAATAACATCAGTTCAAGAGTCTATCAAAATAATTTTAAGGGCATCTAGTCTTAATTAATGACATCTAGTTATGAAAACAACAATATTTTTCAAATGATTAACCTTAACATAATGGTTAGGTCAATTGATTGACAATTTGTCTCCAACTATTGACGGTTCAACTACATGGTAACTGTGTGTGTGAAAATTATACCTGATCTGTAGACACAACACTCAGTAAAACATTAGAGGTTAGCTATAATCAAAATCATGCAAAATTGAAAGCTATCTAACCAAGCGATTTACTGCCTTCTAATAGGTGCGAGATTAATGTTCTCAGATTGTAATCAAGATCAGTGACCTAGACGACACCTAAATGAAGGATTTGAATGCAAAAGATGGATATGGAATAAATGCAATTAAGCTATTTTTTGGATTTTTCTATGCAATAATAATTGTAAAAACTGATATGAAATCTATGCTAAATGAAATTGATATGCTATGAATGCTATTGAAAATTGATATGCTATGAATCTAACAATGATATGTAATATGAATGCAAAAAAAATAAGATTGATCTCACAAAGCTTTGAATTCGCAAGTTGATTCCTCAGTCTCCAATTCTCCAGCGTGATTATGCAAAATATGAGATGATTTGTGAAGAGCTAAAGCCTTAATTTATAGAAATCCAGGGCTTTGGAGGTGCATGAATAAAAGCCATAAATCACTCAAATTAACTCATCTTGATTTTTGAGTTATCTGATCATAAAAGATAGTTAATTCTCAAAATCATGCAAAAACATGCAAAAACAGCTTTTTAACTCAAATTAGAGTTTAGATCAGCTTTTTGAACTCCAAAAGGATGTTGAGTTCCAAAAAGTCAATAACTTGCATTGATTTTCTGATTTGGAGTTTAACTGTTTCTTTTGAATATGCATAATAATTAAGAATTAAATAAATAAATAAAGTGATTTATCCTCAACTCAACTGATTTTTGAAAATAAATAATTAATTTATGGGTTAATTAACTATTTATTCAAACTTTTATTAAAAATTATATTATTAAATAATGACAACATGCTTTAATTAATTAAATAAGAATTTAATCAATTAAAGATAGGAATTTTGATTTATTGTCAAAATTAAATAATACAATTAATAATAGATAGAATTAAATTTAATTACATAATTAAGTGGCAAATATTAAATCTAATTAATTAAATATGAAAATATTCAATTAATCAAATTTTAGGATAAATGTGATTTATTGCCAAATAATTATAAAATTAAAGATAATTAAGATAATTAGGAATATTACTAGGAATATTCTCCGATGCAAAATTTAAGATAATCAATTAGATTTGATGATGTTTAGATGTGCCTTAGATTAGGACTTTGATGTCGATTTCATATGATTTGATGATATAGGAGGTTAATGAACTTATAGCCCATTTTTGGGGTATTACATTTTGCCCCTCTTTGAATTACTGTGCGAAGCGCAGTGGTTCAAAGATAGTCTGTGTTTGATAAAGATATGAAACTGATTCAAAAGATAAACCGATCTCAAGATAGAAACCGATTGAAAGATATTGAGATAGGAGTTGATTGATATTGACTTGATATGGAGATAATAGGTCTTGAATGACCAAAGATAATGTTCACTGTAGCAGCAAATGAACCTATGATTGCGAAAAAGTGTCAAAATGCCTGATTCTGAACCTTAGGATTGATAAGAAGTGAGTGACCCGTTCTAGACTCGATTGTCTTAGCAGAACTAGCAGGTATCACATCCGAATCCTTCAGTTGCCGAAGAACCAAGGAAAGAACACTATGATCCGATGGTTGCAAAAATTGATACAGTTTACAAGATTAAGAAAATATCAGATTGATATGGATCTTGATGAATCTGATATGCCCCAAGTGATGATAGATTTGCCCCGAGCGATGAGGACTTTTGATGAATCAGTGACTAGACGTGATTGTTATCTTGATCACTGATGAAAGATATTGATAGATTTGATCAATAGAATTTTGATTTACAAACTTTGAATTGATGTGCAATACCATGCCCCCTTCGGGATTAAAATTGAAATCTGACAAGAGAAGTCAGCGTTAAATGGTTTAGAAGCATGTTAATTGATTTGAGAAGTGGTTATACACGTTCAAGAATGCATTCTGCATCGTTTGGAGGTCTTGGAGACCGAATTTGACTAGATTTGACCATGAGTTGACCATGGTTGACCAAGTTGAAATTTTGATAGTTTGATGTAAGATAATCAGTTAAGTTGAATACTAGATTTCTGTGATGATTGAAGGTCGAATATGCAAGTAGTTAATAATATGAATGATCTCAGATTTGAATTTTGATCCCGAAAAAGGATTCTACTTGCTATTTCATTGGAGGAACCTTCGTGTGAGATTCAGCTCTTGTTAGACTTGAAGATGCGATTTGAAGAATCATTTAAGCATTGAAGTTCGTTTAATCATTGTGAGATCATGCAATGAGACATGCAAAATGAAATGCAACCTAAGACCTAGGACCTAGTCACTGATCATGTGTCGATTTGTTATCATCATTGAACTTTTTAGGTAACCGGATAAATCAATACAATGCCCACTAGCCATGAAACCATAGACATATGAATATCGATTTGTATGTGCAAGAATCAATACAACACCCACTGGTCAAACAACCATGGACATATGAATATTGATTTTAGTTGTTGAATGTCGGATTAGATATAAGCATCAAGGCACAAACGCCAGGATGACCTGAATATCATGTCCATTTTGATATAGCAATTTGTACAAGCATCAAAACATACACGTCGTGATGACCTGAGTACGCCTTGCGTTACAAACACATCAAACAGTCAAGAGATCATTCTAAATCCAATGTGAATTACCCGTAGTGACCCTTTATCGTTCACATCCTTAGGCAAGATTGCGTTCCACAGTAGGAGGAAGAACTCACTCAAAAAGACAATAGTTAGATCAAACTTCCTTGAATTTTTTTTTTGGGTATCAATGGTCGAGGTACGCATGGCCATCCAATTCGAGATAGAGGCTCTTACAGTCGGACACCATTTCAATCCAAAATTTCCAAAGTTGTTTGATTTTCACATACAAGCAGAAGACAAAGAAAAGATTATGCCCCCAGTCATCACTCTCTAAATCCTGTAAAGGACATCATTGAAGAGCTCGAAGGGACACAATATGCAAAAATCTCAATGCGAATCAGTAAGCATACAAGGAGATAAAAGCATGAAAAGCACATATTGTTTTCAGTTGAGTTTTGATGTTTGATTGTTGTTGATGCAAAATCCTTTCTGGAGACGAGACTGACTGACTGACTCAACTTGAAGCTTCAAAGGACTCTGAGTGGATATGACACGTCTAAGATACATTGGAGACTATAAGATATGACATTGATTGCCCCCAAGTTTGAACATTGATAGGATACAGACACTTGAGCTGATTGGTGTACAGACCGACTTATTGAAACCAGGATATGCAGAAACAAACCGGGAGATATGTAAAAACTAAAGCAAGACTGAAAGCTGGGAAAGACCAAGATTGTGCTGATAGATGGAGCATTTTGGAACAAGTGGTGCCCGTTTGCCGAGTTTTCACCATCTTGGTAGAGATTCTATTTTTGCTACCGAGGTGCCTGTTTCCAGGTTTTCACCAAGGCACTTTTTTTTTTTATATTTTTTATATATTTTTTTTTTTTGTATTTTTCATTTTTTCAATTTTTTTGTACTTTTGATATTTTTTTGATTTTTTTGTACTTTTGATATATTTCTTTTTTTTGTGAATCATCAAGGCGCCTATTGCTAGGTTTTCACCAAGATGTTCATTTTTTCAGGACTTTTTCCGATTTTTAATATTTTTTTTAGGACATTTACCAAGCACTGAATGCCTTAGGCATAGAATTTCTTTAGATGGAGAACGTTGATTGGTTCTCGGAGCTGTTCTCCTTCAGTGGTTGAGAGTTGATAGGCACCAGAGCCAAAAGTAGCAGTGATTACAAAGGGACCCAACCAATTGGGTTCGAACTTCCCCTTGCGTTCTCGATGTGATTGATTTTTAGGATTTTCTCTCAACACTAGATCGCCAACCTGAAATTCTCTATGTCTGACATTCTTGTTGTAGCCTCTAGACATTCTCTTTTGATATACTCTGAGATGATCATACGCTGCTTGTCTGCGCTCATCTAGTAGTTCAAGTTCTTGTAACCTCGACACTCTGTAGTCTTCATCAGTGACAAGTCCATGCATTCTAATCCTGAGTGATGGGATTTCAACCTCAATAGGCAGTACCGCTTCAGACCCATAAACTAAAGCGAAAGGTGTAGCCCCTGTAGGCGTTCTGATACTAGTTCTGTATGCCCAGAGAGCTGGATTGATCATCAGATGCCAGTCTCTTCCTGTTTTATTCACTGTTCTGTGCAAGATCTTCAGGAGATTTTTGTTTGAAGCCTCAGCTTGTCCGTTCCCTTGAGGATAGTAGATAGATGACCAATGTTGAGTAATTTTGAACTTGGCACATAAGTCATCTAGGTCCTTGTTTTTGAATTGTCCCCCGTTATCTGTGATTATAGAGTGAGGGATCCCATATCTGCAAATGATGTAATTCAGGATGAACATAGAGATCTGTTTCCCCGTTGCTTGTGTTAGAGGAACTGCTTCTACCCATTTTGTAAAATAATCTGTAGCTTTGATTATATGGGTATGTCCATTAGAAGAGTGCGGATGGATAGCACCTATGAGATCAAATGCCCATTGTTGAAAAGGCCATTGTGTAGTAAAAGGAATCAGATCTCTCCCTGGAGCATGAATCAAGTTGCCATGTACTTGACACTGTTGACAGTTTTTAGCAAATTTAATAGCTTCTTTTTCCATTTCAGGCCAATAATACCCAGCCCTAATAAGTTTTCGAGCTAACGTTAACCCGTTCGAGTGTGACCCACATATACCCTCATGGACTTCCTCTAATGCACGTTGAGACTCTTCTCGTTCTAAACATCTAAGCAGTGTACCATCTAGACCTCGTTTGTACAGATCATTACCAATGATGACATATCGGGATGCGGATCGGATAAGGTTTCGTTTCTCAAAACGGTTAAAGGACTCAGGGATGATTTGGTCGTGGAGATAGGAGAACAAATTTTTGTAGTGAGATGAGTCATAACTTACAACAGTGCAGATCATGCGGGTTTCAGGGGAGTCATATGCAGGATAGGATAGGGCTTCCACCAGGAACTCGTAGTGTAGTTCATGTTCAGGCTGTTGTAAAAGAGTAGATAATGTTGCCATTGCATCAGCAGCCTTATTCTCCATTCTGGGTATTTGCTCAAATGTGATAGAGATGAAGTATTTCTTTAGATCATCGACCATTCTCTTGTAAGGAATGAGCTTTTCATCTTTGGTTTGGTACACATCATTGACCTGGTGGATGACTAGTTGTGAGTCTCCATGAATGTGCATCTCTGTAACTCTCCACTGTATTGCCATTTTCATACCATTGAGAAGTGCCTCATATTCAGCAATATTGTTTGTGCAAGGAAACTTTAATCTGAATGCTTTGGGTATCGAGTATCCTTGAGGAGTAATGAACAATATGCCTACGCCGGATCCATTCTGTGTGTAGGAGCCATCAAAGAATAATCGCCATGCTCTAGAAGAGAGGTGCATGATAGAGGAATCGGGAAATTCCATTTGCATGGGTGTATCATCAAACAGTGGTGCTTCAGCTAACTGATCAGCAATGACCTGTCCTTTGATAGCTTTTCTTTCAACATATTCAATGTCAAATTCGCTCAAGAGCATGACCCATTTAGCTAGTCTACCTGTGAGGGCAGCTTTGCTTAGGAGATATTTCAGTGGATCAATTTTAGCTACCAAATGAGTAGTATGAGCTAACATATAGTGTCTCAATTTCTGTGATGCAAAGATCACAGCGAGACATGCCTTCTCTATCATTGAGTAGTTCTTCTCATAGGCCACTAAAGTTCGGCTGATATAGTAGATGGCTCTTTCTTTCTTGTTCTCATCATGCTGTGCTAGCAATGCCCCCAGTGATGTATCTGTTGCGGAGACATATAATATTAATGGCTTCCCATGAATAGGAGGCATCAATATAGGTGGATTTGATAGATACTTCTTGATATGTTTAAAGTTGTTCTCGCATTCTTCATTCCATGCAAAGGTCACACCTTTATGTAATGTTTTTGTAAAAGGTTGTGAGATGTCTGCTAGCTGTGATATGAATCTTCTGATAGATTGAACTCTGCCTTGCAACGTCCTCATTTGATTGATATTTGTGGGAGGTTGCATCTCTATTATAGCCTTGACCTTAGCTGGATCAACTTCAATGCCTTTCTTGGAGACGATGTATCCTAGGAGCTTTCCAGAAGTGACTCCAAAAGCACACTTTTTAGGATTTAGTCGAAGACTAAATTTTTCCATTCTGTCGAGGATCATGCTCAAGTCTGTTAGATGTTCAGTTCTAATCATGGATTTTGCCAAGGTATCATCTACGTAATCCTCCATTGTTCTATGCATCATATCATGAAAAATAGATGTCATTGCTCTTTGATATGTAGCTCCAGCATTTTTGAGTCCGAATGGCATAACATTCCAACAGAAAGTTCCCCACGCACATGTGAAAGCTGTTTTCTCTTGATCTTCTGGAGCAATTTTGATTTGGTTGTATCCCGAAAAGCCATCCATTAAGGAATACATTTCATAGCCCGCAGTCATGTCCACTATCATATCAATGTTAGGTAGTGGGAAGTCATCCTTAGGGCATGCTCTGTTCACATCTCTAAAGTCCGTGCACACTCTGATTGAACCATCTCGTTTGGAAACAGGTACAATGTTGGAAATCCACTCAGCATAGTCTATGACACGGATGAATCCAGCTTTTAGGAGTTTTTCTAGTTCTGCTTTGACTAAGAGTGCAACATGAGGATGCATCTTTCTCAATTTTTGTTTCATTGGTTTTACTCCGGGAGCAATGGATAGATGGTGCATAATGAGATTGGGATCCAATCCTGGCATATCTGAATATTTCCATGCAAAGTTGATCTTTTTCTCTGATAAGAAGATAGTGAAGTTTTGTTTCTCTTCGTCTGATAGAGATTGTGCTACATGTACCAATTGTGGTTCCTCTATTGTACCCAAATTGATGGATTGAGTTGGCTCAATCAGAACTGGAGATCTATCCTGTAAATGACTTGGAAGGACATCAAATATCTCATCCTTAGGTGCCTCAGAGAGGTTTTCACCTTCAGATACGTCTTTTCTTTTTACTTTTGTCGGTTCTGAGACTGCCACAAAGTGGTTTTCACCCTCAGAACTCTTTTTCTTTTTCTTTTTACTCTTGTTTTTCTGACTAAGATATTTGATGTCCGACTCGGTCATGCTGACACTCGGTTCACTGATGGAAGTACTCATAGGCTCAACTGCATTGAGGTAGCAGGCAAGGGCATAGTCATTTGGGAAGGTATACATACCATGGTTTGGGTTGGTGGAAGTTTGGTCGATAAGATCAGGGCGTTGGATAGTCAAAGCGGGAAAGGCTTGGGATATGGTGTTCACGGATGTGGATATGTCATCATTGGTCCTAACCTGACGCTCAAGTTCAAAGGTGATATTACAACTCAGAATGTTCAATTCGTGAATAGGCTCAACATCATCATAGGAGTCCTCTTCAGCCATAGGTGGATCAGACACGTTAAGTTCATTGTTTCGCTCTAGACCTACGTTGGGTTGAGAGACATATTGGTGAATAACATCAATAGATTTCTCTGTTATAAGCTCATCTTCTTCTGGAATGGCACCCCATTCATAATCATTTGACTCATCTTCTGATTCAGAATCTCTAGGAAATCTTAGAAAGTGCGTGAAATTAGGATGAATACCCCAAGAAGGATTACCCTCAGTCTCTGACTTGAATTCATATTCATGGGAATCAGTGTCAGAATAACTACCCCCTACTTCTTGATCAGTTTGATTGCCTTCGAGATTGGCTGGTTCTTGTGGTACAACCATCTCTTGCGCTACAGTAGGTTCTTGTGTTTCTACTACATTAATTCTTCTGATAGGATCATCTGTATCATCAAGAAGATCTTTGATCTCTTTAGGCAATTTTTCATAGGGGATAAGCTCAGAGCTATCTGAATCATCATCAGAGGGTTCTGTTTCTTCTTTCTTAAGAAGGGGTTCTCCTGGTGCAATTTGTTCTATGACATGAGAACAACCACCTCTGAGATGATAGGGTTTCTTTTTAAACCCTATGCCACCAGTATCTTTTTTGGCTCGACCAATATGTGAAATGGGGGTCACAAGACCCTTTCCCCTAATTCCTAGAGGTCCTTGACCAGAATATCCCATCTTGGCTATCAATTTGTTTCCTGGACCATATGAATTAGAAGGGACTGTAGGTGCTATAGATTCACTAGGTTGAACAATTTTAGATTCAGAATCCTCTTTATATAGCCATGCCAGCACAGCTTCATCCTCTTCAAATTCTTGTTTAGATACTTGCTCCACCACAAAATGTCTTTTGTATGCTTCCATAGGTTCCTTAGGTTCTGATTTAGACTGCTTCAAGGATTGGCCATATGACTTAGGTGAGATTGGGAGAGATGTCAGAGACAAGACTGGCTCTATAGTGTATTCTCCCATCCCATTTTCTTTGATATTGATCTCTTTAGCAATGTCATCCATCTTAGATGTGGAAGCCACATTTTGTTGCTTGATGGAAGATTCTCTATTATTGGGAACAAGTTTATCGGCACTTTCCTTCAATGTATTGCAAGTTGTACTCAGATCAGCTGGGATAGTAACCTCCACTCCTTCATAGGGAAATTTCAAGCATTGATGGTATGTTGAAGGAATAGCCTGCATTTCATGTATCCAGGGTCTCCCTAGAAGGATATTGTAAGCTAATGGTAGATCGAGCACCTGACATGTGGTATCTTTGATGACTGGACCCACCCGGATGGGCAAGACAATGGTGCCTTTAGAAGCTCTTTCTTGTTCATCATAGGCTTTTATGGTGATCTTCTTTCGAGGATCAATAGCCATCTCTGAGAATCCCAACTGTGTGATTAAGTTGTAAGAACAAATGTTGAGGCCTGCGCCCCCATCTATCAACACACGTTTGACTCGACGGTTCTGGATCAAGACTTCTATGTGCAAGGGCTGATTATGTGGGTGACTTAGGGAGTTGTCATCCTCTTCTGAAAAGGAGATATATTGCGGAGATGTTAGATGACCAACCATAGTTTGGAACCTGTCTAGATCTAGATCATTAGGAACATTAGAGCTGAGCAAAGCTTTGTCTAGGATATCTCGGTGAGCTGGAGAGATTCGAAGTAACTCAAACATAGAGATTTTGGCATTGGTATGCTGGAGTTGTTGTACGATGCTGTAAGATGTAGGTCTGGTATCCTTTGGATTGGGAGTTTTCGAGGCAACCTTCTGCTTAGAAGCAGATGTGAGATTGAAAGGTATCTTAGGGACAGCAAATGAATTTGGTGTTTGTCCTTTCAGATGTGTCTGAGCTTGTGATCTGGTAACTGCATTAGCTGAGGAATGATTTCTATCTCTTCGTAGAATCGTGATGACATTACAGCTCTCAGAGAGGCATGGTTCCACCATATTGATGACAGCATCATTTCCAGGGTAACCATAGTTGACTTTTGCCCCCATGTTAGGCTAAGAAGTGGAAACTCCCTTGCCATGTTGTGGAAAAGGTTCTGTAAATGCTGTGTGATCATTATTGCTGGTAGGATTATCGATTGTGATGTCCCCTTGATCTATCAAGTCTTGAATGGTATGCTTCAAATGGAAGCATCCATTAGTTCTGTGGCCTTTAGTTTGATGGAAAGCACAAAATTCATTATCTTTCCACCAACATGGTTTTGGATCCGGATCAGGTTTTCGGATTGGTGGTAAAGAGATCATGTTATCAGCTATCAGGGTCCTCAGAGCAGATTCCAAAGATTCTCCCAGGGGAGTAAACTTTCGTTTATTATCCCATCGTTTGAATGGCTTCTTTGGAGATGGTTCAGTAGATTTTTGCTCTGAAGCTTCAATGGCTTTGGTGGCAAGGGTGAGATTGTAGGCCGGTGCCTTTGATGGGGTGTGGATAGTGTCAACAACACCGTCAGAGACGATACCTTTGTTTCTATTCCAGGTCTTGTTTTTATCTTTTGAGCTAGATCCCGATTCAGACTTGTCCTTTTGAAGTGTGATTTCTCCTTTCTTGACAAGTACTTTCTCAATCTTGATTGCATTATCCACCATTTTATCAAAAGATACATGATCTTGCATTTGCAATGGATAGTTGAGCTCTGGAACAAGGTTATTGATAAAGATTTCAAGTTTCTCCATTTCAGGAATTGGTCTAGCATATAAAGAAAACTTCTTTCGCCACCTCTTGAGAAAAGTTAGGAATGATTCCCCTGGATATTGCTTGAGGTTACAGATATCGATCATGGTAATCGGATGTTGAATATTGTAGGAATATTGTTGATAAAACAATTTAATCAATTCCTCAAAAGTTTTGATTGTAGAAGGTAATCTTGAAAACCACTGAATGGATGCTCCTCCCAAGGATCTAGGAAAAAGACGCATTAGATAAGTCGGTTCATGCATGAATTCCATGGATTGTGTACAGAACTCTCTGACATGATCTTGAGGATCAGAGTGCCCGTCATATTTGTCATACTTTGGTATCTCCACTCTTTTTGGGAATGGAGGCATATACAAGTCTTTGTCAAAAGGGAAAGGACAAAGGGCCTCCATGGAGAATTCCTTGGGTTCCTTCTCTTTCTCAATTTTATTCATTTTGACCTGCATAGCGTGCAGCTGGTTCATTATGGCCGTCATCGGAGTTTCTTCCTCATGTGTGATGATATCTTCGACATTGAAGTGAGGAGGAAGTTTAGCTCCTTCTTGGGCTAATTGCAAAAAGTATGCCTCTCTATCCATTTTCAAGAAATGCCTCATCATTCTTTTGAATTCATCATCATTCTGACACCGATGGATTTCAGAGGGTGTAGGGTCTTGGTCGGCATTATGTTGAGAATGGTGTCCCTGGGATCCTCCTCCTAGAGAACCATGGTTTGTCCCTGCTTGAGACATGGTAGGAGTTTTTGGGCTCCCTGGAATAGATTGAGGAAGAGTTTGTTGATTACCTCTGTGAGTTGATAGAGGAGGTATGTAACCAGTTTTTAATCGAAAGTTACCGAGACCGTCGTCTTCGTAGATACCTGACTTGATGAGTTGTTCAAGAGTTGGACCCGGGGTATTGGTCAAAAGTAAGTTCTGAGATGTTTCTTCTGATTTCTTGTGTGAAGAAGCTCTGGTCTCCACCATTAACTTTGAATGAAACAGAAGAAAAGGATGAAGACAACTGAAGAACAATTTGATTCGAGAAAATCGGATGGCGCAACCTTGTCAAGATTATGATAGTTTTGAAGATCTGATGAGATGTGGGTGAAGGAAACTGTGCCCTGGATGTATGGGATAGATCGCCCAAAAGATAGCGGACACGAGTTCTCAACACTTAGTTTGTTTTTGAAGATTGATTGATTAAAGATTGATAGTTATGACAAGGTTTTGACACGAGATAAAAAGGACTCAAATTGATCAAACAGAAGACTAGATCGGATTCAAAAGATCAAACTCAGAAAATGGTAGAATGCTCAATAGCTACTGCTCTGTTCCTGACACAATGATATTTTTGACAGATTCTGGAACTAGGCTGGAAACATTGGATATCTTGCAATTTGACAATTTCTGACAACTTTCTCAAATTTTTCCAAACGACACTCTGCAGACTCGTACGACACTGGGTAGTCTATGAAATGACAGTTGCTAAACTCATACGACAGCTGGGTAATACTGAAATGACACTTGACAAAACTCGTACGACTTTTGACTTCTTGAAATGACTTTTGACTCCAGAAAGAACTTTACGTCAATTTTTGCAAAATTTAAGATTTTCAGTTTTGGATTGTTTGCAAATTGTACTGTCCAAATTTTGAAGGTTATACCAGATTTGATCATTTTTTAATAGCCAAGTAGATAAATAAGCACGCAGAATAGCAAGCAAGTGATTCCAAGCACGTCTGAAAACAATGAACAAGGGCAAAAGCAACCTTGCGCATGAACAATCAAGTGACCAAATTGTGCTAATCCCTGAGAGTACTAATTGTGTATGTTCTGAAAAGTTTTGCAATAACACACATATACCTGAGAATGAAAAATTGGCCTCTCTAAGGTTTTTAGTAATGGTTTGACTCTGCAACTTTTATGATTCAAAGGGGTGAACTCCAATCCCGGCGCACCAGGGTTTTGACACAGTCCGAGAACTTAATCTTCAAGAGCTGCTAGGGAGATCTGACAACCCAACAATGAACCATACCCGTGGAGATTTCTTCCACAAGGACATTTATATAGCGGCTGTCACTACCACGGCGAAAATGGCTATGACCGCTTGAGGTTCCGTCAACGCAGTTTGCCCTGTGAAGGGATTGTCCGCTACGGTTAACCCTCTCTAAAGATGACTCACAGAGTTATACCACAAGGGGACTTGGCTCCAGATTCAAGGTTTTGACACCTCTTCACTTTTAACCCAAACAAAGCAAGCAGATTAATCCGACACGCTAAGACAAAGTTTTGTTCCACCAAGGTCTGTGATATCAACTCCACGTGATCTATCAACCTCTCCGGGGAGAGAATGTATCAATCAATAAGAGAAGATGCACTAACCAATTTTGATTCACCAAAGCTTGTGATATCAACCCTACGTGATCTATCAACCTCTCCGGAGAGAGAATGTGTCGATCACTAAGAGAAGATGCACTAACCAAGTTGAATGTGAAACGCACTAAGTATCCTCCCTACCTACAAGGATTCTGTCATCAAGAAGGATTTCGCTGGGAATCCAATCTTTCAAGAATCACGAATAGTGTTCATAGGGCCTAATTACTATGTGAGCACAGATATATGTTCTGAAAGTAAATCTACCAAAAGCATTCAAAAAGTAGAAAGAGGAACACTTAACGCTTAAAGCAAATATGAGATGAGTCCACAAGGTGGAACACTTAACACCTCACACAAGCTAAAAATGAGTCCCCAACTTAGAAAACAAGTGAGTTCCTAAAAGCACAAAAGGGTTGCCAAGTGGAACATTTAACGCTTCTGTCCTGTTGACCCCTCCCCTTTATGGCGCTGAGATTGCAACCACGGGGCGGAAATGAGGGGCCGGCGGATTAGCGAGTCCAATAACCCAAGATAGCAATCAAGATCAATCACAAGTATTCTAAGACTACTTAATGAATCCTTAAGGGTTCACAACCTAGTATCAATTATGCAAGTGTGTAGAAATAGATCAAAAGCATGAAAAGATGCACACAAGCTTGACACATAAGAGATTTATTTTAAGTCCCAAATCAAAATATTATTAGATGAAGGAGAATACCTGGGATCCTTGCAACGCACTTAGTAGATTTTGCTTGATTTTTAGCAATTTTTGTTGAGCTTTTCCATGCAAGCAAGTGACGAACTCTCCAACAAGCAAACAAGCAAACAAGATATGCAAAATATATTCAACTTATGAAAACCATAGGGTTAGCTCTAAAAATCAATTATTATCAGTAATAATAACCAGCAATCAACCCAAATGACAACTCATATCATTCATTGAACCATGTAAAAAAAATAAGTGCATACCCATCACAAAACTTTATTATTTTTTTTTTTGCATTTGACCTAGTCAACAAGATCTAATTTTTTTGATATGATTTTGGCCACAAAAATAGAAATTTAGAATAGAGACCCCTGCTAAAAAACAGAGAGCTTTCCAAAAATGCAAAAATTTTAGAAAAACCTCTTCATTTGTGCCCTAGAGACCCATTTTATCAAAACAGACCAGTTTTTGTAAATTGACTATTTGAGCTATGATATCATGTCCAAATTTAAAATACAAAGAATGGACCCCCTGTATAATTTAAAGAGCTTTCCGAAAATATAAAAATTTTCGAAAAATATGCTGATTTGCGTCAGATATTAATTTTTTCCGGAATTTCAAGAAAAAATTATTAAAAATTCAAAACATCTCAGAAAATTCTAAATTTTTTACTGTAGCTTTCATGACATGTCACCAACCTGCAAAAAAAATTTCAGATCAAAATTCCAAGCCGTTTGGGAGATAAAATTAAATCTTTGAAACTTTGGGGTTTTAGCTCCCAAAAAAATCAAAACTAGCATGCAAAGGTGGGTTGCCCCACGCTGGGCGCCAGAAATGTGTGTGTGAAAATTATACCTGATCTGTAGACACAACACTCAGTAAAACATTAGAGGTTAGCTATAATCAAAATCATGCAAAATTGAAAGCTATCTAACCAAGCGATTTACTGCCTTCTAATAGGTGCGAGATTAATGTTCTCAGATTGTAATCAAGATCAGTGACCTAGACGACACCTAAATGAAGGATTTGAATGCAAAAGATGGATATGGAATAAATGCAATTAAGCTATTTTTTGGATTTTTCTATGCAATAATAATTGTAAAAACTGATATGAAATCTATGCTAAATGAAATTGATATGCTATGAATGCTATTGAAAATTGATATGCTATGAATCTAACAATGATATGTAATATGAATGCAAAAAAAATAAGATTGATCTCACAAAGCTTTGAATTCGCAAGTTGATTCCTCAGTCTCCAATTCTCCAGCGTGATTATGCAAAATATGAGATGATTTGTGAAGAGCTAAAGCCTTAATTTATAGAAATCCAGGGCTTTGGAGGTGCATGAATAAAAGCCATAAATCACTCAAATTAACTCATCTTGATTTTTGAGTTATCTGATCATAAAAGATAGTTAATTCTCAAAATCATGCAAAAACATGCAAAAACAGCTTTTTAACTCAAATTAGAGTTTAGATCAGCTTTTTGAACTCCAAAAGGATGTTGAGTTCCAAAAAGTCAATAACTTGCATTGATTTTCTGATTTGGAGTTTAACTGTTTCTTTTGAATATGCATAATAATTAAGAATTAAATAAATAAATAAAGTGATTTATCCTCAACTCAACTGATTTTTGAAAATAAATAATTAATTTATGGGTTAATTAACTATTTATTCAAACTTTTATTAAAAATTATATTATTAAATAATGACAACATGCTTTAATTAATTAAATAAGAATTTAATCAATTAAAGATAGGAATTTTGATTTATTGTCAAAATTAAATAATACAATTAATAATAGATAGAATTAAATTTAATTACATAATTAAGTGGCAAATATTAAATCTAATTAATTAAATATGAAAATATTCAATTAATCAAATTTTAGGATAAATGTGATTTATTGCCAAATAATTATAAAATTAAAGATAATTAAGATAATTAGGAATATTACTAGGAATATTCTCCGATGCAAAATTTAAGATAATCAATTAGATTTGATGATGTTTAGATGTGCCTTAGATTAGGACTTTGATGTCGATTTCATATGATTTGATGATATAGGAGGTTAATGAACTTATAGCCCATTTTTGGGGTATTACAGTAACACTTCTATAGTTATCTCTATTCTCTTTTAAAGGTGATTGCGGTTGTTGATCCCACGAAGAAAAGTGCATGATGATACATAGTGTGAGAAAGAAGACATGAATACATGACATGTGTTATGTTCCTAGTTCAAAGATATTAAGATATGAAATGCATAACAAAGGGGATGTGGATGGATATGTATGCTATATAGAATATATGTGCATAATATGAGAAAAAAACATTCTGTAAGTTTGTGCAAAGGTTGTCATTGTAGTAACAGAAAAAATGATGTTTGAAGAGAATGGTAGGTTTGGTTAATGAATGTATGATGAGATTAATTTTTTTCTCTCATTATGGTTGTTGAATTGACGACAGAGTAACTCATTTTAACTTTATAAGTTAGGCTTTGATTGATTAAGAAGTTTATATCTATTGAGTGAGGATTTTGTTAACTTTGTTTTTCATAATAGTGATCGGAGATTTGAATACTGATAATAGAGTATGGATGAGGTGTTTCTAATGCAGTCTAGTGAGCTATTGCAGATTTCTAAAGAATAGTTTGCAGGAGTATATGCAATGAAAAATTGATCATTGGAAGTGTAAATAGTTTGCATGTTAAATGATGTTTTATTAACTGCATGCATAATTGTGATTGTTGGTACAGGAAAAAATAATATGAATGAGGATGACATAGATATATTATGCATTGACTAATGAGTTTTTATTGTCATGTGTCTATGTTAGTTTGAAGAAGTTTTGTGACAAAGTTTTGGTTGCTGGTTGGTCTAGTGAGGAAGCATATTATTGGAATTAAGATTGCCAATGTACAAATGTATATGAATGTCATATTTGTAGATGATGTCTTAGCATGTTATCATTGATTGATGCAGGTACAAAGAAAAGTAATAACACTAAAGTTTTCAGTGGTCGATGTATCTTTCTCAACAAAAGCAGATTGTAAAGTGAGTGTTTGTGAAATAGAAACAAGATCTCTATGGTGGTGATTTGTATCAAGTGATATGCATGGAAAAAGAGCAATCCTCTGATTTAATATTAAAAATAAATCAGTAAGGTGTTTATGCTTCTTGGAATGTGCATTCCTAAAATTAGTAAGGTGTTGGTACTCCTTTGAATGGGTGTTCCTAAAATTAGTAAGGTGTTGGTGTACCTTGGATTGGGCGCTCCTAAAATTATAAGGGGTTTGTGCTCATACTGTGGGTGCTTTGAATTTTGGCTAGTGAGGCCTAATAAAAATATTCATATAGTGGTTTTTTACCCTTAGGGGTTTTCCACTATAAAACATCGTGTCATGTATCTAAATGTGTGCATATGTTTTTTTTTTATGTTATCTTATATCTAATGCACATACTTCTAAGTTTGTTGATGTTATCATATGATGTGCTATATATGATAATTATTTAAAGTTAATGTTTCAAATGGTTAAGGATCTTGTTTTATAGATCACTTATTCACCGCCCCCTCAATGATCCTAGTATTCCAACAAGTTGTTCCAAGGAGTATTCGTGCCACAATTAGTTCAAGAGTTTTCTCTTAGCTTGGATTAACCTCTTTTAGGCATTGAATAAGGCTTCCATTAAATTGACCTTACTCTCTTAAGGTGAAGTATGTAATGAGAGAATGTCAAGAACTGAGAAAATTATATTGAGGTTTCTAATGCTTATCTAAAATTAGATCATTTTATTAAATTTATGTGTCAAACATATTAATAATTTCTATAGCTAAAGCTTTAGAGTTTCATTTAAAATTTTGAAATGACATGGATAGGTTTCAAAACTACTTAATAGAGAGGGGTTTATTTTTTAACAATATAGTTGAATAGAGGCAAAATGGCATCACCTCTATTGAGTGTAATGTGTAATGTGTGTGTAGAGAATGTGTATGGGGGAAATATGAGATTCACTCCCAAATCCAAATTCCCAAAGGAGAGATCCAATTTGATCAACCAAAAGGTTAATGCACAATTGAATCAATCTATGGAGAATATGAAGGAGAGAGAAAAACCCTATATTTCCCTATGGTTGAATTATGCTTGAAATCTGAAATAATTGAAATACAAATACTAACCTTAAATTAGGGAAAGTCTAGAAAATACCAATTTTTGATGTTTGTGTGTACTTTCAGGCAATTCTACAACCTATTTCGGACTGGAAATGCCGAGATGAAGAAAACCCATAAATCTTTTATCTTTCTGACACCAGGTAGTCTTCGACCCTCATAAAAGGTCAAAGGCTAGATTCTTTGTTTGAAGGTTGATTATGACCTTGTTCACAGATCTCAGAAGTTTTCTGAAAAGGGTATCCAAATCCCCTCTTAGATCCAAAATCCCGCACCTATATGTGCAAGAAAATGGGGGTTTTGTTTGTATGGGGGGTTTGCCTTGGTCAAACCCCAATTTAGGAATTAATCTTGAAATTGAATTGAAATGTAGTGTGCATAAACAAAGCAATTGAAACAAATCACCTCGCTTATGTTGAAGTCCTTGTAGAGGATTCGAATCCTCAAATCCACAAGCAGGAATGCTTCAATGGATGTAGAATGAATGTAGGATGTCTCTAATCAATGGTATTTGATCTTCAACACCAATCTTGAATTGATCTTTGCATATGTAGAGGCTTGGATAAATATATAATGATGGATCTTCAAGGGGGCTCCAAAGAGATTGAATCCTTCAATGGCTAACAATGGATCTCCTTGATAGATGAATGCTTGAACTCTTGAATGCTTGAAGGCTTGCTTGAATGCTTGAATACTTGTTTGCACTTGCTCATGAAATTGCTTGATTGTGGATGTGAATAATGGATTGCAATTGCTTGAGATGAGATATGAAAATGAGAGAGGAAGGCCTCCTTTTATAGTGAACTAGGGCACAATCCTCTAGAGGGGCCACCTTGGAGAATTAAATCTCAATTAGGTCCTAAATTTTAGAAAATATACCTAGATTAAATGTAATTTAAGGATTTACCATTCTGAAACTTGAAATGGACAATCCAAAGGTGGGAAAACAAATATCCCCGAAATCTGACACTCGAAAATCAAGGAATTTGAAATTTGGACAGGAGGGGCAGAATCAAGCTCGAACCTGACTAGGTTAGGATCGAGGTTGATCCTGACTAGGTTAGGATAGAGGTCGACTTTGACCCCATAAGGTCGACTTTAACCTTATGGTCAAAAAGCTCAAATTCCTGGCCTAGAATGTTAGGAAATGCAGATATGAAGTGAAAATCAGGGTTAGAGAAAAGCAGAACAGGGGGGAAAAGCCAAATACATGCAAAGACCTGATCAAGGTGCTTAACATGACCCCAGACCTCTTACTCAGAGGGATAAACACTCTTATCATGGAAGTGCTTCCATTTTAAGATGATACATTAAGCCCCCACTTTAGCAAGAGTATGGACTCGATGCAAACTCTTGGTAAAGGAGGTCAGAATGAAAAGATAATCTTATCGTAATCCAAGGGACAAAGAAAAACCTTAAGCCCCCAGGGACTCAAGTCTTCGTCGACTCCTAGATCACAATAAGAGAGACATCTCTAGAAAGAGAAAAAAAGGGTGTGATTACCTCGCTTAATGAGAGCTTATGTCCCATTGTGAACCACACAAGAAAATGGCGCAACTGGAAAGATGGAATTGAATTGCCTAGTGAATGTGGCTACTCACTAGTCAACCCATCAAGGATTCACCCTTAGGAATATTCTATTCCATAAGAATAAAACCAAAAACAATAGAGATCTAGTCTTAAGGACACCTCTGACCTTAAGGGATCAAAATATATGTATATTTGAAACTGGAGGGATCAAGAGATCCTAAAATATAAATCCATGCTTTAAGGATTAGTTACTAATCCAAAAAGGGAGAAAAAGTATCTTGAAAAATAATATGTGCATATCGAAAAGTGTGTGTGTGCAATAGGTGAGCAGAGCGTATGCCCCCACATTAAAGTCATTGCTGATACTTTAACATGAGCAATGGCTTTAACGAAAACATAAACAACTCCATTGATTACATTTCCACATCGAGATGCCCCCAGACAAAGAAAAATCAAGGGAAATATCACAGAAACATATAGAGAACACTGAAGGGATCTACCTACCATTGGGTCAGTATGATCATAAGATAATATATGTATGATATTATTGCAAATGAATTGACATCATTCCCCAAAGAAAGTAGAACTACCATCACAAAGGAGGAAAGATCACATAAGATATACGAAGGAGAATCTTTTCGGACCATGACATGGAGACCAAAAAGAATTAGTGCTACCATATCTCAAATCCAAGCAAATTACACAAGGAAACATTTACGAACAATAGCACATTTACAACATAACATTGAACAACACATAGAAGAATAGAGATACATGTAGAAGAATTTGAACAACAGTTTCAATTCCTTCATCTCCTTGCACCAATTGAGTAACTAGGATCGTATAAAAGAATCTAACAACATTTGGCAAACACATTATGGGAGAAGCACAGTACAACAGGCAAACACACAACAAAGCTACCACGAAGGACAAGCCAATCAAGCATGCCGCCTACTCTCCCCATCTCATTGTATATCATTTAGGGAAGGTGGGTAACTCGCAAGAGGGACTATATCCAACATAGTAGGAATGATAGCCAGTTCCAAACAAGGATCCTCTTGAGAATCACAATGTTTGACACTAGGTGTAAGAGTTAATTGTGATGAAAGCATATAGGTAAATCAATGTCAATAGTCTCATATTCATCATTAACATCATCAGTATCATCAAGAGTATCTTCTTCATCCAAATTAATCAAAATAGGATCTAAGATATGAATAGAATCATCATAATCATGCATCTTAACATCATTATTAGTAACAACCTCTTCTAACACATCATGCATAGATTTATCTGAAGAAGGTAGAGATCTTTGAAGAATAGAATTATGAGCTTTAGCATGAGCACGATGCTTTTTATGACGTTCATTAGTAGATCGATTACATTTTGATTTATTTGAAATAGGTTGAGAACTAGGAGGAACAATCATAGGATCCTTCACAGGTTCTTTAGGAAGATCAATAAAATTATTAACAATAGAAGAAATAATCACAGGATCTTTGATAGGTTTGATAGAAGGAACTTGATTAACAGAACTAGAAGCCATAGTTAAAGGAGGTAGAGAAGGTGTAGGCAAAAGACCATGATTAAGATCCATAGGAGGTATGCTTAATTCAAGAATCTTATGATATTTATAGGCTTGATATGATCAAAAAGATTATCAGGTCGAGGAGGACATGAATTAGGTAATGAAGGCCAAAAGATATCAAGAGCAACACAATCTCTGGGCCTAGAAGGTTGATATAAACTATGGTTAATCGTCTTCACTTCATCATCATGAATGACCTTAAGACACTTATGGATAGGTGAAGCAACAACATGCATGGCATTCAACCAAGGCAAACCTAGCTTAACTTGAAATTGATCAAAAGTAGGAATCACAACAAAGGTAGTGTTCACAATTTTTCCACAAAGTTCAACCGGTAAAGTAATAGAACCAAATGATGGATAAAGAAAACCATTACAAGTTTGAATCCACACATCTGATGTATCATAAAAGTCACATTGTAAGATTTTCATAAAAATATTTTCTTCAGTAATAACATTGACTAAGGATGTAGTATCAACAAGACAACCATGAGTAGGTTTCTAAGAAATCCTAGCAGCAATGTAAAGTGGACCATTAGGAGCTTTAATAGTCTCAACATCATCAAAGGTAATCAAAAGTTTTTGAGGTCTTTTATTCCTAGGTTGTTGTCGAGGTTTAGGTTGAGTTTTCAGTTTAGGTTTAGGTTTTGGTCAAGGTTGAGATTGAACTTGAGGTTGATGTGGAGATACAGATTGACCAACATGCTCTACTTGATTAACAACATGATTGAGATCATCCATCTTTGAATCATACACAATTTCCATTGCAGATGGTTGAGCTATTGTATTAGTATCATGCATAAGTAAAGGGTTCGTATAGATTTGAAGGTTTTGATTAGGAGGAGAGATAGATTTGTTCCCACTACCATCAAGATTATCAATAGATAAGGCCTTAGAGTCAATTAAGTCTTGAACCTTATGTTTTAGAGAATAACATTTCTCAGTATCATGACCATTCTGACGATGATATTGACAAAAAGAATTTTGATCAAAAGATTTAGATGCAATCGTAATATGTAAAAGAGGTTGAATAGGAGGTAAAGTAATCATATTAGCAGCTAACAAACTATTCATAATAGCATGTAAAGATTCAGAAAGAGGAGTAAACATACAATTTAATTGAAAAGCAGTGGATGCAAAAGTGGCATTGTGAGATGCAACAACAACTTGATCAGCAACTGCATTCGCTTGTTTGTTTATCTTGACATAATTGTTGAATTTTTGAAATTTGTTTGGATTAGGAGTAGCATCACTCTTATCAATTGGAATAGGAGCCATTGGAGTGTTGCTCTCAAATTGACTTACTTGTAATTGATAATGATGAAGCACTGCACAAAGTTGTTGAAAAGAGGTAAATTTAGTAAGCATAATCTTATCTCTAATATCCTTTTGCAAATTTGAAATAAACATACATTGGATATCAATATCAAGAACATGATAGGAAATTTGAGCATGCAAATGCTTAAATCTACCAATAAATTCAGTCAATTTTTCTTTAGCACTTTGTTTACAATGCATCAAATCAGTCAAAGACACTTGCAAGCCAATGTTGTTTTGAAATTATTGAATAAAGGCATTAGCAAGTTGTGGAAAGGAATCAATGGAATAAGGAGGCAAGGAACAATACCATTGTAAGACCTTGTCATGAAAGGTTCTAGCAAACAGTTTGGCTAAAATCCTATGATCATGAGCATAATCACTACAAAGGATTTGGAATGTTTTAACATGATGAGAAAGATCTCCTTTTCCATTATAATTCTCAAGACAAGGCATCTCACCTTGCTAAGGAACATGAGTATGAATAATGTGTTGGGACAAGGGACTTCCCATGTCACATGTAGGAATACTAAACTTGTTTTGAGTTTAAGGAAGTGAGTTGTTGTTGTAAGGATGACATAGTTTGAGCCAAGCTGTTGATTGTTGAATCATTAGAAGAAATAGGAGGAGTAGCAACATTAGACACACTAGGTAAAGTGTAAGAAGCTGCAGGAATAGAAGACACAACTGGAGGAACACTAGGAACTAAAGTTGGAAGCAGATTGGAATAAGTAAAAGGAACATTATGATATGAAGGTTGTGATGTAAGAAGGGACACGAGAGGAACACTCATAGGAATAGAGGGAACCGTCACAGTCACCAGAGGAGTATAGGTAGGAATACTAGGTAAAGGATTAGAAGAAGGTTCAACACTAGTGGTAGGAGGAATCAACCCTAAATCTTGAGCTTCTTGAGTTAAAGGTTTAACATTTGAATGCAAAAGGTGAGTAATACCACGCAAGAGGTTAACACCTTGATCACTATCACAAAGAACTTTCTTAAGAGCCTCTATAGCTTGAATAGAATCTTGATTATGGTTTTCTTGAATAAGCCAATTACCCATTTTATCAAGTTCAGTTGAAAGTTTTTGGACTTGTTCAGGAGGAACTCTTAAAGCATCATCCTCATCATGAGATGAGTGAGAAGAGTTTTTTTCCATTTTAGGATTGGAATCATGAAGAATCAAGTTATCATCCGGGATCCTAAGGAAAGGAGAGGAAGATTTAGGATCAAAGGTACCCATGAGTCTACGACTTCTTCTAACTGGAATGTTATAAGTAGGACTAGTAGTAGTAAAGCTCATAAACCAATGTAATGAACTAAACTAAGAACACATAAAGCATGAATATTTTTGTATTTTTGAAATCTAATTAGCATGCAAGATCTAACACAAAGGAAAAGTCTAATACTAACAAGATAAAAAGGAAAACATAATAGGGCATCCAATTCCACAAAAGAAAAGAGAGTAAGTATGTCAGGTTCACCAAAATGAATAGAGGTAAAATGGAATCACCTCTATTGAGTGTAATGTGTAATGTGTGTGTAGAGAATGTGTATGGGGGAAATATGAGATTCACTCCCAAATCCAAATTTCCAAAGGAGAGATCCAATTTGATCAACCAAAAGGTTAATGCACAATCAAATCAATCTACAAAGAATATGAAGGAGAGAGAAAAACCCTATATTTCCCTATGGTTGAATTATGATTGAAATCTAAAATAATTAAAATATAAATACTAACCTCAAATTAGGGAAAATCTAGAAAATGCTGATTTCTGATGTCTGTGTGTACTTTCGGGCAATTCTACAACCTATTTCGGATTGGAAATGCCGAGACGAAGAAAACCCAGAAATCTTTTATCTTTCTGACACTAGGTAGTCTTCGACCCTCATAAAAGGTCAAAGGCTAGATTCTTTGTTTGAAGGTCGATTTTGACCTTGTTTGCAGATCTCAGAAGTTTGTCGAAAAGGGTATCTAAATCTTCTCTCAGATCTGAAATCCCACACCTGTACCTATAAGAAAATGGGGGTTTTATTTGTATGGGGGGTTTGCCTTGGTCAAACCCCAATTTAGGAATTAACCTTGAAATTGAATTGAATTGTAGTGTGCATAAATAAAGCAATTGAAATAAATCACCTCGCTTATGTTGAAGTCCTTGTAGAGGATTTGAATCCTCAAATCCACAAGTAGGAATGCTTCAATGGATGTAGAATGAATGTAGGATGTCTCCAATCAATGAAATTTGATCTTCAACACCAATCTTGAATTGATCTTTGCATATGAGGAGGCTTGGATGAATGTAGAAGGATGGATCTTCAAGGGGGCTCCAAAGAGATTGAATCCTTCAATGGCTAACAGTGGATCTCCTTGATAGATAAATGCTTGAACTCTTGAATGCTTGAAGGTTTTCTTAAATGCTTGAATACTTGCTCGCACTTTCTCATGAAATTTCTTGATTGTGGATGTGAATAATGGATTGCAATTGCTTGAGATGAGATATGAAAATGAGAGAGGAAGGCCTCCTTTTATAGTGAACTAGGGCACAATCCTCTAGAGGGTCCACGGTGGAGAATTAAATCCCAATTAGGTCCTAACCTTTAGAAAATATACCTAGATTAAATGTAATTTACGGATTTACCATTCTGAAACCTGAAATGGCCGATCCAGAGGTGGGAAAACAAATATCCATGAAACCTGACACCCAAAAATTAAGGAATTTGAAATTTGGACAGGAGGGGTAGAATGAAGCTCAAACCTTACTAGGTCAGGATCGAGGTCAATCCTGACCAAGTTAGGATAGAGGTCGACCTTGAACAGGGCAAGATAGAGGTCGACCTTGAACAGGTCAGGATAGAGGTCGACCTTGAATAGGTCAGGATAGAGGTTGACTTTGACCCCATAAGGTCAACTTTGACCTTATGGTCAAAAACCTCAGATTCTTGGCCCAGAATGTTAAAAAATGGAGATATGAAGTGAAAATCAGGGTTAGAGGAAAGCAGAATAGGGGGTAAAAGCTAAATACATGCAAAGACCTGATCAAGGTGCTTAACATGACCCCAGACCACTTACTCAGAGGGTTGAATGCTCTTATCATGGAAGTGCTTCCATTTTAAGATGATACAATACTGTTGCTTTATAGCTTATGCATTAAGTCATTTTCTTATGGCACATCTACATTTCATAATACAATCTTCTCTATTGTCTAGTTTATGTTCAAACTATAATATATTCTATTTAAAGATTTGTTATTTTCTATAATGCGTAGATTTTAATATTTGAACAAATGATGAACTATTTTATAAGTCCACCAATGAAAATAAATAGTTTGAATAGTAAGTCACACTACAACAATATCAAAAATAAATTTTAAGCCATTTTAACAATACACCAATGACATTGAATAACTTGTACACTAAGCCACACTAGATCTAAACTAGGGGCTTTTTAAAAAAGTTTAAGTTTTTAAAATCTACGCACTAAGCTTTTTTCATTGAAAATAAACTAGATCAAATTTAAATAAGCACACAACAATTTACAAATGCCTACCAAAAAATTTAAAATAGTTTAAGCTTTAAAAAATCATAGGTTGAATTCAAGCAAGGCTTGCAATTGAACTGAGATCTAAAACTCATGTAGTTGTAACCATTTTGAGAAATACTAATTCATAGTTTTCTTCCCACTATAAGAAATTTTTTAATCTACATGATCATATTTGCATGACCATAACTAAATCAACTAAAACTATAAACCATTCCAACAACAAATGAAGAAAATGAATAGTTAGAACAAGTCACACCACATCTAAACCAAGAAATTGAAAAAAACAAAACAATTAGCATATTTCAAAGCCCTCCCTCAGATACAACCCACTTCCTTAAGAAATATATAAAAAACCACGCATTTTCATCTTTTTGCAATTGTATATGTTTTACGAAGACACCACACATGATACAAAAATAGTCATGATAGCTTAAAGACTTCGCTCAACCATTACTTAGCTCATTCTTAGGCCTTGCTAAAACCACAACATTTAAAAACAAATAACAAAAACCCACAAAATTTTAAAAAAAATCAAGAAATACATGCAATTGAATTGACATCTAAAAACCATGTAACTTTGGTACTATGAAAAAGACTAATTCATAGTTTTGTTCCCACCAAAAAAAGATTTCTAAAATGGGTGATCATATTCAAGTGCAACCATAGCTAAACCAAAAACAAATTGTAACCCATTTCTTAAATAGACAAATCAAACAAAACAAAAACACTTACAAAACCTCAAATCCTAAGCTCAACCCTTGGTTGCTCTTTCTTAGCCCTTGCTCAAATAACAATGGTGGTAATAGATAACAAAAACCTACACAATTTTAAAAAAATATAAAAAAGTCCCGTAATTGGACTAAGTTGTAAAACCATGTGCTTTTTTCGACAATGAGGAAAAATAATTCACCATCTGAAAATAGATTTTTAAGATTGATAATCATATTTGGCTTGCTATAGCTAAACCAACAACAAATTATAATTGACAATAATTACTTTGAATAATAGATAGTTTGAACGAGTAATGTAAAATTCACACCAAAAAATTAAACAAAATACTCACCATACCTAAAAGCCCTCCCTCATCCCTTACTTCGCTCCTTCTCAACCCTTTCTCAAATGTAGTGCAAAAAATAATACGAGTTAAAATAAATCCCATCAAAATAAACTCTCCCATGAATACTTCATAGAATCTTAAATGTTACATAAAAAATAATGTACTGACATGTAGGTCTACAGATGTAGAAGTATTCCAAACACAATACATGTAGACACTTTTCCCCCCATTATTCATAATTAAAATGACAAAAAACCATTAGGAAAAATATAACCTGAGCCAATTAGAAAAAAAAAAAAAATCACCAAAAATGCTATTTATGAAATTTACATGTTAAAAAATTCAAGAAATGCAAAAATTTAACCTTTAATGTTCACAAATTAATATGCAATATCCCAATTGAAAATATTAGTTCCCCGCCTATAGGGGCATGGACTAAAAATTGGCCTTGAATTTTTCCTACTTCACAGATTAAAAGATGACAAATTTCTGATTACATGAGAATGATTTAGTTACAACTTAAAAAGTATTCTCAAACTCAATTTATTTCTAAATGAAATCCAATGCATAATAGGGGAGAGAATCTAGTGATTGAGCATGTTTGAATAGTTATGATAGCACTTCTTGATTTAATGCCCTATATTTTTGACAATATTGCACCAATAATTGTGACTTTAAAGTTATTATTGTTGATAAGGACTATCCATATTTGAATTAGATGTATTTTTTAGATGTAAAAAGAAACAAATCATGTGATGCCACATCAAGAACACCAATAAAATATGACTCAGCGCACAAGTATTGATCTCACTTTTTTTGGGCCTTTTTTAACTCCTTGGAAAAAAACATAATCATGTGGCTTCATATTTGATTATGCAGTCTTGAAACCTTAATTACAAGTAGGGGACTTGCTAAGTAAGCTATTGTAAAAAATTGACAGTGATTTGAAATTTCCACATAAGATTTTGAAAAGTATATAAGATGCTCAACTATTAGATCCTCTATCCTATAGTCTATTGATTAACTATGAAAATATATTAATAAATTCCATGTAAATTAATGATCTATGTGCTCTTACATGTGACACATAAAACTATCTTTTCATTTGTAGTTGATTTTCATTTGATGACCTCTCCTTTGTTGCTTGTTTCTAATTAGAAAATCTAATTCACTAATACACAGGAAAATAGTCTATTTTCCAACTTACCACTATCTATACAACACATAGAATGCACCCTGATTAGATAGTTTATACATTTATTTATTAAATTAAAATTTCAAAGTTGTAATCAACTTGCATTCCGTATCCTGGATAGACATCTGGATCAAACCTTGTATGATGACAATGTCCCCACACAATAATTCTCTGATACCAATCTTATGGTTCACACTACATCCACCTGTACCATGTTAAAATGGAAGCACCCCCCATTTAAGACCTTTTAGCTCCAACCTTTAGTGATTTCATATTTCACGAATGCTCTTGTGCTCATACAACTCATTCCACCCTGTTTTAAGACCCTTCTTGAACCTTTGGCTACAATCTCGACACAAAATTCCTCGAGAGGAGGGAAAATTTTGCCATCCTCCTTGGGAGGAGGGTGAAGTTTTCCATCCTCCCAAGGCGGGATTTCTTGGATTTTCAAATTTTCTTTGGGGAATGTTTATTTTCCCTTTTCTTTCCATTGTTGGCCCTTTTTTTTAGCGCCCAAAATTAGTATAAAAGGAGGCTTAAGCTCTTCATTTTGAACATAAGAAACAAACATTACACATCACATACAAGATTTCATGTGCCCTAACATTTAGATCAACAAGCTCTATAATGTGTACAAGGCATTCATTATATTTTCAACATTCAAGATCTTCCATCTAGCTTCTTCCTTCTTCCTTCAAGTTGATAATGGAGTTTGGCTTTCAAGGAGGAGACTTGCATTTATTCATTGAAATACTAAGGAAAATTACAAGAATTCACATTCATAAGGCTTTGTCTTGCATGGTTTCCTTTTATTTTTTTGTGTTGAGCCAATGCTATTGCATCATCATACTTGATTATATATTAAACATTATTACATCTTCTTTGGTATGCTACATTCTATTGTTAGATCTTTATCTACTGGGTATGTGCAAGATCATGAGGGGCCAAAAAGTGGTGATGTGAAAAATATTCACTTTTCACTCGTATAAAAGCGCATGAAAATGCTTATTGACTTTTTAGTAGGCCTGGGTGTCAGTACACCTAGGAAAACCTGACACCAAAGCACAAGCCAAATTGGGTACCCAAAACCTGTGGCATAAATCAAAACCCATGGGCAGTGTTTCTCATTTCTCTCATTTTTTTTGGTTTGTAAAATGACTCTATATATCTGATACTCAATTTTTTCGGGTATCTGATTTCCGCAACAACAAATTCAACTTCACAATATATACGGTAAGTAAATTCTTTGTTTATTTTGATTATTTTATTTCATTTTGATGCTAAATGCAGTTCTTTTGGTTGAAATAGGGTTTTGTATTTATTTTTGTAATAATATATGAAATCAAATTAAAATTTAGATTTATTTTTTATTTAATCAGACATGGCTGACAAAAATGAAGAAAATAACCCTCCCGCACCAAATAACAATTCCCCAAAAAATCCCCTGTCTCAAAACCCTCGATCTTTAGAAGATTTGATACAAGATAATTTGAACACAATATGAGGTTTCCAAAACACATATCAGAATTTACCTACATTAGGTCCCATGCTTGCCACCTTAAATGCTATTGTTGAAAACATTAACACACTCACATGGCAACATAATGCTGCTCTTCATTGGCATGATGATATGCACGCCCAATATGATGATGAGCTTGACCATGATGGGATTGCGGCCCTTAATATAACTAAGGAAGACATAGCTTCCCTTTTTGTGAATCCTAAAACCAGATTAAAAGTTGACCCCCAAAAGCCCAAATTATCAATAAAATGGTGCACAAATGAAGCAATGCGCACACACTTTTGGGATCGCTGGTGGATAGTTTTTGATAAACCACCCCATAGCAATTTAGAGCTCCCTTTCTATTTCATAAAAAAATTGTATGCTTAGTTTGTGCTTGGTCACAATGTTAATTATTTTAGCATGAGGCCCGACATGGGTGCAGGTGGAGGAGATCCTTAGACTAGGCCATTTTCCTAGTGCAAAAAGGCCACTACCTTTGTCCCCCCCATTGATGTCGCACCCCCTCCTCCAGTGCAGCATCCTGATATCATTGCAGAGGCTGCCTCACAGACTATTAGGGCCATTCATTTGCTGAGTGATTAGTTGATCATGTAGACCAGGTCAGTGTTGCCTCCTGGTGTGGATGATGCTGGCGCATCGACATCTCATCGGAGTTCACATGTATGTGAGACCCATATTTGCATTATATGCAAGAATATGTGCCTTAGACCGCTTCCTGATGCTGATACATATCAGTATGTTATTGATGAGGAGGACATAGGAGACGCAACTGCAGAGGCTACAACACCTCATGGAGCATCTACATCTCATGAGAGTGCTTAGGAGATGTACGTAGAGCCATGGACTCTTGTTGATACGGTAAGAGTAAACATTATAAATAAATTTGTCACACGACTTATTTAATTTAAAAATAATTTATTTATTTAGATTAGTTTTAATGATTGCATGGACTTATATATATATATATATATATATATATATATATATATATATATATATATATATATATATATATATATATATATATATATATATATATATATATATATATATATATATATATATATATATATATTTGTTTTCCATTTATGTTCAGTCGATGACAGAGGAGGAGTTGAGACAGGTGGATGACTCCACACTTTCAACCATTTCATTTGGCCTTGATGCCTATACGGTATATTATAAATTATGTACCCATTAATTTTTTTTATATCATTTGGTGTACATGCTTAAATCTCTATCAATTAGAGAAATAAAATTCATACATTTACTAATATATTGTCATCTTATTGTACTCTTGCAGGCTAGAGTTGATGTCAGTGGGGGGCACGAGGGGGTTCCTTCATCAGGTGTCGACAAAGGAAAGGTAATTAATTGTTTAAGATTAATTATGCATGCATATGTATGCCACTTGTGTGTAGTAATAAATATTTTACTTGCACTTTATTGTATAGGGTGTGGCTCTTGATGATGTCCCGACATGGGTTCGGGAGCCTAGGTTGATAGACATCTCGATTCGGAGTGATAGCCCGATTGTACGTAGACTTTTACATATTTTTATTTGTATTTTGTAACTAGGGTTGTTATGATGAAGTACATTTATATATAATTGACAATATTTTTACTCTCATAGGTTACTCCCAGTGTGAGGGAGGGCCCACGAGAATCTTTCGTATCTTTGTTGACCCAACCCACTATTCCAGAGGAGGGATCAACACATGTAAGTTTTAATTTTAGTTCAATCAATTTGTAATTTTATTATGCTATCATCCTATTTTGTAGATTTATTACTCTATGTTGCACCACTCTACTAATCTCATTATTGCAAATATTTATTTATAGGTCGGAGTTGGTATTGTTGGCATGGTCCCTTTGCTACCAAAGACTTATGCTAGGACACCTGATCGTGGTAGGTGACCAAGAGGCCAGGTACAAATATTTGTATTCAGTTATAATTTTAATTAAATTAGTGTTTGAATTATGAATTATATATATATATATATATATATATATATATATATATATATATATATATATATATATATATGTATATATCATATAAACTAAGCAATCTAACTTGGGTTTGAACTCATTTTTGATGCAGGATCAATCAGAGCCAAACACTTCTTCAAAGAGGCTACATTTTGATGATCCCCCTATGACATAGGATGTAGTTTTAGTTTTGTGGTCATTTAGAGATGCCACTTGGCACATTTTGAGATGGCATATATGCCACATTGTACACCTTGAAACATTGATTTTGTAGACATTTTGAAATGGCATGTGCCATATTTGTATATGGAGATATTTTTGATACATTTGATACTTTCTATATATAGAACATGTTCATTTTTATGTTATATTTGCCTCATCTTTTGTATACATATTTATTATTCATGTTTATGGAATTGAATGGTGAAGTTATATCTTGACTATGACTATCATTATGATTTAAATTATATCTTGCTGAAGTTACATTTGTTTTTCTTTACTCTGGAATACCCTGTTCATGGAGCTTATTATGTTTGAGGTTTAACTTCTATAGATTTCCTATGTTCTTATGTTTCATACCATTATATATACTCACTTGAGCCACTTAGTACTACATTGTTTCAATACTATGTATATATTCACTATGTATATAACTCATCATATTGGGGTTTACTAAATCCATAGAGAAATGTAGCACTTGTGCTATTAAGTCACTTGGGTCGAGCATGGTCGTGAGCATTCCAGTGACTCCATGGGTGGAACAAGGTTGTCAGTGGCATTTACCCGGCCAATTGGAGCCGATGGAGTAGATGGTTTGATGCTAGGTCGAACAATTTTAAAGATACGCTGCTGAGCTGCTTTCAACTGACCATCACTACAAGTTTTCGCATCAACTGAGATTGCCTTTCCAAATGCAGAGGAGGTTGAATCACCCAAAACCAAGAGAGGTTATTGTAGACCTCAAAAACATGATCTCGTAGCCCCTAACGGTTTGTTGATACCTCTCACGAGGTCCAAGATACGAGCCTCAGAAGATCACTATCCAATCATGCTTAGTGCACCTTGGGGTCACTTGGGTCGAGCGTGGTCATGAGAATTCCAATGACTCCATGGGTGGAACGAGGTTGTCAGTGGTGTTTACCCAGCCAACCAGAGCTGATGGAGTAGATGGTTTAATGCTAGGTCAGACGGTTTGAAAGATACGTTGCTGAGCCACTTTCAACTGACCCTCACTACAAGTTTTGGCATCGACTGAGATTGCCTTGCCAAATGCAAATGAAGTCGAATCACCCAAAACTAATAGCCTCTAATAGTTTTTTGATACCTCTCACGAGGTCTGAGATATGAGCCTTGGAAGATCGTTGCCCAATCGTGCTTAGTGCACCTTGGGGTCACTTGGGTCGAGCGTGGTCGCGAGCGTTCCAGTGACTCCATGGGTAGAATAGGGTTGTTAGTGGTGTTTACCTGGCTAACCAGAGCTGATGGAGCAGATGGTTTGATGCCAGGTCGGACGGTTTGAAAGATACGCTGCTAAGCCACTTTCAACTGACCCTCACTACAAGTTTTGGCATCGACTAAGATCACCTTGCCAAATGCAAACAAAGTCGAATCGCCCAAAAATGAGAGAGGTTATTGTAGACCTTAGAAACATGATCCCATAGCCCCTAATAGTTTGTTGATGCCTCTCACGAGGTCTGAGATACATGCCTTGTAAGATCGTTGCCCAATCGTGCTTAGTGCACCTTGGGGTCACTTGGGTCGAGCGTGGTCGTGAGCGTTCCAGTGACTCCGTGGGAGGAACGGGGTTGTCATTAGCATTTAATTGACCAACCAGAGCTGATGGAGCAGACAGTTCAATGCCAAGATGGATGGTTTGAAAGATACGCTGCTGAGCCACTTTCAACTAACCCTCACTACAAGTTTTGGCATCGATTGAGATCACCTTTCCAAATGCAAACGAAGTCAAATCACCCAAAATAGAGAGAGGTTATTGTAGACCTTAGAAACATGATCCCTTAGCCCTTGACAATTTGTTGATACCTCTCATGAGGTCTGAGATACGAGCCTCAGAAGATCGCTGCCCAATCATGCTTAGTGCACCTTGGGGTCACTTGGGTTGAGAGTGGTCGCGAGCATTCCAGTGACTCCGTGGGTGGAACGGGGTTGTCACTGGTGTTTAACTGGCCAACCAGAGTTAATGGAGTAGATGATTTGATGCCAGGTTGTATGTTTTGAAAGATACGCTACTAAGCCACTTTTAACTGACCCTCACTGCAAGTTTTGGCATCGACTGAGATCACTTTGCCAAATGAAAATGAAGTTGAATCACCCAAAACTAAGAGAGGTTATTATAGAACTCAGAAACACAATCTTGTAGCCCCTAATGGTTTTTGAATATCTCTCATGAGGTCTAAGATAAGAGCCTCGGAAGATAGCTGCCCAATCGTGCTTAGTGCACCTTGGGGTCACTTGGGTTGAGCATGGTCTCAAGTGTTCTAGGGAATCCATGGGTAGAGGAGGGTTGTCATTGGTGTTTACTCGGCAACCCGGAGCCAATGGAGTAGATGGTTTGATACTAGGATGGACGGTTTGAAAGATACGCTTTTACTAATGAAAAAGTTAACCCTTTTACTCTCTTGTGCAAACTCAAAAAGCACGTCACTTGTAGACCATAAAACACATAATGCATTATGGTATACTAGGTAACCTACAAGTAGTTGTGTTTTACAGATTGAGTAAGTAGTCCTTGGGAACATGTCCTTGTCTGCAATGGAAACAATTAGGTTTTCATTCTGAAACAAGAGAAGACCCAAATGGGAAAGCATGCACACTTCTTTTCTTGACCCAGTTCCGTTGCAATGACTGTTAGTGTTATATTTGAAATTTGAACTATGAAACTAATCATGATTAAGCTTATTATGTTTGAGGTTTAACTTCTATAGATTGTTTGAAATGATAAAAAATAATATCCTTAAAGCATTAGAAACAATAATCAAACATGTAAGAATTCAAACCATGCAAATGACATAAGTAAATGACATGTAAGATCCCTTGTTGGCACTATTGGCCACCCATACATGATTTTGGTCTTAAGTCCTTATCAAGACTTCTAGGACATTTAACTTTTAAATCAAATTGATTGTTACAAATTACCATTATAGGCTTAAAAAGATCTCAATTAACCATTAAGGATCCTTTTGTCCTTCTATCTATGATTGGATCCATGGTGAACGTAGGTGTCTTCATAGGTGCTCCTGCACAAGTTACAATCCACATACAAAACCAAGTTTATTGACTCAAAATACAATCTAATAAAGGTGAAATTAATGTATTGAAATTAAGCTTAACAAACTTAGAAAACAATGCACTAAGTTAACTTATTACCTAGTCAAGTGTTCTTGAAGGGTCATCTCTTTGCTTCAGGGTCTCCAATAGTGCTTCATGATTAGCAGTACTGATAGTCCAAAGTTATTTTGTCTTTGGTCTTCCTTGATGCTTTGACAACTTGACATTTTTTTCTATAACAAGGTGTGAATACATGAGAATAGTTTTGTGCTTCTCATAGTCTTCAAATGTGGGAATTCCATTCTTTCTAATCATGTATGTTCGTAGCCATATTCCCGCAACAACAACTGAACCATTAGGATATGTGAACCCATCACCATCTGTCATCAGTTATACAAGCTTCTATTTACCTCATACACAATGTGCTAACCAATAATATGACCTCTCATCATTCCCCTGTGGTGCAACCAATGCAAAAACATCTCCTAGCTGCAGAAGATCTGAAAGATGGTCATACTCAATTGAAGTGTCCATGTCATCATTTCTAATAGAGAGTGTCAAAGATAAAGGAGTTAGATACTATGGAACCCATGTGTCCACCCACTCACTTGACTGACAATGATCCCAATCATACTGAAAACACATGGGGCAAAAACAAGTCAACTCTCGTGTCCAAATGGTCCATGTACTACTATTGGATCTTTGGAATGAATGCATTTTGAAGAGTCTTTCACTGATTGACAATCCAATCTATCTCCTATAGTTCCCTCCTCAACCAACCAAAAGAATCTATGCACTGTAGAATCAAGAGTCCCCCCCTGTGACAATGCTAAAGTACACCAATCAACAATAGAACCAGCATCAAGAAGTACAACACCTGAAATCCTCAATTGCTCCTTAACTAGAGCTCTCTTCACACATGCACCTGCTCCATCATGCTCCCCTTTCCCATGTCCCGACTCAAAAAAACTCCAAATATGAGGTAAACCTCTCTCCACATGCATTCTACAAAACCAATAAAACATTCTGGCATTCTTAAATTGATCGGTGCAATTATCCAACCAAATGAGATGCCTATCCATAGCAATACCATTTTCCTGCAAGAAGTCAAAATAGTTCTGGAAACAATGTTGAACACAATCATGAGAGTGAGACCTATCGTCGCTCATATAAAAATGGTACTCCTTGATTATCTTTCACTCATCTTTTGTGCTATCAGGGGAATGTCCATATGTGATGTGTACAAAAATAGCAACTTGAATGGAAGTGTAATATTGGGCTTGAGTCTCATTTTGGGGCTGCAATGTATAGTTCTCCGCAAAGTCTACAACGGATATAATAGTTCCAATAGGGAAAGTGTCCTTACATGTCCTGAATTGTTGATCCAACCATTGAGACTTGTGAATATGCCTTGCATACTTGTAAAAAATATTTGTCTTGAAATCTGAGATAAAATCAGCAACATTGTATTCTTTTGCAACTAACTCACATCTAGAGCCTTCACCTCCACTCTTCAATGTATATTTCACTCTTTCATATACCTTTTTTTGGATGAGTCTCTTTCCAAAATTGTGTTCCAAACCCTCATGAAAACATGCCCTAAACTTGGACAAGCCACCACATTCTGAGCACTTGGCATTTAAGCAATCTTTTTTATAAAAAAAAATACCATCATCTCTTTGACATACAAATGCAAGTCTCTTGATGATTTGGGAAGACCACTTGCACCACAATCCTCTAGCATTTCATTAGTATGCAAAGTAGAATGAATGGACCATAATAATTTAGGATGCATTGAAAACTCAACATGATATTTGCAACATGTATTCCGAATATTAAGGGTTACACAATAAAATGGCTTCACGGATTCAAAAGACCTTTGTGATATTTTCAATGTTGGACATGTCTCACAAATTTTTTTATACAACATTGTTTGACTTACCTCCACATAATGTTTAGGATGTGGAGTGTGGTCTCGATTGCCAACTCTCAACTTCAAGACATCCTTCACATTTGGTGACACTCTTGAGTTAGCATCCCAAAATTGTTGAATTTCATCCTTGACAACATCTGTTAGCTTCTTATCAAAATGAAAAAGTCTCCCACCATAAGCCCATGTATCAATTTGAAGCGGATCATCAAGTCTTTCTCTTCTTGCAAGTGCTCTACCCAAAGTTTTATGGTCTATATTGAAGTCAAAACAAGTTTGTCTCATCAAACGAGCCTTTCTCAACTGATGACTTACTTAGGAGGTTGTAATAACCCTTCGAGCAACTCTCTTGGTCTTTTTCTTTGCTAGTCTTCCCAATGCTATTGATAGCACTGAAAAGATTCTTCACAATAATGACATTTCTCTCCATTTTCTTGTTCACATGAATCTTCAATTTCACAAGCATAGGTCTCATCATTTGCATCTTTAACAACTGCACAAAAATTTCACATCGCTCAACCAATGTCTTGTTTCCAAAAAATTGATCATAAAGTCTTGAAGCCCACAAGCTAACGGTTCTATGTGACCTCTTTCCTTCCCAATTATTCATAATGTTCTCCTCAATTTCAACTAACCATTTAGGTGTTCTTGAAAGCCCTAAATTTGAAGATTGATTATCTTTATTGCAAGGGACTTCATTTCGCATATAATTTGGAGATGTGTAACGTTCATGTGGTTCTTGTGCAACATTTTCATTCCCCAAGTCTACATTTTCAATCTCCATTTGTACATTTTCATCTTCATTCCATTCATTGTCATTCCCCAAATCTACGTTTTCAATCTCCATCTCTACATTTTCATCTTCACTCCATACATTGTTATTCACAAAATTAATTTCCATATTATTTTAATATTCAACATCCTCTTCACTTGCAACTACATTTACGAGGTCGCCTTGATTAATGTTTAACATACCTTATCTCCTTCTTCGATGATTTTCCCTATCTTTTTTCCTATATGCTTGAATTTCTTCATTCGTCACCTTCCTCTTCCGTTTAGCCTTTCAATGACTACTGCTTCCCATGGTGAGACCACAAGTTGACAAAAAATAAAAAATGGGCCCCAAATCACATTTTTTTTCCTGTAACCCGTGAAAAAAGTCTGAAATCCCATGCTTCTCTAGTGTGTGGGGACAAGGAATATTTTGGTCAAATATGACCAGTGAATAATCGGGTACCTGATTTTATCGGGTATCCAATATTTCCAGGTAGATGAAACAAAGAGCGGGAGCAAAAAAAAAAAAGAACTTTTATATATAAAATGAAGTATATAATATATATTATATATATACAAATATATATAATATATTATATATTAATGTATATAATATATATACTAATGTATACAATGTATTATATATATATGTATGTATATATATATATATATATATATATATATATATATATATATATGTATGTATGTATGTATGTATATATATAATCTATTAAAAAAATACCTGCACAGTTGATTTGATGACAGCTAGTTTCAGCCCAAGTCCTTTTAAACGTATCCGGCACAAGATTTTTCTATAGACTCATTGTAATGTCAGCGGTCTAACTATACTGAACAAGTAGAAGTCAATCGACTTCCCCTTGATTGAATATAATATATTGATTTTTTAACTCTTGAAAAGAAATTTCACACAAATGTACAATCACCGTCCGCTCATCATAGGGTTCCAATCTGTCCATAGGGGTCACGGGGACTTCCTATGGATCCTAACATGTGATAAAGCATATTAGGACCCCTAGGAAGTCCCCATGACCCCTTTTGACACATTTGAATGCTCAAGTGTGTTCGAAGGGATCGTAGGACCCCTTAAGACACACTTGCAAGTTCTAATGTATCCATAGGGGTCATGGGGACTTCCTAGGGGTCCTAACGCATGTTAAGGCATACTAGGACCCCTAGGAAGTCCCCATGACCCCTTTTGACATATTCGAATGCTCAAGTGTGTTCAAAGGGGTCGTAGGACCCCTTAAGACACACTTGAGGGTACCAATGTGTCAATAGGGGTCATGGGGACTTCCAAATGGTCCTAATGCATGATAAGGCGTACTAGGACCCCTTGGAAGTCCCCATGACCCCTTTTGACACATTCAAACACTCAAGTGTGTCTGAAGAGGTTGTAGGACCCCTTAAGACACACTTGAGCATTCCAATATGTCCATAGGGGTAATGTGGACTTCCTAGGGGTCCTAACACGTGATAAGGCATACTAGGACCCCTAGGAAGTTTCCATGACCACTTTTGACACATTCGAATGCTCAAGTCTATTTGAAGGGGTCATAAGACCCCTTAAGACACACTTGAGGGTTCCAATGTGTCCATAGGGGTCATGGGGACTTCCTAGGGGTCCTAATGTGTGATAAGGCATACTAGGACCCCTAAGAAGTCCCCATGACCCCTTTTGACACATTCAAATGCTCAAGTGTGTTTGAAGGGCTTGTAGGACCCCTTAAGACACACTTGAGGGTTCCAATGAGTCCATAGGGGTCATGGGGACTTCCTAGGGGTCCTAACGTATGATAAGGCATACTAGGACCCCTAGGAAGTCCCCATGACCTCTTTTGACACATTCAAACATTTGAGTGTGTCCAAAGGGGTTGTAGGACCCCTTAAGACACACTTGAGGGTTCTAATGTGTCCATAGGGGTCATGAAGACTTCCCAGGGGTCCTAACACATGATAAGGTGTACTAGGACCCCTAGGAAGCCCCCATGAACCCTTTTGACACATTTAAATGCTCAAGTGTGTCCGAAGGGGTCGTAGGACCCCTTAATCACACTTGAGGGTTCCAATGTTTTCGTAGGGGTCATGGTGACTTCCTAGGGGTCCTAACACGTGATAAGGCATACTAGGACCCCTAGGAAGTCCCCATGACCCCTTTTGACACATTCAAATGATCAAGTGTGTTTGAAGGGGTTGTAGGACCCCTTAAGAGACACTTAAGCGTTCCAATGTGTCCATAGGGGTCATGGGGACTTCGTAGGGGTCCTAACATGTGATAAGGCGTACTAGGACCCCTAGGAAGTCACCATGACCCCTTTTGACATATTCGAATGCTCAAGTGTATCTGAAGGGGTTGTAGGACCCCTTAAGAAACACTTGAGCATTCTGATGTGTCCATAGGGGTCATGGGGACTTCCTATGGGTCCTAACACATGATAATGCATACTAGGACCCCTAGGAATTCCCCATGACCCGTTTTGACAAATTCAAATGCTCAAGTGTGTTTGAAGGGGTCATAGGACCCCTTAAGACACACTTGAGAGTTCCAATGTGTCTATAGGGGTCATGGGGACTTCCTAGGGGTCCTAACATGTGATAAGGCATACTAGGACCCCTAGGAAGTCCCCATGACCCCTTTTAACACATTCAAACACCCAAGTGTGTCTGAAGGGGTCGTAGGACCCTTTGAGACACACTTGAGAATTCCAATGTGTCCATAGGGGTCATGAAAACTTTCTAGGGGTCCTAACGCATGGTAAGGCGTACTAGGACCCCTAGGAAGTCCCCGTTGTTATCTCTATTGAGCATTAAAGATTGTCATTACTATCAAAGGTTATCAAAGACATCTGTCGGTTACATATATTAAGCCAGTCAGTAACTAAAAACAAAACATGACATTTGGTTAGACTGTATACATCGAGCATCAGATAGTTTACCAAGCATCAACAGATACCGATACCGAGTGATAGTAAACACTGAGCATCAGAAGGAACACTGAGTAGTTTATACAGTGTTTACCGAGGATCACAAGAAATGACATAGTAATTAGGAATGGCTCATTCTTCTATGAAAATGGTTACAATAGATCATAAAATGTTTTACCAAGATTGAGAACAATTTATTGTCAAGATATTCATTAAATGCAATGTATATCTTATGTAATAGTTTGATCTAGGTCATTTTTGTACATTGTAGATCTTAGGGTTTTGTCTAAGATTTGAAAACCTAATTTTGTAAGCGGCATAAAGGAGTATGCTATATAATTGTATGTTTACATCATTTTGATGTGAACTGATGTATTATCAAAGAAGCACTTTAAGCACTTGCCTAACTTCAAAGTTATTAGTTGACAAAGAAGAACAATATTTAGAGGAAATCAAATTGAGCAGAATTAGAGAAGGCTAATCGAGCAGTTCAGAGCAAAGATTCATCATAGTAAAGGTGATATGTTATCAATACTTTATTGATCTGTATCAGAAAATCAAGTTGTCATTTAGTAGATAGTTACCTATTGCTTTCTAACAATTGTAATAGAGTTTTTGGTTAATTCTCTTAACAGAGTAGACTTAATAGTCTTATGTAAATCTCTTAACCAAGTGCACACTTCATTAGTGTTGTCTAAAATCCTATCACTAGGTAGATCTAGCTGATCTAATATGTTACTCCTAACAGGGTAAGATCACCAGAAGTGATCGAAACTTGTAGCCCTAACAGGAAAACCTTTTCTATCTGCAGTAGTAAAGAATTTGTGGGTGTCATCCCCACCGTAGTTACCTTCTAACAAGGGTTTTTGCATTACCAAAATACTTGTGTTATGGGAATGTTATATTGTTGATTTCATGTTATTTACTTTCACAAGTTAAATGAATGAATGTTATATGCATTTGAAGCAAGTTATTTTGGAAGGTTACATTGTTTACTAGTTCGGATCTGAAAGGTTGAAGTGTGAAAGTTTTTTTGGGCACTGATTCACTCCTCCCCTCTCAGTACCTATCTCTCCTAATTCCAACAATTGGTATCAGAGCGCAGTTCTCTTATTGAATATTTTAACCATTGAAGGGTAAAGATCTAATTCATGGAGAGGTACAAGTTAGATAAGTCTATTGAGAACCAGAAGATTCAGATGTAGATGTTTGTGGAATAGTTTAAGCAAGCTAAGGATGAACTGAAGACAATGCTGGTTGAAAGGAAGAACCTAGCTGTTTTGCAAAATAAAGTTGGTTATCATGAAGAAGTGATTGATGATCTATTTGATCATATTGGATCTAGTTCTGGAAGTATTTATGATGGATCTGAAAGCATGATATCTGATTTATCTAAAAAGAATCAACATTTAACTGAACAAGTGAAAGCACTACAAATCGGTCAAGAATCTCAGATGGTGAGAATGGTAGAGATAATGAACAATGCCAGACAGGCTAAACAAGAAATAAATCTAGCTATTAATGACTACAAAAAAATAACTGAACAAATTCAAGCAAAAGAAAGTGAAATAAAGAGACTCACTGATCACCATTTTCAAACATCCAATCAGATGATGGTTGTGAATCAAGAAGTCAACCGAGTGAATGGAGAATTGTCAAGAAAACTTGAAGAAGTTGCAAGACTCAAAGAGGAGAATGAGAAGGTAAGAAATGAAGTAAAAACTCAATAGAAACACAATGAAATGAAGAAATTGGTTGAGGACAGTTCTAAGAAGATTGATGATTTTCTGGATAACCAAAGAAGATTTGGGAGTAAATCTGGTCTAGGCTATACCGGTGAAGGATAATCATCACAACAAGCTGAACAGGTCAACAACAATCAAAATCAAAGACCTAAAGTACTGACATGTTATCACTGTGGAAAACCGGGACACACTTCTAATGTTTGTAGAAGTAGAGCACAAGGTAAATCTCCTGTCACTCCTAAATTCAATGGATATTGTTATTACTATGGAAAGTATGGTCATCAAGATTATGAATGTAGAGCTAAACTGAATGATAATGCTAACAATACTACAATTGAGAAGTTATGCTATAGTTGTAATAAACATGGACACACTGCACAAGACTGTAAGGCTAAGATGAAACAAGTATGGACTCCTAAGCAAAAAACACAGCGCAAGCCTTATCAACCAAAGAGATAAGGTAACTATTATGTTTGGGATTATAACACATGGGCTAACTATATTGCATGTGGTAGATATGGGCACATTGCAGCAAACTATAATAGGAAAAGATGGGCTGGACAATTAAGAAGCTAGACAAGCACTAGAATGTCATGTTTGCATTGCCATAAAGTCGGTCATTTAAGCAAGGACTGCAGAGACCGAGCACCAGAGGAAAATCATGTATTTGAGAGTGGAAAGACTATTCCAGATATAATGAGGATAAGAAGGACTATATGGAGAAAGGCACAGAATGAGAATGCTGAGTCAAGTAATGCTATCGGTGAAACCTCATCCACTAGATTGGGTGACATCGATTCCTCCACCTAAGGTGATATAGGTATGTATGGGATTGACACTTCAAATGATCACATTTTACATATAGTTCCTTATATATGATGAGCACATACCAAATCTACATGAAAATAGATGCATTGTGATTTATATGTCTTGAGATGACAAAGTTATATAGTCGGTAAAAGTAAGACTGAGCGTTGGTTACTCGTTGGTAATCACTATTCAAGGTTAACCGAATATCGGTATGAATTGAGAAAAGGAAATCCTATGTTAACTGAGTGAATAAAAGTCTACAGTTGTCACCGAGCTGACAGTTGTCATAAATTGGAAAGTAGGTCAGGCATTTATTGCATAAAGTTTTGAGCAAGAATATCAAAAATTCTATAAATACACAGATGCAAGAGTTCATTTTTCACATTGTGAATATCGGAGAGCTGAAATTTCAAGAGCGTGTTCGAGCAAGAATTTTTCAAGGTTATTCAAGCTTTTGTAGATCGAATCAAGCATAATCTTCGATACATTCTGAGTAAGTTGAAACCCTACTGAGCATATTTCTCGCAACTTACTGAAAACCTAGTTCGTAGAAATGGCATCTACTGTGAGTTCTTCTAAGGTTTTGGAAGAAGTAAATTTGATTGTGTCAACTAGTTACAAGGAACCACACTATAAGTTACACCCAGAAGTTGCAAGCAAAATGGATTCAACGGGAGCTTTTTCAAGCATCCCACCTAGGGTTTTGTTGACAGAAGACGTAAGATCATATATTCATTGTAAAATTGGCGAAATTGGGGATTTTGATATCTATGTGGCATTTTAGGTACTTTATGATGGAGAAATGAAACTGAAACCAGAACACAAGTTGGTTGAGACACTTGGTCTCACCAATGCCCTAAATTTCCCAAAGAATTTCAAGAATGAATGGATTAGGGTTGTGTTAAGTAGATATCACAAAGGTACATTTTGGTTAGAGAGACTGGTCCAAGTAACTAAGAGGATGATTAGCAGCGTTGTTGGTTACCTGAATGCTGACAAGGTCAAAGCATTTGGAAGCACTGCATGAATCAAAGTTGAGAAGAACACTGGCATAGCATGGGATGGTAGAGCACTAAAGATTTGAACAATTGTGGATCCCAAAGTGAAGTTTGCATCACATGTTATTGGGTATAAAATATTTTAGTCAAGAAGGTCAAATAGTGTACCATGCATTGCAGTAGATATGGCTTACAAATTGATAAAGAAGGGTCATCAGATAGACCTCACCGAGCTACTACTGAGACAAATTGAAGAAAAAATAAAAACCATAAGGTCATAGAAAACCAACACCTATAAGTTTGGTTCACTACTTGTACATGTTTGTTTTTCTATCTCCAGAAATTCTTTCCCACTGTCGGTCACACTCAATGGGTAGATGAGAAACCAATTACTTTACAAATATTTGATATTATGAAAGGTCTAGGAGATAATGCTGAGAATATTTTGGATAAATATTTTGAAGAATTTCAAGTTAAAATGAACAAGAGAAGTAGAATACCGATTTCATTGGTCGAGAAATTTGAGATGGATATTTGTTTTCTAGTAGACACTGACCATACTATGATAAAAGTAGTTGAGCTGAGAATTAAATGGCTAGAACCTATGGGCTATGAAATGGAACATGATTTCAGATTGAAATCAATACAGGCACTGCTAGCATTACCAAAAGACCCCAAGGCCACTAGGTTTGGAACCTATGAAGAAGCTAAGTCTAGAATCAAGACAGGTTTGGTCATTAATAAAATAACAAGGAAGTCTAAGAAGATGAGAAAGTTTCTATCTGAGACATTTGAGAAGGATGCAAACTCATCTAAGGAGTCACCGGTTGAATAGGAAACTGAAGTTCAGTTGATGTTGGCTGACAAACCTTATGATAGTGAGGAGACTAAATCTGAAGAAGAACAAGAAGCTACACTGGTTCCTCCTACTAAAGCTCCAAAGAAGATCAGTTACCAGTGCAAATAGGTGTATGCACAAGGTCATCCACTGTAGCTTCACCACCATAGAAGAAAGGAGCAAAAAAGATATTAAAACCAAAGGCAGCTACAATGAAAAAACCATATGCTAAAAGAGGTCGGAAGGCTGTAGTTGAGCCACCAAAGAGAAAGAGAAGAAAATTGATAAGAGGCAAGGAATATTTAGAGGATGAAGAGGAAGAAAACAATCAAGGACAATTCAAGATTATCAGTAACAAGAATCGATCAATTGATGATGTCATTGAGGACATATTGGAGAATGGAGACATCTCAGACCTGGAACTTAAAAGATTTGACAAAATGTTAAATGAAGATCAAAATAAAATAGAGGAAGCTGTCATCCAGATGATGATACATTTCAAAAGAGTTCCAATAGAGTTTAGTACACAACTCCCAGTTGAACTAGAAGAAAGAATAAACCAGAAATGGACATATGCACTAGAGACCGATAAGAAGATGAGAGAACAACTCCTAGCTTCAGTAGCACCAAATTTATCTATGGAGGAGATAAAAGAACTTATGGAATCATCGGTGCAGAGATTTCCAATAAAAAATTGAGCTATGCAAATACTAGATGAGAACCTTGCAGATCTTGACGAATCAGGTCAACTCATCTGGACATCTGCTCTTGCTGTGAAGGAACAAACATAGAAAATTGCTTTTTAGAATTTGTCTAAGAAGAGACACAAGTCCAAAGGTAAGGGTATTTTTATTGCAAATGACATTGCACAAAAGAATCAAGAAGAAAATATATCAGTTGCCAAGGTAATTGATACTATAGTTGTGCAAGAAATTCATGATAGTTCACAGGATGCACCGGATCTTGCATAGATCCAGATCCTAGATAAAAATGATGCTGATGTACTCATTGAGGGCATCACCAATAGTGATCTTGATGAAAAAGATAATGATGAGGATGTGAATGTTGAACCTACACATGCACGAGATGAGGCACCACTTATTGAGTGTGCAATCACATCTTTACCAGGTTAGCTTCCAATTTTAGCTGAAGCTATTGAAATCCTTTCAATGGAACAACCCAAAGGCTCTATCCTTGAGAAACCACAAGACACAATTGGGGAACCAAGAAAAGAACCTCTTGCGACAAACAAGCCTGAAGAGACAGAGGCTAATAAATCAGAAACATAGAATAAGGAAGAGCCAAAAGCTACAGATGCAACCCCACCAGGCACAACGTCAGAGGCTCTAACTTATTTTACCGACACACATGTTACTGATGAGAAGAAAAAGGATGATAATGTGTCTACCAGACAGAATACACCAAGGGCAACCGATGAAAAAGCTATTGTTGTTATAACAAAAGAGCTCGAGAAGAAAAAGAAGGGTAAAGGAAAAGGTCCAGTCACTCTAGATGAAGTGATTATAATACCAAAATGTGACCTGAGGACCCTTAGCCCTGAGGAATTGAGAAAATATGGGGAACTATGTACAAGAAAAGCAACATAAGATAAGTTGAAGCAAGAAACTAAACGCAAAGAAATATTAACGGATGTTAGGGATATCTTACAAAAGGTAGTACCTGAAGTGAACATTGATGAAGATACTCCTATTATAGATCAACTTGCTATACTTACCAAGAAGATAAATGCCCTAGACATTGATGCTGACAAGCGAATTGAAGAAAGGGCAAAATCCAAAATTCAAGACAAACTGGTAGAAAGAATCAGCCAAGATGTGGCAATAAACAAGGTCAAGTTAGCTAAGGTAATAATTGAGATAAAATCAATTACTCAATTAATTTGTCAATTCTTACTAAAGCTATGCACTGTGGAAACCTTCACTATTGAGATTAGTGAAAAGGTAAAAGGTTTGAAAACTAAAATCACAGCCAGTGCAAATGCAGCTACAACCGAGCCTCAAGCTTTTTCAAAGCATATACTTAGAGTTGAAGAACTCAGGTGATTGTTAGCAGATCTTAAGAAGCAAGAAGAGTAGATCAATGATTAGGTTACTATGTTGCAGACAAAACTCCTTCCATACCTTAAATTTTTTGAGAAACATATTGTCAAAGCAGAACAACTTGATGCAACACCAGAGATTTCTATGTTGGAGAACATCTTTGACATGCATACACAAGTCGGTCTTGAGCACATTGCTCTCACCAACTTGAAAGAGGAATGGGAAAACCTCTTGGAGTCGCTAAAGAAAACCCATCGGCACATTTTTGACAAGTTGTAAGTATACAGTTTTTGTATTTGGCATTAATATAAAAAAGGGGGAAATCAATGTATATGCCAAATATGTAACTTTTTGCCTAGTATACTACACATTATCGGGAGCATGCACTGAGGGGGAGTATATAGAAATTTTTTGTTGATATGTATATGTATATGATGGAGATATAAGTTTTGAGACATAAGGTCTATATACATTCAAGTTTTAATACTAATGCCAAAGGGGGAGATTGTTATCTCTATTGAGCATTAAAGATTGTCATTAGTATCAAAGGTTATCAAAGACATTGGTCGGTTACATATATTAAACCAGTCGGTAACTACAAACAAAATAGGACAATAGGTTAGAGTGTATACACCAAGCATCAGCAGATACTGATATTGAGCGATAGTAAACACCAAGCATTAGAAGGAACACTGAGTAGTTTATACAGTGTTTATCGAGGATAACATGAAATGACATAGCAATCAAGAATGGCTCATTCTTCTATGAAAATGGTTACAACAGATTAGAAAACATTTTACCAAGATCGAGAAAAATTTATTGTCGAGATATTCATTAAATGCAATGTATAGCTTATGTAATAGTTTGATCTAGGTCATTTTTGTACACCGTAGATCTTAGGGTTTTGTCTAAGATTTGAAAACCTAATTTTGTAAGGGGCATAAAGCACTATGCTATATAATTGTATGTTTACATTATTTCGATGTGAAATAATGTATTATCAAAGAATCACTTGAAGCACTTGCCTAACTTCAAAGTTATCAGTTGACAGAGAAGAACAGTATGCAGAGGAAATCAGATTGAGCAGAATCAGAGAAGGGTAACCGAGCAGTTCAGAGCAGAGATTCATCATAGTAAAGGTGATATGTTATCAATACTTTATTGATCTGTATCGGACAATCAAGTTGTCATTTAGCATATAGTTACCTAGTGCTTTCTAACAATTGTAATAGAGTTTTTGGTTAAATCTCTTAACAGAGTAGACTTAACAGTCTTATGTAAATCTCTTAACCGAGTGCACACTTCATTAGTGTTGTCTCAAATCCTATCACTAGGTAGATCTAGCTGATCTAATATGTTACTCCTAACTGTAAGCACCCTAAAATGGTCACCTAGACTTTGGGCCCCCTTTCAGCAATTTATCAAATCCCTGAATCAATATTTTCAAAAATTAATATTTTCAGCTCAATATCACTTTCCTTGATCAAATCCTAATTCTATCATTTATTTGATTATTTTTCATGGATTAACCATTTTATCCTAAGTCTTTATTTAATTAAAAGGAATATTTCCTCCCCTTTTATTAAATAAAAAGTCCCCACTTTTCCTCTTATCCTAAGTTGCACAAATAAAGCATTATTCTTATTTCATAAAAAGGGAAAAAACACTTTTTGTCTCATATGGACACAAAAGTCAACTCTTATTTTCTCATTGGAGGATATTTGTGCACATGGATTGCTCCTTTTTTAAGCCTCACCCTTGATTAAATCTTTTGCCTCTTAATCTCCATCGTCCGTTGATTCTCATTTCCTATAAAAGAAGAGCTCTCTTCTCATTCTAGGATCCATCTTTTTATGCTAACTCTATGTTGCAGGATTTCTTGGAGACTTTGGAGCCTTTTGGAGATTATTGTTGCATCACATCTAGTTTTCATTGTTGTTTCATAGTTTAACTTCCATTATTTCATAGTAGCTTCATATTTATGCTTTCCTAGTTTAGATTTCCTTTCAAGCTTTAGAATAACTCATATAGATTAAGTAGGAGGAATTGTAATACTTCTATTTCCATTCATAGCATAGTTTCATAGCTTTCATATTCATTTCTAGTTGCATTGCATTGCATTTCATTTGATTCTTGGGGATATTGGCATTCTTGCCCTTGTCTTCATTTGAATCTCTCATTGTGTGGTTGACTAGCAAGGTCATTAAGCTTAATAGCTCTAGCTGAGAGCAATCAAATAATCTTGAAACTCCATACATAGAGAGCTCTAGGTCACTTTCTAAGGTTTCCCATTCATGGATTCCCTTGGATGTAATGACTTAGAGAAGTGCACTATTTAGAGTACACATTTTTGGTGCCCACCGTGGGGCAGAGCACTATAGTTTTGTCCTACATTTTTTGCATTTCCCTTGATTTTTCATCATAATTTAGCTTCATTTTTGGCTCTCTGGATTCTCAATCTCAGATTATTGTGTGATAGTTTTCCAGTGTGGTACGACACTTTCTTCTATACTGGTGCAATACTTTACCAGTTAAAGTATCGCGCGGCCTTTATAGGTTCTGTCGCACTGTGTTCTATATTCTGTCACTTGCAGGTAAAGTGAACTGTCGCATAGGAAGATATTATCACAGCCATATACAATGAAGTGTCACATGATAATTCTAGTGACTGTACTGTCACTTGTGCTTGGCAATGAGTTGTTTTGGAGTTCTTTTTGGATGAGTTTTGATCTAGTTAGCTTGCTGGTTTAGTTTGCTGTGGTTAGACAAATTTCATTTAGATTTTGATTTTGCTAACCATTGTGGGGCTAACAAGTTATGGTTGTAGGTGTCTCTTGCTTGAATATTTTCCAAAAATTGCATGCATAAGGGCTACTAATGGTTTTTGTAGGGCTGCCCAAGCATAAAAAAAAAAAAAAAAGAGTGCTTGTTTGTTTATTTCATTTCAAGTGTGGCAATTACTAGTTGTTTCATTTCATAGGAACATAATATCTTGTTGTAGGAATCTTTGGGTGGTAGGAGAAGTATGCTCTTCACCCTTGTGGTGAACCAAAAAATCTTGACCCATCTTTAGATTTTGAAAGAAAGAGGGTAATTAAACCTTTTTTTTTGGTGTGTTTGGGATAAAACTTTGAGATAGGGGAGTATGCTCTTCACCCTTGTGGTGAAACAAAAACTTTGAACCTCACAAGTTGATCCACTCTTTCTTTAGTTCTTAGAATCCTTTAGTGGGCCTGCTCTTGAGAAATCAAGAGGAATGACCAAAGTGGGGACAAGCCTTTTGCCGGCTATTCCGACCCACTATAAACTCAAGGCTATCAAGGACACAAAACCTTGGTAGATGTAGCACTTGTCTTCACTTGATGTGAGTAGCTTGTGGGATTACAACCATGAGGAAAATGTCAAGCAAGAATGCTTAAGGTACTCTTGAGGCCACGAGGTCCATTACTTTCCGCAAGGTAAGGAGTCCCTTTGGGGAGCAAGAGGGGTGCTATGAACAGAAGCCCTTACTAAGAACCATAGATAGAAGCCACCCTATTTTTCTGCTTAGCTTCTTGGTGCAAGGATTGATCCAAGTGGAATAACCCGGATCACCCCAAGATTACTCACCATCTGTGTTCCTTTGGTTGTGTCATTGACACTTCCACGAAAAAGCCAATATCTATTGTGGGTAACCACTTTGTGTGAGGCAAGGGAGAATCAAGTGTGGGCCAAGTTGTTAAGTATTGAGCCATTGTCTTTTTAGGATAGCAAGTGCTTGAAGTGTTGTCACTATGATATACCCGTGTAAACATTCTTGCATATTCAACATCACGGTAGTATTCATAGGATTTTTCAATTTTGATATCACAATTGTTTGTCTTGGCAAGGTTGCTTTTGCCCTTGTTTCAAGTGTTTGAAGACATGTTTGATCCCTGACTATTTGCAAACCTGTCAATTTACTGCTACCATTGTGATTGAAATCGAAAAAACCAACCTTCAAACTAAAATTTTGATCAGACTGCCATTAAAACTAAGATTTTTAACATTCACTAGTCAAGATTCGTATGACCCTAAAACTGTGTCTCACACTGTGTTGAGAAATATCATGCGATAGTTCATTCTTGCACAACTGTCACATCCCTTGCCTGGAAAGTATCGCACTTCTTGCCTGGAAACTATCACCCCGAATAGAATGAAATATTGCCTAGTTATAAATTGTCACCCTATTTGCCTGGTAATTGTTTCACTGAGTCTTTCTATTGTCTGCCTAGTTTATGAAATTTTTAGTCTTTCCTTGGATGACCAGATCTTAGTAAGTTTCGTACTCTGTAGCTAAAAGCCTATTTGCACCTTAGGTTCTTGGCTCTAGATATCTTGAGTTAGCAATTCTTGACTTCACCAAAGATCTTGCTTGTCATTGATGAGTTAGGAATCATCCTTATTGACAAGTCTCACCTTTAGATTCTTTGATTACACACTTGGAGAGTTTGAGTACTCTTTTGTCCAAATTCATTTTCATATAAATTTCAATTTCAATTTTGGGTAAATCATCCTCCTGATCCATATGTGCTAGGATACTGAAATCCTTTTATTATGCACCACTATGGCAGTGTTGATTTATACCTGTTGTCAACTTTCTATTTCACCATTTCTCTTTTGGAGAATTGAATATTCTCACTATCCTAGTTTGATAATTAACGATTCATAAGGTCATCTTTTCACTAAGGGTCTTTTCTTTCATGCCGGTTACAACAACATACCAAGTGGACCAAGGAAAATGACCTCAAGTAGTTTTTGAACAATTACCTTTAGTACAAACTCGCCAAAAGTGAAAGGGGAAGGAACCCATCTTTGATCAATCTCCTAGGTGTACTTTAGAAGTTTGGTTTGAGCCTACGAGTAGCCTTATTCAGTTGAGTACCTCTCTAACATCTTCTCAATCAAATATGGACATGAGGTACACCTTGACTAAAAATGATAGAGATGCAATGGATCAAACTCTTGATGACATGTTTCAGAGGCATAGAGATAACATACTATTTGGGGAATCTTCTCATGACAATCAACCAAGGTCACCCCCTATCAACACTAGATATCTAGACACTCATCAGCGAGCTGAAAGATATACATGATGAGCTCCCCAAGATGAATGGTCACAACATGAAGACCAAAACAACCAATCTTGTGATGCTCATGTGAATGTAGCTAACTTGTTCAAACATTCAAGACCAAATTCTCCACTTTGAATCACCTCATGATATACAAGTGAGAGGCTAAAGAGAATTGAGCGAGAAAAACAAGCCTTCTTAAATGAACAAGCTGCAAAGGAAGAAAAACTTAGGCTCCTAGAGGAGGAACAGCGAGCCTTGTTGGATATAGAGAGAAGAGCCGCACAAGAAGAACAAGATAGGCTTCTAGCCCAACAACTTAATGCCCAATTCAACAATAGGGGTACCAACAGTGGAAACAACCCTCAAGATCTCCTAGTCCTAGAGGGAGGACTTTACAACATGCTCACTATAGGAGACAGGCGCCTCCTAGGAACTTGAGACAACCCTCCCAATGAGCTCATCATGGCTCTCAGCATTGAGGAAGTAGTGCAAGTTTTGAGGCTCAAGACTTTATGAGAATGCAACAAGAGCCTCTTTTTCAACACTATGTGGATAAATATGTTGAGTAAAATAAGGGTAAGTTCCTAGAGAGCTTGATTGACAAGGGTGCGAGGGTCCCCTTATAATTTTGATGTGGATAGGAAAATAAAGAAACAGAGTCCCTCACAAGAAGAGGAAAATAAGAAAATCAAGAAAATGATGGCTCCTAAGAGTTCCTTCAACCTTGATTCTATTTGTCCTAATCCTTTTGATAGGAGTGTGAGCATGAAGGATTTTCCTAGGAAAATTGAATTTCCCCAATATGACAAATATGATGGTAATGGTGACCCACACGATCATGTGTGTCAGTTCTACACCATGAGTTTTGAATTCCACCATGAAGACTCTTATCTAATGATATTATTTCCAAGGAGTCTAAAAGGTCAAGCTATGGAGTGGTTTACCAACATAACCCCTCCCGTCAAAACTTTCAAGGAACTCGTGCATAGATTTGTACAACATTTTGCCTACAACTTATCAAGATAAGTCACCATGCTAGATTTGTGCAATTTGAAATAGAATCAAGGGGAATCCTTTGTTACATTCTTACAAAGGTGGAGATTATTGTGCTCTCGTTATTCTAGGACTATTCCTGAGAATGAAAGAATTGATATCATTGTTAGCAATTTAGTGCTTGAGATGTGGTATGAGGTTCAGAAGATGGTCTTTGATTCATTCAACACTATGGTCAAAACCACATGTAGAATAGAGGATGTCTTGAAAGAACAAGGTATTTTGACTAAACAAAACAACAACAACAATAGTCAAAATAATAACAATCATAAGGGCAAAGGCAAGAACTCACACTGGAATAAAAATAAATAGGTATTCAATGATGAAGTTGTTGACTCTTCTCAACCAAAGGATCAGGGTGTCCTACATTATCTAGTGCAGTTCAAGCTATGAAGCTCAATGCATCCTCTAACCAACAAGAGCATAAACAAAGATATCAGGACAAACCCAAAAAGGAAAAGTGACAATTCACTAAGCTTGGTGACTCTTATGAGGATGTTTTTAAGATGCTTATTGCCAACAACCTTGCACAACCACAAGATCCAAAAAATTTCCGCATACCAAAAATTAAGCCACATTGGTGGAATGAAAAAGATTTTTGCAAATACCACAATGGCATTGGTCATGACATAGAACATTGCTGGAAACTTAAGCATCTTATTCAAGACCTAATCAAGAGTGGTAAGCTTCAGGTTGATGGGTTGAATACTAATGTAGACCACAAAGCATTCAAGGAGCCTTTTCCTGAATATGATAAGGAGGAAACCTCTAAACCCAAAGATAGCAAGGCTGCAATCAACTATACATACACATCTGCAAAAAATGTTATCAATATGCTTGAAGTGGTGGATGAGAGTGTCAATATGATGGGAAACATAAATTATTATGGTCTTGATGTTAATTCTCCTCTAATATTTGATGAAGAACCCATGATTGTGCTTAGAGGTCCTCACTCTTGAAGGTCATCCCAAGCTCTTAATGTTGTCACTTGAAGCCAAAGTCAAGGTCCTATGGTTATTAGAGGGCCTAATTCCAAACCCAAGCAAGTAACATCCAAAAATGTCACCAAATCAGTAGTCAACCCTGACATGAGCTATAATCTTGTTGACCAGTTACAAAGAATGCCAGCTCAAATTTCAATTTTTGAACTCTTAGAATTGTCTCCAAGACATAAGCGTATCCTTGAGGATGCTTTACGTGTAGCAAATGTCCCTAACAACATAGATGTTGACCAATTCCAGAACATGGTTAACCACCTTGCTAGCCCACATTACCTAAAATTTTTAGAAGAAGATGACAAAGACTTGAGCCATCTACATAATCTTTCCCTTCACATTGAGGTCATGATCCATAAAACCCGTGTCAGGCGTGTGTTGATAGATGGGGGTGCTGGGCTCAACATTTGTTCTTTGAGTCTTTTGAAAACTCTGTGTTATTCTAAGAAATTTATTGATACCCGGAAGAAAATCACCATTAAATCCTATGATGAGGATGAGAGAAGTTCTAAAGGGTTAGCCATTCTTCCTATCATAATTGGTCCTATTGAAAAGGACATTTTGTTCCAAGTTGTTGATGCTAGTCCTCTAGCATATAATATCCTGCTTGGTAGACCATGGATCCATGACATGCAAGCGGTGCCATCCAACTACCACAAATGTGTTAAGTTTCCCTATAATGGAGTTGAAGTTTGTATACCTGGGGATAGCACATTACCTATAAATACAATTTCAGTAGGGACTCATGTTCCTCTCAACAGAGAAGTAGAGAATTTTGATGCAAATCTAGAATAGTGCAAGAATAAGTTCAAGTCCATAGACCTTGGTATGGGGGGTATCAATTTGAATCCTTTACAAAGCTGTGAATTTCACCTAGGTCATATGGAAAACCATCACAAGAGATGCGACCTTCATCTTTAGCCATGACTCTGTTTGATATGTTTGTAGAGTCCTCAGTGCCCATCCAGGATGAAAAAGAAGAGGTGGCCGTTAGAGATTGGATCTACAAAGAGGAAAAATGCAAGCATAATGAAAATTTCTCCCCATCTCCTAAGGCTTATGGGAGAGGATACACTTTGGTAAAAAATATGGGCTATCCAGGTCATGGCCCTCTCAATCACAGATTAGATGCTAAAGCTGAACCACTTGACCATGCTCTTTTTGGGCACAGATCTAAGACAACAATTGGCCTAGGCTTTAAAGGTCAAAACAAGAAAACTTCTCCTATCCTCGCTGTGATAGATAGTGATGATCAATCAAGCTACGTGCCCAATTTGCAAAATCAACAAGATAGGTGTGAAGATTGGGTCCCTTCTACCAATCTCCTTTGGGGAGATTTAGATACTCTAGTTGCCAATCCACCAATTTTTGACCTAGAATAAGAAGAATCCATTGTTGAAGATCATGTTGAGAATCCTACTTAAGAACATCAATACACAAATGAAATTCAAGAAGGTGTTACCCTTGGTGACATCAAAGCATCTACCTCAAGGCGTCAAAAACATGCTTGGTGTAAACATCCCAGTCGGGATTTAGACACAGATTCACATGAATATGAATGGGAGTCTCTCTCAGATTTCTCTACTATTGAGATGGATGTTGATGTTGTCCATGCATATAGTTCCCAAAATGAGGTAGCTAAAAAGTCAAGTGTAGGATTAGAGGATTCAAATCCACATGTTGCTTTAGTGGATGATGCTTCGTTTGGTAGGATAAATCCTGATTTGGGTACCTTAGAGGGATACTTGATGGATCCTAACTCTGCACTCACCAGAGATAATACCTTCCGTATTAACAACATTGAACCCATCATTAACCTACCCCTTGCCAATACTCACCTAATTGATTGGTCTCAACACTATCAAGAGCCTCAGCTCCTAACTTTCCAAAATGACTATGAGGTAGCATACTACCTAAATGCCCTTGAGCCCGTAGTATCTTCCACCAGCGAACCAACTACAAGCATGACATAACTAGATATCAAGTACCTCAATTGCAAAATGAAAAGAAAAGAAAAAAAGAATAATGGTTCTAATGGTGAAAACCACTATGTGGCGGTGTTAGAACCTAAAAAAGTAAAAATAAAGGACGTATCCGAAGGTGAAAACCTCTCTGAGGCGCCTAAGGATGGGGTACTTGATAATCTTCCAAGTTATTTTCAAGACAGGTCATCAATACTTATTGAGCCTACACAACCAGTTAATCTGAATACAAAAGAGGCTCCACAAATTGTGCAACTGGCTCAATCTCTATCAACACAAGAAAAAGAGGCATATACCAAGTTCCTACAAAGGAAGAAGATTAATTTTTCTTGGACCTACTTAGACATGCCAGGGTTGGACACTAGTCTCATTATGCATCACTTGTCCATAGCTCCAGGAATCAAACCAGTAAAATAGAAATTGATAAAAATGCATCCTCACATAGCTCTTCTTGTTAAAGCCAAACTAGAAAAACTCCTCAGTGCAGGATTTATAAGAGCCATTGATTATGTCGAATGCATATCCAATATTGTACCAGTTTCAAAACATGACAAGTCCATTCGTGTCTGCACAAATTTTAGAGATCTTAATAAAGCTTTCCCAAAGGATGATTTTCCACTCCCAAACATAGACATGATAGTGGACATGACCGCGAGATATGAGATCTATTCTTTGATGGATGGATTTTCTAGTTATAATCAAATCAAGATAGCTCCTGAGGATCAAGAAAAGACAACATTCACTTGTGTGTGGGGAACCTACTATTGGAACATCATGCCTTTTGGATTGAAAAATGTAGGAGCTACTTACCAAAGAGCTATGACAACCATATTCCATGACATGATGCATAAGAATATGGAAGACTATGTGGATGACACCTTGGCAAAATCTAAAAAAAGGGATACATACCTAGGAGATCTAGAAGTCATTTTAGACCGTATGGAATAGTTTCAACTGAGATTAAATCCCAAAAAGTGTGCATTTGGAGTCACTTCCAGAAAACTTCTAGGATTTATTATTTCAGCCAAAGGAATAGAGGTGGATCCAGAGAAAGTTCAAGCAATATTGGATATGCCGCCTCCCAAAAACATCAGCCAAATGAGGAGTCTCCAAGGATGCCTTCAATCTATAAGGAGGTTTATTTCACAACTAGCAGATAGAGCTTAACCCTTTAATAAGACATTTCATAAAGGGGTTAAATGTATCTGGAATAAAGATTGTCAAAAAAGCATGGACCAAATCAAGGAGAACTTGGCCAATCCTCCAATCTTAATGCCTCCTATTCTAGGAAAACCACTCATATTGTATGTTTCAGCAACAGAATCTTCCCTGGGGGTATTATTGGCTCAACTTGATGATACCGGAAAAGAAAGAGCTATATATTACATCAGTTGTACTCTTGTGTCTTATGAGGTTAATTACACTGGTATTGAAAAATCTTGCCTTGCAGTGGTGTTTGCTTCCCAAAAGTTGCGACACTACATGCTTGCGCATACAATACACCTCATTGCAAAGATTGATCCTCTCAAATATTTTCTTGGTAAGGCTGCTCTCATGGGTAGACTTGCTAAGTGGATGATGATCTTATCAGAATTTGACATAGAGTGTGTTGAGCGTAAAGCCATAAAAGGACAAGCCATTGCAGACCAACTAGCTGATTTTCCAATTCAAGACAACATGCCTATTCAAGTTGAATTTCTAGATGAACACATATTGCACATGACTACAAGAACATGGAAGATGTTCTTTGATGGCTCTTTCATGCAAAATGGTTCAAGAGCTGGAGTGTTATTTATTTCTCCCCATGGGTACACAATCCCTAAGTCTTACAAAATTTTGTTCCCATGTACAAATAATGTTGCTGAATATGAAGCCTTGACTAATGGACTAAAAATGGTGATAGAATGGGGAATTAAAGAGCTGCACATTTATGGGGATTCACAATTAATCATCAACCAAGTTAATGAAGAATACCAAAAAAAGGATGACAAACTGATACCCTATAAGAAGATGGTTGATTCATTGCGCCAATATTTCACCTTTGTTACATTTCAACAAATCCCTAGAGTAGAGAATAAAGTAGCTAACACTATGGCTACACTTGCTTCACTTCTTCAGCTAGAACAACATGAGTCCAAATTCAAATTCTTGGTGGAAGAGCTACGCTACCCAATCTATGATTCCCCAGAAAGCCATGTCATTTGTACCTTGGTTAGCCATGAATCATCCCGCTATGGTGCCATTTACTCATATCTGCGTGATGGCATCATTACTGATACATTTAACCATTCTGAAAGAAGAAACCTAACCCATAATGCCTCTCACCATACCCTTATCTCTGGTGATTTGTATAGGAGGGGTTTAGATGGGACACTTCTTAGGTGCTTGGAAAAGGATGAGTCTAACTGAGCGTTAGCTGACATTCACAAGGGCATTTGTGGAGGACATTCCAATGGTCTTTCCATGGCTCGAAGGTTGTTTAGGGTGGGGTAATATTGGCCCACAATGCAGATGGATGCCATAGCTTTTGCCAAATCATGTGAAAAGTGTCAGAACATGGAAATCTGATTCATGCTCCAGGTAGGGAGCTTATTCCTTCTATTTCTCATTGGCCATTTCAGCGCTGGGCCTTTGACCTTGTTGGGAAGATTCATCCCAACTCATTAGGTGGACATAAATTCATCATCATTGCTACTGACTACTTTACCAAATGGGTAGAAGCTGTTCCACTTTCTGTTGCTTCAGGAAAGATAGTTTCCTTGTTCATTTTAAACCATATCATTTGTCGAATTGGAGTGCCTTCTAAAATAATCACTCATAATGGAGGTCAATTTAAAAACAAGGACCTTACACACCTCTGCAAGAAATTCAAGATAAAATAGCATTGGTCCTCCATTTACTTCTCGCAAGGAAATGGACAAGCAGAGGCTTCAAATAAGACCATTCTCAAAATCCTCCATAGAACAGTTCACAAGAATGGTCACGATTGACACCTTCAGATAAATCTAGCCTTATGGGCTTACATAATGAGTATTCGTACTCCCATAGGGGCTACTCCTTTTTCCCTTACTTATGGTTTTGAAGCAGTGTTACCTTTAGAGGTCGAGATCCCTTCACTTAGAGTCTCTCTCAAAGGTTTTTTTACAGATGAAGATTATCGCACCATGAGGTTACAAGAGCTAGAACTTCTTGATGAAAAGTGTAAAGCATCATTTGATCACATGAGAGTCTACCAAAAGCGTATGTCCAAAGCATTCAACAAGAAAGTATGCCCTAGAGAATTCCAGGTAGGAGATCTTGTCCTATGAGAAAATCCCAAGAACCAACAAAATAGAGAGCAAAATGGCAAGTTTGAACCTAATTAGCTTGGACCATACATTATTACTACTACTTTTGGGATAGGTGCTTACTTGCTATCTGATGAAAAGGGAGAACAACTCCCTGATCCTATCAATATTTTGCACCTAAAGAAGTTCTACCCATGATGCCTATTCTGTCTGGGGGCATCCTTTGTACATACATATTGATCCTGAAAAAATTTCAAAAACATTCATTTATGATGCTGAAAACATCCTAAAAAGCATATAAAGTCCTAAAAAAAATAAAAATAAATCAACAAAATAGCAAAAAATTAAAAAAAAAAAGAAAAAGTGCCTTGGTGAAAACCTGGAAACAGGCGCCTTGGTAGCAAAAATACAAAAAAAATTGAAAATAAAAAAAATCTATCCAAGTGGTGAAAACTTGGAAACAGGCGCTACTTGAGGCCTTTGCACCCTTGTCTTTTAGCATGCGCTCTCGACACTTAGCCTTTCTCCATCATGCCTTGAGCTTGTTGCCTTGGTTTGGAATTGGTCTTTGTCTTTGTATAGGGGCATAACTGTGTTAGCTTTGGTCTCTAGGATGCATTGGCCTTTAGGACATCTTGCAAACGGTGTTTTTCAACACCACCCAAAATAGTGTTTTTTTCAACACTACCCTAGCGTCAAGTGTTTCTCAACACTTATTAGATATCCTACCCCACAGTCTAGTATACTGTGATATCTCTCACTAGCAAATGTGATACTCAAAGATTGATTCTATGACCTACACACACACACACTTAAACATTCGACTCGCTAAGACTTGTTTGACTTTATTTCTTTGTGTGCTATCTATGATGATTTCTTTGATGAGTGGTCTCTCCCTGATAGTTTTCGATGATGCTGAGCTAGAAGACTGGGGGCATGAGGACATGTTTTATTGCTTTTTCTACTTGTGGGTATATTTTGTTGGTCCTAACTGTCATTAGCATTTGTGCTTGATCCACTTGATACTTAGGACCTACAAGGTATTATCCTTGACTATTTTATGCGAGTGCATGCTTCTAGTCATCTTGACTTTCTTGTGTCTTGACGCAAGCATAATCTTGCTATAGTAAACTTAGGGAACCTCACTGCACTAGTCATCTTGGCCTACATGTCTTTGATGCCTAGGTGGGGTTTCCACATTCCTATCTGATATAGATCATATTCATATACCCATAGTCATACTAGTGAGTATTGTATGATCTTATGACGCTACCAATAAAGCTCGATGATGATTATTAGAGACTAATAGTGTTGTGACCTTGCAAGTCAACCACTTTCATAGTAGCTTGCATTCGTAGGTTCGTATTAGTTTAGTTTTGCATCTCGCATATGGAGAGAGCTCTCCTTTTATCTTTCACAAACTTGTCAGTTAACTGCGCTCACCTTTCACTTCTTCTCGATCATGTCTTTCACTCCTTATCTTTCATATCACATCCTTTTCACCCCTTCTTTATAGCATTTTGACTTTTTGACCTAATTTTCAAAACTCCTTGGAATTCTGCAAAAATTGCACCCCTGGCTAATTTCAACATCCTGGATCCATTTCCGGACTCGAAATCAAAATTTGAGTTCATCTTGATAGTCAAAATTGCATTTCAAATTTTCCCCTTCTTCTGCACAGTTGGTTGACCATTTGAGGCCTAATTCTTTGATCTTTGTTGGGGCATCTTCATCTCCATGTCTTTCACCCCTTCTAGCCTTTCATTCATTCCCTTCACATCATCTCTCTAGGGTTTGACTTCATCTTTATCCTATATCTTCTTCGGTCAAACCTAGTCAAAATGGGGCATATCTTCACTGCTTGGTGGTTATCCTTTATCTTCTATTATGATTCCTAGTGATTTGATCAACTTTATCAATTTGCTGCTTCTTCTCTACCTAATTTCAATTTTGATTCCGAGGGGGTAGTACCTATCAGCTTTAATCTTTGATTCAGCTTATCAATTAGCTTTTTTTGAGATTCTTATCTCTTATTTTGAGACTTGATTATCACTTAACAACAACAGTGTTGGTCTTGTCTTTCAGCCGACTTATTTTTGTCTTGATGTGTTCCCATCTATCAAACACACATCTGGGTTATTTTGTGATCCCAAATCGATCTCACACTTCAATTCCATTCTTTGCCTACATGTGATCCCGAGTCAACCTCACATTAGTCAAAGAGGGGCAAATGTATGCACCCTAAAATGGTCGCCTAGACTTTGGGCCCCCTTTCAGCAATTTATCAAATCCCTGAATCAATATTTTCAAAAATCAACATTTTCAGCTCAATATCAGTTTCCTTGATCGAATCCTAATTCTATCATTTATTTGATTATTTTCCATGGATTAACCATTTTATCCTAAGTCTTTATTTAATTAAAAGGAATATTTCCTCCCCTTTTATTAAATAAAAAATCCCCACTTTTCCTCTTATCCTAAGTTGCACAAATAAAATATTATTGTTATTTCATAAAAAGGGAAAAAGCACTTTTTGTCTCATATGGACACAAAAGTCAACTCTTATTTTCTCATTGGAGGATATTTGTGCACATGGATTGCTCCTTCTTTAAGCCTCACCATTGATTAAATCTTTTGCCTCTTAATCTCCATCGTCCATTGATTCTCATTTCCTATAAAAGAAGAGCTCTCTTCTCATTGGAGGATCCATCTTTTTATGCTAACTCTATGCTGTAGGATTTCTTGGAGACTTTGGAGCCTTTTGGAGATTATTGTTGCCTCACATCTAGTTTTCATTTTTGTTTCATAGTTTAACTTCCATTATTTCATATTAGCTTCGTATTTATGCTTTCCTAATTTAGATTTCCTTTCAAGCTTTAGAATAACTCATATAGATTAAGTAGGAGGAATTGTAATACTTCTATTTCCCTTCATAGCATAGTTGCATAGCTTGCATATTCATTTCTAGTTACATTGCATTGCATTTCATTTGATTCTTGGGGATATTGGTATTCTTTCCCTTGTCTTCATTTGAATCTTTCATTGTGTGGTTGACTAGCAAGGTCATTAAGCTTAATAACTCTAGCTGAGAGCAATCAAATAATCTTGCAACTCCATACATAGAGAGCTCTAGGTCACTTTCTAAGGTTTCCCATTCATGGATTCCCTTGGATGTAATGACTTAGAGAAGTGCACTATTTAGAGTACACACTAACAGGGTAAGATTACCAGAAGTGATCAAAACTTGTAGCCCTAACAGGCAAACATTTTCTATTTGTAGTAGTAAAGAATTTGTGGGTGTCATCCCCACCACAGTTTTTACCTTCTAACAAGGGTTTCTGCATTACCAAAATACTTGTGTTATGGGAAAGTTATATTGTTGATTTCATGTTATTTACTTTCACAAGTTAAATTAATGAATGTTATATGCATTTGAAACAAGTTATTTTGGAAGGTTACATTGTTTACTAGTGTGAAATTTTTTGTGGGCACTAATTCACCTCTCTCCTCTTAGTACCTATCTCTCCTAATTACAACACCCATGACCCCTTTTGACACATTCGAATGCTCAAGTGTGTCTGAAGGGGTCATAGAACCCCTTAAGACACACTTGAGCATTCCATTGTGTCCATAGGGGTCATGGGGACATCCTAGGGGTCCTAACATGTGATAAGGTGTACTAGGACCCTTAGGAAATCCCCATGACCCATTTTGACACATTCGAATGCTCAAGTGTGTCCGAAGGGGTCGTAGGACCCCTTAAGACACACTTGAGAATTCCAATGTGTCCATAGGGGTCATGAAGACTTCTTAGGGGCCCTAACGCGTGATAAGGCATACTAGGACCCCTTGGAAGTCCCCATGACCCCTTTTGACACATTAGAATGCTCAAGTGTGACTGAAGGGGTCATAGGACCCCTTAAGACACACTTGAGCATTCAAATGTGTCCATAGGGGTCATATGGATTTCTTAGGGGTCCTAACCTGTGATAAGGCATACTAGGACCCCTAGGAAGTCCCCATGACCCCTCTTGACACATTAAAATGCTCAAGTGTGTTTGAAGGGGTCGTAGGACCCCTAAAAACACACTTGAGGGTTACAATGTGTCCATAGGGGTCATGCGGACTTCCTAGGGGTCCTAACGCATGATAAGGCATACTAGGACCCCTAGGTAGTCCCCATAACCTCTTTTGAAACATTCAAATGCTCAAGTGTGTTTGAAGGGGTTGTAGGACTCCTTAAGACACACTTGAGCATTCCAATGTGTCCATAGGGGTCATGGGGACTTCCTAGGGGTCCTAACACATGATAAGGTGTACTAGAACCCCTAGGAAGTCTCCATGACCCATTTTATCATATTCGAACACTCAAGTGTGTCCAAAGGGGTCATAGGATCCCTTAAGACACACTTGAGAATTCCAATGTGTCCATAGGGTTCATGGGGACTTCCTAGGGGTCCTAACAAATGCTAAGGTGTACTAGGACCCCTAGGAAGTCCCCATGACCCCTTTTGACACATTCAAATGGTCAAGTGTTTTTGAAGGGGTCGTAGAACCTCTTAAGACACACTTGAGGGTTCCAATGTGTCCATAGGGGTCATGGGGACTTCCTAGGGGTCCTAACATGTGATAAGGTGTACTAGGATCCCTAGGAAATCTTTATGACCCCTTTTGTCACATTCAAATGCTCAAGTGTGTTTGAAGGGGTCGTAGCACCCCTTAAGACACACTTGATGGTTCCAATGTGTCCATGGGGGTCATGGGGACTTCCAAGGGGTCCTAACGCTTGATAACACACACTAGGACCCCTAGGAAGTCCCCATTGTAATACCCCAAAATTGGCACCTATTTAATTTCATCAATTTTGGTGCATTATCTCGATTTTACATCATCAAAGTCCTATCTCACTAGGCAATTTTCTCTCCTACCTGGCTCTACTTGACTTGATGTCAGTTGCAAAAACCCTAATTTGCAATAATCAAACACTAAAATTAATTCCTAAGTCTCTTTGACTTTATTAGCTAAATTATCTCTATGATACATTAATTTAATTGTAAAGTCCTATGTGCTTTAAATTAAATTAAATCAAACCACCCCCTTTGGCTAATACACATAAAAAGGAATTAATTAATTGCTTGTTATTTGAATGGACACCTTTTCTTGGATTAATAATTTGAGATATTCGAAAGGTCCTCATGTGGCATTTTCCATTCTTTTAATAAAGTAATTCATGCTTATTTGTCCCAAAAGGGATATGAAGGGTCAGGAGTTTCGAATCAAGAAACTCTTCCTCCTCCTCTTGGCTCTTCTATTTATTTGAACCTCTTTTTCTCATTCAAGAGAGAGCAATTTTTGAGAGCATCTACACTATAGGCATTTTTTAGTCTCATTTGATTCATTATTTTCAAAGCTTTTTATTGCATTTATTAGATTAATATCTCATTATTAGTATAATCTTTGCATCGCATTTTAGACCAAATTTGCTTATTTGTTCTTAGTTTAATATCATATTTGTTTCAAGTTCTTAGATTAACTTGCATCTCATCTTTATTTTCAAGCTCTTAGATTAATTGCATCCTCATTCTTAGATTAAATTGCACTCCATCTTAGCTTAATTGCATTCTTGCTCATCTTTATTGCTTCTTGGAAATCCTCCATTGTTGAATTGGTCTCCCAGCTATTGGCTCTCATTCTGAGAGTATTCAAACACCCCATTCACATAGGAGGCAACAGGTCGCCTCACCATGGAATTTGGATTGAGTTCTTCATACTCTCTCCCGAATTCTATCAAGTGAATAATGACCATGTTGTGTTGTGCCTGATTTAGAGGTCACATTTAGTCACATACATTTTGGTGCCCACCGTGGGGCAGAAAATCTGATTTCTGGCCTCATTATCTTTTTTTTCTAACAGGAATTTAAGCTCTGTCATGCGTCCGTACTGTCTGTGTACGGATTCTCACGTGAGAATCCAGAGCACCCCACATGAGGTTTCGCTCCCTATAGCACTCTCTCGCGTGAGCTTTTCCATCATTGCGCGGCACCCTGCACTTTCTCGCGTGAGCCGTTGTTCTTGCTCGCGTGAGCTGTCGTAAATTCTCACGCGGGCTTGTGATTTCTCGCGCAAGGTTTGGCACCTTCTCGCGCGAGGTTTGGCATCTTCTCGCACCAGGTTTGACACCTTCTCGCGTGGCCCTCTTATTGTCTCGCATGAAATTCTGTGACAGACAGAGACTATAATTCTAGATTTGCTAGTTTTGTTTGCTGTTTTTAATTTTTTGAAATTTTTGAAAATTTCAGCGTTTTTCAAATCCGTGCCTCTAGAAAATAGGCACCCATTTTTTTTTGAAATTTTCACAAATGGTATCAAAAGTTAAGTGTGATATATTGTTGGAAAGGTCTTTCTGAGCCTAATCCAACCATGCTGGTTTCATTCTCAAATTTTACCATTTGATGAGCTATTTTTCTTGCAGATTATCTAATTTTTTATTTTGCTAACCTTGTGGGTCTAACAAGTTCTTTTGAAGGTGTTCTTGCTTTCATGGAAAATGCTTAAAACAAAGCGTTGGACTCAAGGTACCTTGTTCCATCTCTAAAACATTTGGACTTTGGGATTAAAATTGAACCTCTCATGTGTTTGGCTTGAGTGTTTACATGCTTTCATAGAATACATTTCAATTGATGCTCTTAATGGAAAATGAATGAACATAGATTTGTTTTTACAAGTTTGTGTTTAAGTGATTGCTTGTGTTTAAACATTAAGTAATTCTTGGTTCCAATATCAAAAAAATCTCATTGAGTAATCTAGGGCATGGATTCATTCCTAGTTTACATGAAGAGTTAAATGCACCACTTTGTGGACTCACTTCATGTTTACTTGGAAAGTTAAATATTCCATGATTCAAACCCTTTTGCACTTATGAGTAGTATTGATTAGCTGTCTTAGATTACTTGTGATTGATCTAGATTGCTATCTTGGGTTATTGGACTCGCTAATCCGCCGGCCCCTCATTTTCGCCCTGTGGTTGCAATCTCAGCGCCACATTAAAGGGGAGGGGTCTATAGAAAAGAAGCGTTAATTGTTCCACTAGGAAACCCTTTTGTGATTTTTGGAACTCACTTGTTTTCTAGGTTGTGGACTCATTTGTAGCTTGTGTGAGGTGTTAAGTGTTCCACCTTGTGGACTCACCTCATATTTGCTTTAAGCGTTAAGTGTTCCACCTTTAGTGCTTTTCAATACTTTTTGATAGAGAATTACTTACTTTTTCATTTCTAGAAGGCCTGCTTGGGGATTTCATCACTTCAAGGGACGACCTTAACTCCAGTGTTCCGGCGGAGTATAAATATTGGGAGGTGAATCCAAAGACACCTCTCTTGGGAATGAGTTAGATTTCACTCTTGGCTAAGCCTCAAAGAACTTTATACCTTTGAGAAGTGAAGGAGGAGATTTGGGTTACCGTCTCCCCCTGGTTGTGTGATTTCAGATTCTTCTCATCTACGGATTTGTGCCTCACGTACCTTGCGTATATCGAGGACACCCTTTAGAAAAGCCATGTATATCCTTGTAGATAACTTGTTAGGATGTTGTTGTGTTTTAAGTGCCTGCTAAAACATTTTCAAGAACATACACAAGTAGAGTCCTTAGGGAGTAGAAATACTAAGTCACTATTCTTGTTCATGCGCAAGGTTGCTTTGTCCCTTGCCCATTGCTTGAAGACTATTTGCTTGAACTCCTTGATTACTGTCTTATGTGCTTGATCAATGACATAAATCTGATTTGCCTTTTTTTCCGTGATCTATTTTTCTATTTTCCTATCGTTCACCGTCAGAAATTGGTTGTCTCGAGTTAGGAATCAATCGATCTTCGCTTTGACTCGTATTGTCTCTCATTAGTCTACCTTATCTCATTGTGCTTTTGTACCTCATGTTGCGATAGTCTTATCTCGACTGTTCTAGCCATCTCTTTTTGACAATTCGTACTAGGTTCATCTTGCATCTTGGCTGTTCTAGCCATTTATCTCCTTTCGTTATCTTTGAGACAGAGTCTAGCTTTATCTCGAATCTTTGCTCGTTACATCTTTGTTTATGACTATCATGACTCAAAGTGGCAAGACTTATCCCATTCAGAATGCTGATCAAGATCAAATTAAACCTCATAATCAAGACATAGGTCATCCTAAATTTGTTATGAAATCTAAACTTTGTGAGAGATCCTCACATTCCTCCTCGTTCCAAGAGTATTACAATCCATTGTTTCAGATACAATCTAACTTATTATTTCAAGAATATCATAACCCATTGTTTGAAGACCAGCAAGAATTTGAAGGGTCACTTTCTAAAATCAAACCTATTGATTCTTTTGAACCTATCAACTCTGTCACGATCTCTCATAATACTACCAACAAGATGGGAGATCCAAAACCTTCAAAGTTGGTTTTCAATCTCAGCTCTAACATGCCAAAACCTTCAAAGTTGGTTTTCAATCTCAGCTCTAACATACAAATGGTCAATGCCACTGAGAAGGCCACAATAGAAGCTCAACCGCCTTCCAAATTTGCTAGAAACAAACCTTGGATCTCTCACTGTGACATGATCATTGCTCTAGGGAGTGAGGATACTCCTAAACCCAAAAATCCCTTTGTCTTGCGAGGCCCTGCACCTCCCTCTTATAACTACACAAAATCTCCAGCTTGTGCGAATGCTATCCCTCAATCTCATGCAAAGATTGTTCTCAAAGGTCCCGAACCTTCGACATCCAGACCAAAACTATCTATGGATAAAGCCCTCACTAAGGAAAACATCCCCAAGATCTCAATCTTGACCAGTTTCAATCTATGGTGGGTCATTTGACCTCGCCTCACTATTTATCATTCTCTAAGGAAGATGATCACTTGCTGAGCCACCCGCATAATGCTCTCCTGCACACTGAAGTTATGACAGGCCCCAAGAGTATCCCCCACATCCTCATTGACAATAGTGCTAGCCCAAATACTTGCTCTGCTAAGATGCTTACCCAGGCGATAGATAGTTTTGTTCCCACCAATAGAGAATCTACTGAGTTCTATGATGCCAAGCTAAAAGAAATAGAAAAGACCCTAAAGATCAAAGATATTGGCATGGGGGAATATCAGATTGAGTCTGTCTTGTCATTGACAACTCTCCCTCCATCTCCACATTCCTATGAGGAACCTTCTGAAGATGGATTTGGTATTAGCTATCAGAGCTATGAGCTTGACCAACTTAGCTGCAACTTGCACTCACATGCAGATTTAGATGATGAAGAAACACAGATTCAGCCTATGACATATGAAAGACCTTTGAATGATCAAAATTCTGATTCAGACTACCAGAAAGAGTCTTATCTACCTTCTCAAGTGCTTCAAGAACATGATTTTGGTCCTCACCAGGAGGATTTTATACACTCTACTGAACAAATTTCTACTACTGCAACTACTACTCAATACATCATTGCCTCCAATGGCACACATATTGATTGGGAGCAACTGTTGGATGCTTCGCTTATCTTGGGTATGCCTATTCTAGATTGTTCTACCACTTCTACTATTGAACAAAATCCTACTACTGCCAACTCCAATGGCACACATACTGATTGGGAGCAACTGTTGGATGCTTTGCTTATCTTGGGTATGCCTATTCTAGATTGTTCTACCACTTCTACTATTGAACAAAATCCTACTACTGCCGATTCCAATGATACACATACTAACTGGGAGAAACTATTGGATGCTTCTCTTCTCTTGGGTATGCCTCAAGATATGCCTATTCCAGATTACTTTGCTGCTTCTACTACTGAACAAGATCCTACTGTTGAAGAAACATTTCCTTTGACAGATGATAGTGATGAAGAAAGTCTACCTCCGACTATGTCTCTAGCTGAATGGGACTCCATATCAGATGCTACTATAGAAATACCAGTTGATGCTATGCACTTATATGCTAGTCTTAACAACTTAGAAAGAGGAGAAAGTTATGATCCTCCAGATCAAGCTATTGATGATGATCCTTTCCACCCTCCTATGGAGATCATTCCTATGGCTCTTAGGCCATCTACTCCAAGCTATACTCCTACTGCTCCAACAAATCATGGGTATGTAAGACCCCATTCTGTTACAGCTTCATGGAATATTGGTAGATCCAGAATTGAAATGGTTCCTATTCGTGCATTCTTACCACCTGAAAGGGGACCTAACTCTTGGAATAGACCATCTTGGTTAGGCTCACATAATATTCCTCCAAACTTATCTGACTCTTCTAAGATGACTCACAATCGACAACGCTCTATGGAAGATTACTTTCTTGATCTATCTAATGCATTCATGAATGATGAGGATGATATTGATATATTTGCACTTGAGCCCATCCCATTGACTTTTCTTCCCCCTTCATCTCCCAGAAAAGTGGCTTGTCCACTTCCATTTCCACCTCTCCACCTGAACCAGTCATATAAGCCTCTTTCATCCACCATTCCCGAGTCTTTTGGAAGTAACTTGGATGTGCAACATAAAAACAAAATAATGAGAATCCACTTATATCTCAAGGTCACCATGTCCCATCTAATCGACATGTGACTACGAAGAAAGGAAAGCAACAGAGGTGTTCAAAAGACCGCAAAGGTCCTCAAAAAGAAGAAGACAATCAAAAGCCAGAAAATAAAATAAAAAATGGATCTTGAAATCCATTCTATAAGCATTGTCATCAAAAGCACCTCAAAGTAAAGAAGAAAAAATTCAAAAGCTATGTGGATTCCAAAGAAAGAAAAAATCAAAGTTGTCATTCGAGCTTCCAAAATTCTCATGCTTCCCTCCATTTCATCACCCTTGCCTCTCATACTTTACCCTCTTCACTCCATCTTGCCTTGTCCCAAAGTGCATATTAGCATCTCCTTATTGCTAATGGCATGACTAAGAAAAATCTAGAATGTACTCTTCCTAAGCATTTAGAGCGTGGGAAATTCGACAAAGAGTTAAGGTGTGTCCATGAGGATATTTGTGCATCTCACTTAAGTGATCTTTCCTTGACTATGGATCTCTTGACTGTTGGACACTAGTGGTTGGCTCTCCTGTTACTGCTACAACATCTGGTTCTGATTCTGCAACTTCTCAGCTGGCTACTACTACAAATGACTATGTTTCCAGAGATCACCACTGAAGGAGAGAAACTCAAAGAGCCCATCAATGCTCTTCATCTGAAGAAGTTCTATAGCTGACATTCTCTATGTGCTCATGTACATACTTATTGGTCCTGAAAAAATTCTAAAAATTGATATATTGCAAAAAATCCTAAAAATTGCAAAATGTCCTGAAAAAATGATCATCTTAGTGAAAACCTGGTAAATAGGTGCTTTGATGTATCTATTATCTTGGTGAAAACCTGGTAAACAAGAGCCTTGATAATACTAAAAAAAAAATAGAAAATTTCAAAAATACAAAAAAATGAAATATTCAAAAAAGTACAAAAAAATTGAAAAAGAGAAAAATGTGCCATTGATGAAAACCTGGTAAACAAGCATCATGGTAGCAAAAATAGAATCTCTGCCAAGATGGTGAAAACTTGGTAAACAGGCACCTCTTGTTTTCCTGAAGTAACATCTCATCTCAGTGGTGCTTGGCTCTTAGTTTCCTGCTTTAGTTTCCTTCCTTTCCTGCTTTAGTTTGTTTTCCCGCTTTCCTGCTTTAGTTTGTTTCCTGCTTTGGTTTGCTAGCTCATGCGCTTGTCTTTGAGTTTTCCTCAACTCTTCATAGATTGGAACTGGTTCACACTTGGGGGCACCTGCCTAGTCTAGGGGGCATTGTCCTATCGCTTTCAGAAACTTTTTTGAGCATTGGTCGCTAGTGGTTCCCACTATGCTTGCCTACAGATACCTAGCTTTCATTCGATCTCTCTTCTTCGGGATTTCTCCCTTATATCAATCACCAGTGATTCTCACTACATCTTCCTACTATCATTATCCCATTGAGACTTTGAATGTTATCCTTCCGAATCAACTTCAACTCACTTGAACATGAACTTAAACTGAAACTAAAACTAAATGTGTGTTCCTTTGAGGCATGTTGAGCTTTGTTTTCTTTGAGTGTTTATTTGTTTGCTTTCCTTTTGCTTTCTGCTTGTTGGTTTAGTTCCAATGATCCAAAGAATTCATATAAGAGGGGTGTCCATCTGTAAGAGCCTCTATCTCCTATTGGATGGCCATGCATACCTCGACTCCTTTTATATGGACGCTTCGGTGAGGTTGGTTCTTCTCCTTGTCTTTTGAGTGACTTCTTTCTGCTACTGGTGAAATTGTAAACGCTTGTCCTGTTAAGTGAACGTAAGGGTCACTACAAGCACTCTTTGGCAAAAGAAAGATCTCTCACGTGTTTGGTGTGTTTGTTTGCAAGAGACATTCAGGTCATTCTAGAAAATGTGCTTTGATGCTTATGTTAACTTGCTAGATTAAAAGGAATAGGTGTTCAGGTCATTCTGGCTTCTTGTGCCTTAATTCTTACACCTCATTCCGAAAAATTTAAGACTTATGTCATATTCATATTCTCATGTTGGGGAGAATTGTATGGCATCTTGCGATTGTCTTGTGCTTAAATGAACTCAATGATGATAAATACGATGAGTCCAACAGCCGAGTCTGGAGGATTGCATTTGTTCATCCTAGGCCTGCATTTAGAATTGCATCTTTCATTCTACGCTTGCATTTGGAGCGCTTTCTTGTTGCTCTCTTGATTGCTTTCTTTTGGATCTACCTCATCAAAGGTTCTCATCTTTTGTCCCAGTCTCATCTTGGCTGCATCCTTTTTCAGGATCGAAATCGAAATCTGACATCTCTAAGTGGCTCGAAATTGTGTTTTAAATATTGGACTCCTTCTGGATCGGATGCTTGTGCAATCAGCCTTCTAGTGTCATCTTCCTGCCAGATCCTCATCTTTGCATCATGTTCTCAAATCTTTGCTTCTTTTCATCAAGTCAACTCAAGTCAAATTAAGTCAACCATTGTCAAACTTGGTCAACAAGACCTCTACTTTGCTCCGATTCACTTCTGCAGCTTTGCAGATCTAGTCTAATTACTTTTTCTCTACAATCTCTTGTTGTTTATCATCCTTCTGACATGTCATCTTTCGATTTCACTCTTGAGGGGGCAGGATGATTACATCATTTGAATCTTGTCAAATCTATTCTTGAATCAGTCTGATTTGAATCATCAGTCCTCATTGCTAGGGGCATCTTCACGCCTCGCATCTTGTCATTTGGAAATCTATCTCTTAGGTATCTGAGCAATCTAACTCAGATCCTCGAGGATAATTCTTCATTCTGGAGATGGTTCTTGAAATCTATTGGGTATTGGGGCAATCTAACCCTAATTCCTGGGAGTCAATCTTCATTCTGGAGATGACTCTTGAAATCTCTTTTAGACCGTTATCTGGGCAATCTAACTTGGGTCTCGGAGGGCTGAGCTTTGTATTGGGGCAATCTAACCCTGATTCTGGAGATAGTCCTAATCTGCATCTAAATCTCACTCTGGGGCATTGGGGCAATCTAATCCTGATTCTCGTCTCTCTCAAGAACCGTTGTCTTTGCAATCTAACTTAGAATTCAAGAAATTCATGCTTTGATCTACTTTCATCTGTCACTTCAAACTATTCTTTGAATCAATGCGATGCTCACACATCAATTCAAAGAGGGGCAAATGTAATACCCCAAAATTGGCACCTATTTAATTTCATCAATTTTGGTGCATTATCTCGATTTTACATCATCAAAGTCCTATCTCACTAGGCAATTTTCTCTCCTACCTGGCTCTACTTGACTTGATGTTAGTTGCAAAAACCCTAATTTGCAATAATCAAACAGTAAAATTAATTCCTAAGTCTCTTTGACTTTATTAGCTAAATTATCTCTATGATACATTAATTTAATTGTAAAGTCCTATGTGCTTTAAATTAAATTAAATCAAACTACCCCCTTTGGCTAATACACATAAAAAGGAATTAATTAATTGCTTGTTATTTGAATGGACACCTTTTCTTGGATTAATAATTTGAGATATTCGAAAGGTCCTCATGTGGCATTTTCCATTCTTTTAATAAAGTAATTCATGCTTATTTGTCCCAAAAGGATATGAAGGGTCAGGAGTTTCGAATCAAGAAACTCTTCCTCCTCCTCTTGGCTCTTCTATTTATTTGAACCTCTTTTTCTCATTCAAGAGAGAGCAATTTTTGAGAGCATCTACACTATAGGCATTTTTTAGTCTTATTTGATTCATTGTTTTCAAAGCTTTTTATTGCATTTATTAGATTAATATCTCATTATTAGTATAATATTTGCATCACATTTGAGACTAAATTTGCTTATTTGTTCTTAGTTTAATATCATATTTGTTTCAAGTTCTTAGATTAACTTGCATCTCATCTTTATTTTCAAGCTCTTAGATTAATTGCATCCTCATTCTTAGATTAAATTGCACTCCATCTTAGCTTAATTGCATTCTTGCTCATCTTTATTGCTTCTTGGAAATCCTCCATTGTTGAATTGGTCTCCCAGCTATTGGCTCTCATTCTGAGAGTATTCAAACACCCCATTCACATAGGAGGCAACAGGTCGCCTCACCATGGAATTTGGATTGAGTTCTTCATACTCTCTGTCGAATTCTATCAAGTCAATAATGACCATGTTGTGTTGTGCCTAATTTAGAGGTCACATTTAGTCACATACACCCATAACCTCTTTTGACACATTCAAATGCTCAAGTGTGTCCGAAGGGGTCGTAGGACCCCTTAAGACACACTTGAGCATTCCAATGTGTCCATAGGGGTCATGCAAACTTTGTAGGGGTCCTAATGCATGATAAGGTGTACTAGGACCCCTAGGAAGTCCCATGACCCCTTTTGACACATTGGAATGCTCAAGTGTGTCCGAAGGGGTCGTAGGACCCCTTAAGAAACACTTGAGCATTCCAAAGTGTCCATAAGGGTCATGCAAACTTCCTAGGGGTCCTAACCCTTGATAAGGCATACTAGGACCCCTAGGAAGTCCCCATGACCCCTTTTGACACATTCAAATGCTCAAGTGTGTCTGAAGGGGTCGTAGGATGCCTAAAGACATACTTGAGGGTTCCAATGTGTCCATAGGGGTCATGAGGGCTTCTTAGGGGTCCTAACAGATGATAAGGCATACTAGGACCCCTAGGAAGTCTCCATGACCCCTTTTTACACATTCAAACACTCAAGTGTATCTAAAGGGGTCATAGGACCCCTTAAGACACACTTGAGAATTCCAATGTGTCCATAGGGGTCATGGGGACTTCCTAGGGGTCCTAACGTGTGATAAGGTGACCTAGGACCCCTAGGAAGTCCCCATGACCCATTTTGACACATTCAAACACTCAAGTGTGTCCGAAGGGGTCATAGGACCCCTTAAGACACACTTGAGCATTCTAATATGTCCATAGGGGTCATGGGGACTTCCTAGGGGTCCTAACACATGCTAAGGCATATTAGGACCCCTAGGAAGTCCCCATGACCCCTTTTGACACATTTGAATGTTCAAGTGTGTCCGAAGGGGTCGTAGGACCTCTTAAGACACACTTAAGGGTGCCAATGTGTCCATAGGGGTCATGGGGAATTCCTAGGGGTCCTAACATGTGATAAGTTTTACTAGGACCCCTAGGAAGTCTCCATGACCCCTTTTGACACATTCCAATGCTCAAGTGTGTCTGAAGGGGTCATAGGACCCCTTAAGAGACACTTGAATGTTCCAATGTGTCCATAGGGGTCATGTGGACTTCCTAGGGGTCCTAACATGTGATAAGGTGTACTAGGATCCCTAGGAAGTCACCATGACCCCTTTTGACAAATTCGAATGCTCAAGTGTGTCCGAAGGGGTCGTAGGACTCCTTAAGACACACTTGAGGGTTCCAATGTGTTCATAGGGGTCATGCAGACTTCCTAGGGATCCTAACGCATGATAAGGTGTACTAGGACCCCTAAGAAGTCCCCATGACCCCTTTTGACACATTTTAACACTTAAGTGTATTTGAAGGGGTCATAGGACCCCTTAAGACACACTGAGGGTTCCAATGTGTCCATAAGGGTCATGGGGCTTCTTAGGGGTCCTAACGCATGATAAGGTGTACTAGGACACCTAAGAAGTCCCCATGACCCCTTTTGACACATTCAAATGCTCAAGTGTGTCCGAAGGGGTTGTAGGACCCCTTAAGACACACTTGAGGGTTCCAATGTGTCCATAGGGGTCATGGGGACTTCCTGTAATGCCCCTCCAACCCTAACAAATCTTGGTTATGCTCACTAGGGAGTTAGATCATGCTATAAGTGATTTCATGGTTATTTTGTAAGAGAATGATCCTTCTTGAGATGGTTTCTTAGTAATCATGATAACTTCATATTTTAATTTGGGAACTAATAATATTTACATAAGTATGTCCTTTATATCTTCTTGTGTGTCAATGATAGTTTAGGATCTTAATACTAAAAGGATCACCTGATAGACTTATATGCTTCTTGGTGAAATGCTCATTATTAATATTTATGTTTACCTTAGGTTAATTGATTATAATCACTTAAGGGTTGGATCTGTTATCTTCTCTAATAATGGTACTTGGGATTAGATATGATTAATACATTTAGGGTTATATGATTTGTTTATCTTGTTTTGACAATGAGACATTTTGAGTACATACCTGATGGTTAAATGGGTTTTTGAAAGTTAATAGATGATTTACATTTACATGAATATGTTGTGATGCATTCTGGTTATACAATATGGAAAAAAAAGATTATTCTAGTACTAGCCACACTAATCCAATCATGCTTTGTTGATGTCACTGTCTGATGTGAGTGTAGGATAAGGGGAGGCAGTCATAGTTACTCCTACAAGAGGTCCACACAATGTCGCACTCTCCATCCTTGTTTGCCATTGTCTGTTTATATATATGTATATATGCATGTTGGTTGGTGTTGCAGGATGCAGGTACCAGGCATCGACTCCACCTAGCTACACAGGTCTGAGCGTGCCTTCAAAATCCTTGAACTGTTGTTGTGTGGAGATATTACCAAGATTACTCTCAAGGTTACCCATGAACTTAGAGTTATGTTTAGGCCTAGCCGGGGGATCTAAATGCAACATGTGATGTGGTCTTGTGATTTATGATTTGATGTTGCTCTAAGATTAATGATGTGAGTTAGATTTATCCTTGTAAGTATATGTATATATATTTATTATATATGTGTTATAATTGAATGTATGTTATATATGTATGTGTATATGTGGGTGCACACACATACACCCATGCTTATATAAATAATAATATTTATATGATTTTATTGATTGTGTAAATGGTATGTTGTTTATAATAATTAAATAAAGTATATTAATGTATTAAACAAAAAGTAAAAATAGTAATTAATAAAAGAAATGCTCTTTGTAGTAAAACTAGTTATCTAGGAGGGAGTTGAACTCAAGACCTCCTAGAAGTTAGGCTAGTTGGTTTCCGTGTGTGCTATGTGTTTTCCTTGAAAGTTATTTGTTTGACTTTCTTGTTATGGTTTTCTTTTTAAGTTATTTTAATTAAATTTAATAAAACTTTATTAAGTCTTTTACAGGAATGTTTTGGTTAATTTTCCAACCAACTATGGAAGTTGGAGAAGTTGCTTCCCGTAAACCAACTCCCCCAACCACATAGTTGGAAGATAAATAATTACAATTTTGTGTGGTTTGGGAATGAGAATTTTTGGAAGATTTTTGGGAGTTGTCTGCAATTTTTTTTTTCGGAAATTTATTTGAAGTTTCTATGAGTTTGAGAGTCTTTGATTTTATGAAGACAAGAGTGAGTGTATTTTTTTGGAATTGGATTTCCAGAGGAAGCTCTCCTGGAGGCTATCTACTCAAGGCTTGAATATTTGCAGAGAGTCTCTGGCCAAGGGAAGAGAATTCTTTGCAGGATCCCAGGTAGGGTCTTAACTGGGATGAATTCTCCAATTCTCCTATGTGTGTATGTGTTTGAGTATTTAAATGATATTTTATTAGATTTATATGTGATTGTTTACTATGTATTGAAAAATAAAATGTAAATATCCTATCTTCTGTGTATTTCTATGTGTTTCTGGGAAGCAAAATATGTATGTTTTCATGATTTTTGGTTTATGAAATCTTTCCTGGAAGTCTATGATTGATTATATAATTATGATTTGATATATTTATCTATGTACATGTGTGTGTTATTAAATATTTATATTGTTAATATGGTCTGCAAAGTTTATTTTGTGAAATGATTTGTAATTAGGATGGTGATGAAAAAGAATATGTTATTTTTTTGGTTTATTTTCATATACCTGTACTACGTTGTGCATAACTTTTGAATATCACATTATTTTTAAAATCTCTCCAGTGAGAATGTGCACAATTAGGTTTTATCCAACATATGTGAAAATTAGGAAGATCTAATGGTTCAAAAAAAGTTATGCTTACCACACCGAGACTATATTTTTATGACAGTCATATATATGGTTCTAAAATTAGTCATGTATAGATCTCTTAGATAATCTCTAAACTCACACAGATAAAGGGTCTCTTGTGATTCTAACCACTAGGAAATATATAAAACTCTATTTTACTCCTCTCTTGATCTATATCCCTCTTGCAACCAACCTACAAGAGCAGAGTCATCAAAACTTAAATATGTAATATCTAGCCACCTTTCTAAGACATGATTACTTTGTCTTCTCCCTTGATTCATTGGCCTTTGTGGGTTAATTAGTTTATAGTACATTAATTTCCCCATAAATATTTATTAGCTTATAATTTATATTAATTTTATGTTCTATTTGGACTTATTTTCAGAAACTTTGGAGTCATGGATTTAAGTGTTGGGTACCTGTTTGGCTTGGGGATTGGTCTGTATCTTACAACCTTGATCCTGGCCTCTATTTGCATCTTTGTACCTCTCTTAATGTTAATCTTATTTCTTTAAGTTTATCATAATGTTGTGTTATACATGTGGAAATTTATATCACCTATGTATATTTATTACTAGTTTTGTTGATGTAATATGGTGTTTCTGCATTTGACATATACTTGAGCTTAGTTTATGAGGCTAGTACTCGTCTTGGTGGCCTGTGTGCATGGGAGGGTTCTCTAGACCTATAAATAAGTCATAGAAAGTTGTATTTATGCATGTTGAAATTTATATGCTATGATTTAAGGTGTCTTGTGATAGACACTCTTCCAATGGTTCCTGTTATGTATATGGTTGAGGTTAGGACTCGCTCTAAGAGCTTGAGTGCATAGGGTAGTTTCCTAAACCTATGAATCAGGACATGGAAGCGTTATTTTGTATCTTTGGTTTGTGATAGGGTAAGATAATAGGAACCCTAAGTGAGTGGCTCACCATAGGTGTTGGAACCCTAAAGTGGTTGCCAGATGATCCTATGGGTGGGTTTGTAAAAAGTGATAACATTAAAAATTAACCTGGGAAGGGGGGACTCAAAAGATAATGAAAGAAAACATTATAATGGCCACATAGATCTAATTGGAGTACCAGGACCAGGGATAACTACCAGGGTGGATCCCTATTCATAAATGGGGGACCGGGGTTACATGGTTGCCAGGGTGGATCCCAATGCATAGGTTGTGTGATGACACTCACTTAGGTAGTCTCCTAGAACCTTAACCTCGGTGCTATAGTATGATGATATTTTATGTGCTCTATTCTTGTTCTTTTGAGTCTTGGATTTATTGGTATTTGAGACTTAGATTGCCTTAAGGTCTTGAGAGTACCTTGGTTCTATCTCCTATCACGTGGGGTGGAACTTTACTTGTTTCACATGGTTGGGTGGAAAATCTCTTTCGAGGTATTGTTCATGGTTCATGTCATGGCTTGGATTCTGAGTTGTTTAGTGGTGAAGATTTTGTTCTTGTATCATGTATCTATATCTTTTGTTATCAAGATGTAAAGATGTATTGTAAGCCTTTGGGCTACTTGATGTAATCATCTTTCTGTATGCCTTCGGGCCATGTGCAACAACTGTAATTATAATTGTGTTGAAATTGTAAGAAAGAAGTTATGTATTTGGGAAGGATAGTTTTAAGAATTTCAAAAGATGATTGAATATTGGTAATCAGACATGGATTATGTTTAAGTAATTCCTACCCTATCTCTCTTATGCATTTTAAAATGAAATTGAAAGTAAGGATTCTATGTAAGTATTGGCAATAGATGAAAACTTCTGAAAGGAAACTCATTTTGTTAGTGAAAAGATGTGCTAAGGGTTGAAGGGTATCTCCAGGTGAAATAGTAAGGGAAATGAAACATGCACATTATTGAAATTAGTAATGAGATGTGATTTCTTAAATGTATAAGTTCAATGTGTATGATGTAAGGTTATTTAAACTAGGTTCTAATCTCAATTCTTAACTAGATTTATACAAGGTTATAGATGATAATTTGTAGAAGTTAGACTTGTGGAAAGAAATGATTTAGTGAATGGTTTATGTTGGTTAGTAATAGATGGTTAAGTACTTTACACTTTTTCTATTATGATCTTTGAAATGAAAATGTAAATTAAGGACTTTTAATAGATGGTTTATGTGATGATAGTGCATAAATAAGGTTAAGGAGAAAACAAATGAAAAATGAAAGGATAAATGTACTTGGTGTATTAGATAAATGATGGGCTTCTAATTAATTTATAAAAGTGAATATCTATGAAAATTAGGTAAATAAAATAAATGCAATCATCTCATTAATATAATTAGTTTTGATGAGGAATGAAAGCAATGTCTCAGTGTAAATTGAAGTTGAAATGGAAATAGAATTGCATTAGATTAAGTAATAAAATGTATTGCTTGATAATGGTAAATGAATTCATTAAGGGAACCTTAAGGAATGTACTTGTAAATGGTAATGATGTAATGTTAGAATTTTAGGAAAAAAAATATAAAATGTTAGTTGTGTTTTAGGGTCAAAGACCTGATTCCTTATGGGTTCTCTGGCAGGGACATTACACTTCCTAGGGGTCCTAACATGTGATAAGGCATACTAGGACCCCTAGGAAGTCCCCATGACCCCTTTTGAGACATTCAAATGCTCAAGTGTGTCCGAAGGGGTCATAGGACCCCTTAAGACACACTTGAGCATTCCAATGTGTCCATAGGGGTCTTGCAGACTCCTAGGGGTCCTAACACATGATAAGGCATACTAGGAACCCTAGGAAGTCCCCATGAACCCTTTTGACACATTCAAATGCTCAAGTGTGTTCGAAGGGGTTGTAGAACCCCTAAAGATGCACTTGAGGGTTCCAATGTGTCCATAGGGGTCATGCGGACTTCCTAGTGGTCCTAATGCATGATAAGGAGTACTAGGACCCCTAGGAAGTTCCCATGACCCCTTTTGACACATTTGAATGCTCAAGTGTGTTTGAAGTGGTCATAGGACCCCTTAAGACACACTTGAGGGTTCCAATGTGTCTATAGGGGTCATGCAGACTTCGTAGGGGTTCTAACACCTGATAAGGCATACTAGGCCCTGTAGGAAGTCCCCATGACCCCTTTTGACACATTCAAATTCTCAAGGGTGTTTGAAGGGGTCGTAGGACCCCTTAAGAAACACTTGAGGGTTCCTATGTGTCTATAGAGGTCATGTGGACTTCCTAGGGGTCCTAATGTGTGATAAGGTGTACTAAGACCCCTAGGAAGTCCCCATGACCCCTTTTGACACATTCAAATGCTCAAGTGTGTCTGAAGGGGTCATAGGATCCCTTAAGACACACTTAAGCATTCCAATGTGTCCATAGGCATCATGGGGACTTCCTGGAGGTCCTAACGCATGATAAGGCATACTAGGATGCCTAGGAAGTCCCCATGACCCCTTTTGACACATTTGAACATTTAAGTGTGTCCAAAGGGGTCATAGGACCCCTTAAGAGACACTTGAGGGTTCCAATGTGTCCATAGGGGTCATGGGGACTTCCTAGGGGTCCTAACACATGATAATGTGTACAAGGACCCCTAGGAAGTCCCCATGACCCTTTTGACACATTTGAATGCTCAAGTGTGTCCATAGGGGTCATAGGACCCCTTAAGACACACTTGAGTATTCCAATTTTCCCATAGGGGTCATGCAAACTTCCTAGGGGTCCTAACACATGATAAGGAGTACTAGGACCCCTAGGAAGTCCCCACAACCCCTTTTGACACATTCAAATGCTCAAGTGTGTCCGAAGGTTTCCTAGGACCCCTTAAGACACATTTGAGCATTCCAATTTGTCCATAGGTGTCACACGGACTTCCTTGGGTCCTAACACATGATAAGGTGGACTAGGGTCCCTAGGAAGTCCCCATGACCCCTTTTGACACATTCAAACACTCAAGTGTGTTTGAAGGGGTCGGAGGACCCCTTAAGATACACTTGAGCATTCCAATGTGTCCATAGGGGTCATGGTGACTCTCTATCTCTCTGTCTCTATCTCTCCCTCTCTCTCTCATCACCCTCTATCTTTGTCTCTGTCTTTGTCTCTCTCCCTCCCTCTCTCCCTCTCTCTCTCTCTACCTCCAATAAACTATTCTTCAAAGCCTCCATTTCTGCGTAGCTAGGGTTTACGATGTCTATAAAAGTCACAACTATGCCCCTGTAGGGACTCATGCTCATGCTCGAAATCATATTATTTTCATGCATTCCCTGACATTTAATACAAAGATTTAGTTGGCTGCCTTTAAAGACCTAAAAGAAAAGAAAAATAAAATTTAGGCCAAAAATTCATACTGCATTTTTGTATGTAGTACCACCAACTTCAACAATCCAGCCAACTTCCTTTGCTAAGGCACAAAGAACTTTATTAATGTTTTCTCTGGGAGGAAGCTTATAATTTTCATATTTCCGCAAGTCCTAAAATATTTTTGTCATTATCACTCTCCACCTCCGCTCTCTCAATTTAGTGCTCTCCCTCTCCGCTGCACTCAGCTTAGCCATCCTTACCTACTCTTTAAAAGAGATTCTCCAAAATTTGTATACAAAGGCATCCTACAGGAAAAAATGAAAAGTTTCCTAGAGAATATCCATAATTCATATACAAAAGCATCATACAGGAAAAATGACAAAAAATTAATAGCTAAAAGGTAAAATTTATCATTAACGCCAGTAGTACCAAGGTCATACCCGGTGTCAAATCTTGGCCTATGACATGCAAAATGAGCAAAGCAAGTGAAATGAAAGGGAAGTATGGATCAAATAGCGAAGGTGCATCAAATTGGATCAATATCATAATATATGCAAAAAATACTATTATGGACAAAAATATTTGCATATTAATGGGAAAGAGTGGGAAGAGCTTCTTGGACCCATGATAGAAGTTATAGATAAGGAGGAAGAGCTAGGAAGGGGAAGCGACAAAGGAAAGAAGTAAGATATGCATGTGAGCCTATGTCACATGATGATGATGAGTACTCACCATCTACTAGTAGCACAAGTAGTGACAGAAGCTCTTCAGTGCACATGTACACTGACACAAAAAATTCAGATAGAGAAGTAACAAGTGTTGTGGAATTATCCACAGAGCAATGTGAAATGAAGCCTCAAATTGGTTCATTAGTAGGCAAAGAATTTGGTCATGCACTTCATTATAGCACCACAAATATTTCTATTAGAAATTCCTATTCATCAATGGCCTTCCATTTACAGGACTTGGGAAACCAGGTTACTCATGTTGGGCATTATCCCTCAAATGTAAGTTCATTGCCACCTTTGGCAAGGCAGTCTCACTCCTCATTTTACAACAAAGGGAAACCATCTATGATCCAAGGTTTTAATTCAGCTGACAAGTGGAGAGCTTCTCAAGGTACTAATCTCTTTCGTAGAGAAGTTCCTGATTCATCTCAAGGTTCTCGTTTAGGTGACCAACACCTTGGAGGTCCACAAATAGACCCATTGATTTCCCAAATTGGTAGAAGGGTAGATGCAATTTTGGAAAGAGTATCCCAATTGAAGAGAAATGGAAATTGTAGTGAGCATAAATTCATTGTAGATCCAATGGGTGTATCTCCTCCACTGACAAATATAACTGCTTCCAGAGACTTGAGTTTAAATGGAGACTGTTTGTTCCTAAACATGCCCTAGTTGAGTAGATGAACTAGATGTTGCTTGAGTAAAGAAGATAGTTGTTTATTAAAGCATCTACATTATCCCATTTTCTATCAGTTACTAATTTTTGAGAAGCTTGCCAGCTACTTCTATGCAAGATTACTGTAATATATAATGTCCTCATGCAAGTACATGCCAATTTTTGTAAACATTTTCTGTTGTAAAGGGTTAGTGAGCAATATCAAAGAAAAGGTTTTTGCGTGTGTTATTTAGACACATATCAATTAGGAAACCATTTTTCTCCCATTACATGGTAGAAATGCCTAGATTCACTTTGTTGATATCAATAGGCAGCAAGATGAGGGAAGAAATATTTGTAAAGAGGAAGTACAAATATTACTGTCCAAAACCATTTGGAGAGTAATATTCTTCTCCCGATTGTAATAAGAAACTCAAAATGCAAAAGAAAACAAATAGCTGGGGCATTTATTTCCTATGACGTATGTCAATTTTAGTTCAATTCATATTGATGATATTCTCAATGTGTAAAAATAAACTAATGTGTTATTTTAAAATGGTGTTGACTGAAATTTATGAACATATGTCAAATATCCATTTTTTCTAGAATTTGAAATAGAACCAGTGGTAATATAATCAAATTTGTGAATTTCACATCCAATCATTGGATGTTAATCAAAAGTACAACACAATAATATTTTTGAGCCGATAAACAATCTTAGTCTTACTTCAAACCTACTCTAGTGTATGTGGGTTCTTGGAGGTATCTACTGAACAATGTGTGGATCTGTAATGTCCCTATCCAGGACCTTACTCACTTTGCTTAAAACTAATAATTATAATTTGGATTTCTAATGCCTACTGTGATATTATTTAAGTTTTCCTTGCTCCTTACTAAGTAATATTGTAATGAATTGGTTATCCTTCCCCTTCTCTCTCCCTCCCCTTCCCCTTCTCTCCCTCTCCTTCCCCTTCTCTCTCTCTCCTACTCTCTCCCCTTCCCTTTCTCTCTCTACTACTCTCTCCCCATCCCTCTCTCTCTCTCTCTCTCTCTCTCTCTCTCTCTCTCTCTCTCTCTCTCTCCCAGCCCCCACCACCTTCTCACTCCCTCTCTTCCTCAATGGCCGCCCATGAATTTTTTAAATGGCTGATTGATTTCCTTTGCTTCTTCCAATGGCCATCCATGATTTTTATACAATCTTCCAACCTTTCGTACATAGTTGTAAAATAAATATTAATATATTATACATATAAAATAATATATAATATATGATATATAATGTAACATTTAATATTAATATATATTAAATAATATTTAATGTAAAATGTATATTATATAATATTTAATATATGATTGATATTATATAATATTTAATATATAATTGATATTATATAATATTTAATATATATAATATATAATCTAATATATATCTAATATATAGTTTTTGATATATAATATATCATATGAAGGATGGAGAAATGGGAGGGAGAAAGGGGAGGGAAAAGTGAAAAATCAAAATTCTATCAACATTTTCGGGTACACGAAAATATCGGGTACTTGATTCGGCTTGGTATTGCTTTGTGCACCAAAACTACATGGTCAACTATTGAAATGTCTCAAAAATGTGTTTTTCCCTTATTTCTCTAAGTTCTAGATTTCGACCATGTAGCTGATGACTTTTTTTCACTTGAATTTGATGAAACAAAAAGGGTATCTTAAGGAGATTATCAGCTTTCTATCGATATAATTGTTGTCAAATTTTGAATTCGGTAAGTAATTATTAGTTATTTTCTAATTGAGTTACCTCTAAAGTGCTGATTTATATACTGATTGAAAAATGACTATAACTTTTTAGACGGTATAACATTTTTGAAATCTGAAAAATGCGTCACATTCTATGCTTTGCCTACTATAAGGATTTTTTTTTTGAATTTTGTAAAGTTTTGAATGAGTTAAGGTGGTTAGACACGAGATTTTTTTTTATTCTGAAAATGTTGTAGTAGAAAATTCATAATTAATTATTTTTTTGGAATAAAATTACAAACAAATATGCGTCACATCCGGGCATGAGTCTACTACTTATATATAAAATCTTATAATAAAATATTATAATTTGATTATGATTAAGGTGGTTAGACATACACCTACCTCTTATTTTTGTCCATACATTTTTGTACTGTTGCATTGAAATCTATACTTTTCACTAATCATACTAACTTTTTTTCAAAAAAGGCCTAGTATTTTAGAAACTACATTCAATTTTCTACAGATTCTATTCTTACAACTTTTTAATATTAGGTTGATAGCTAGTTGAAATTTTCACGTCAAGTTGACTAACCTTGATTTGCTAATTTTTCATTGCCACTTAAGGGCATAGTTTGGCCCCTCATGATCTTCCACATACCCTACTACTCTCTAGCATTTCCATTTCAAATCTATTTTATATAAAGGTTAATTGCTAAACAAGGGCTTGACCAAGGCAAACCCCTCTCCACCAACATATTTCCTTATTTTCATGTATGTAGGCACATGAATTAGGATTGCAGATTTAGATCCGGGAAGCCCTAGCCAGTCCTTTTAAGAATTTATCAAATCGATAGAGTTTTGTGCTGTCGGGAGGAAGTCAAAGTTCACCATCTTCCCTAGAAACTCTTGTTAGAATATTGCTTTTGGGTTTTTCTAGGTTTTTTGTTCTGAGCCCATATCTGATTTCAGTTCCTATTCTACAGTCTTTTGTGATCAGTTTTCAGGCCTGATTTGTGTCTTCCACATAATATATATAAGGTTAGTAGATCTCTTTCCAATCCTTATACATTTCAGATTTGACTTCTTACTCTACTTGTTGCTGCACTTTCCTTCTTGTTATCTTTTGATCAAACCCTAATCAAATCTTAATAAAATAAACCCTAATTCAATCAATACACACTTAATTAATAACGTAATTAAAGATTGCATGAAAGAAGTATTAATATGATTTAGAACAATAAAGAGGGGGGTGAATCAGTTGTTCTCAGGTCCTGATGTATAAAATAACTTCAAAATTTTTTCCTTAAATTAGATCAAGCAACCAAAACAAACTCGGTCATCACTGATTCAATAATAGAAACATATAACTCAGCAGTCCACTACCCAGCTATATCTAACTTGTAAAACACAGAAATGTTCAAACCAAAACATTCACACAAGTATTGACACCAGGATTTATAGTGGAAACCCAATATGGGAAAAACCACTTTGTAACATGCTACTATTATTTTCACTCTTCTGAAGTGAGCTCGGTTAAAAGCCAACCCTATCAAAGGTTACAATACACACTGTCAAGTGTGACCCGGTTAAAGGATTTCAATCACCCTATTAAAAGTGAGCCTGGTCAAAGGACTTACATACACTCCATTAGAATGCAACCTTGTTCAAAGGATTTAACATATGACTGTTAGGTCAACCTCTGTTAAAAGGATTTTGACTGTTATAATGGTTAGAAAGTAGCAGTAGTATTGATCTGAAAAACATACAACTCACTTTGCAAATATCAGATCCAATTCCATACACAAATGCTGGTTTACCGACTTTGAAACTTTTCCATCTCCATCTTTGATCTGCTTGAAACTTTCCTTCAAGCAATCACCACACTTCTCCTTCAGCCTTTTTGCTTATACAGTCAATAAAACTTACTGTTCTTCTGGCATCTACTTCACCCATGCATTAACATACCTAATGCTTTGGTTCCCTTTATACTTTCCTCTGTTAGGTTAACTTTTCTTTTGTCACGTAATCTCCTTCATAGATCTTAGTGTTAGGTTAGATTCATTGAATCTACCCACTTCATGTTCTTCATCTCCTCTTCTAGAATCATCTCAAATCTCATAAAGATTTACAATAAAATGTTTTACAAAGCATTAAATGCTTCCATACAATCAATAAATAAAGTCAACACGTTTTACATAATCCAAGAATTCAACAATGTCGGCTCCAAATCTGAATTCTCTTCAAATATAAAATTGCTGATGCTCGATCAATACTGTGATCATCCACTAGGTCTCCATGTAAAACACTCGGTCATTACTAAAATTGTTTCCTCAGCATACATTGACTTCCTCGGCAATTTACTGATACTCGGTCGACACTAGATTTTTGCTCAGCATACACTAACTCGGTCGACTCAGTCATAACTCGGCTTAAAATGATTTATCCATTTTTGCTTGGTTAAGCCTACCAGTTTAGTCTTCAATCTTACTAAGATAAACAATACATTGTATCATCATTGTGCAACATAATCAAGTACACTTTGTAGTATCAAGATAACTCAACCTCTCCCTAGGTGCTATTGTTACCAACCTTTCTATCCCTTCTCACAATAGATATAGTACTTTCCTAAGTAGCAACAGTCTTACCAGTTAAGGTTTGACATCAATGACAATACAACAATTATTTCAATTGCAGTTTCCAACAATCTCCCTCTTTGGCATTGATGGAAACACCATATGATATCACCTTTATAACACAAGGATTATCAACCAATCCAAAACTTATCTGTCCATTAGAGAAAATTTATAATATTCTTAGCTTCATTCTGATTTAGAATCTATAAATCTCACTTCTGTGACCATCAAAAGTATCTAGATCTCCCTTTATCCTGATCTTTCATTTCAGTTCATCATCACCTTTCTTTCAATGTCATGTGTTATAGTATCATTTTAGTTCAATCTCCCTCTTTGACAAAAATGCCAAAGCAACAACTAAAACATACATCCAACAGATCTAGATATATCTGTTCAGCACAATGTTTCTCCCTCTATCATCTTGCTTATGACCAATTTGTTATCTTTTCTTCTTCTTCACAGCTCTAGGACAGTCCTAAAGTGTGACAAATTTCTACATCAATGTGTCAAATGTTCTGCTGTAGCATATTTGATGCAGTGCTCCTAGCTTGTCTAGGTAGCCTCAGTTAGGGGAAGGACCCATAATTGACTTCTCAGGTACTCATGAGCTTCTTTGGGTAAAGCTTTAGTGAATATGTCTGCCAATTGTTCTTTTGTATTCACATATTCCATTCAGACTTCCTTGTCTTGTACCAATTCCCTCAAATAGTGATACTTGATTGCTATGTGCTTGGTCTTAGTGTGCATCACTGGATTCTTAGAAATATTGATAGCACTTATGTTGTCACAGAAAATAACAACAGGTTCAGTGATTTCTTCTTTCATGCCTATCAACAACTATTTTATCCATATCAAATTTGAACAGTTTACTGCAACAACAACATACTCAGCTTCGACAGTAGATTGGGAAATGCAATTTTGTTTCTTGCTTTTCTAGGAGACTAATCTCTGTCCAAGAAAGAAAGCTTCACCACTAGTGCTCTTTCTTTCATCTACATTTCTTGCCCAATCAACATCAGTATATACTCTAAGTTCAAATTTGTCATTCTTCTTGTAGTATAACCCATAGTCAGCAGTTCCTTTCAAGTATCTCATAATTCTTTTCACTGCCATCATGTGTGTTTCCTTAGGATTGGCAAAGAATCTTGCACAATCCCAACAACTAATGCAATATCTGGTCTACTATGTACAACATACTACAATTTTCCAAGGATCTGTACAAAGTCTGGTTAACTTCTGTAGCATCATCATTCTTAGATAACTTTTGTCCAGTAACCATAGGAGTGCCCATTGGTCTAGCATCTTCCATTCCAAAAATTTTCAGTATTTCATTAACATACTGAGATTGTGTAATGAAAATACCTTTCTTCATCCGATATACTTGTAAACCAACAAAGAATTTGATCTCACCAAACATACTCATCTCAAATTCAATTTGCATTTCTTTTGAAAAAATTTTACACAATGCATCTTGTCCACCAAAAATAATGTCATCAACAAAAAATTTGGCCAACAAAATACCTTTACCTTCTTCATCTTTCATATACAGATTTCTTGTGTCATTTGTCCTGGAAAATCCAATATGCATCAGATAGTTATGCAACCTCTCATACCATGCTCTGGGAGTTTGTTTCAATCCATATAAATCTTTGTTCAGTTTGCATACCATGTGTCTTCTGTTTGGATCAATAAAACCTTCTGGCTGTTCTATGTAAACTTCTTCTTCCAGTATACCATTTAAAAATGTAAACTTGACATCCATTTGATATACCTTGAAATCTTTATAAGCAGCATATGCAAGTAGAGTTCTTACTCCTTCCAATCTAGCTACAAGGGCAAATATCTCCCCATAATCAATTCCTTCTTCTTGTGCATAGCCTTTGCATACTAGTCTTGCTTTATTCCTAGTGATTTCACCTTTTTCATTCAACTTGTTTTGAAATACCCACTTTGTTCCTATAACATTCTTATCTGCAAGTCTCGGCACCAGAGTCTAGGTTTCATTTTTCTCAATCTGGTCAATCTCTTCATTCATTGCTTGTATCCAGTCTTCATTTTCTAATGGCTCTTTTGTTGTCTTAGGTTCAAACTCACATAGTAAGCATGTTGGATCCTTTGTCTTGCTTCTAGTCTGAATTCCAATGTCTTTAACTCCAATTATCTGTTCAGGCTTGTGATGTCTTCTTACATATTTTGCCAAAATAGGTTTAGCATTTTTCTCTTCTATTTCATTAGGTTCCCCAACAAGATTGTCAGATTCAGTTTCTAAATGCTCAGCAACCTCTTCCTGATCCTCGACAACATTATCATGTAGCTCGACATGTTCTTGTTCTCTCTCAGCACTATTTTCTTGACGCTTGGCAACCGTTTCCTGTCGCTCGACATTGCTTACCTGAGACTCGACATCAGGTGCAAGTTTGTTATCTTCTTCTTCTATTTCTTCAATATACACAAAAGATCTGTAATCTTTTGGTTCTCTTTTTCTATCAGTCTCATTTCTTTCTGCATACTCATCAATTTTTACATTCACACTTTCCACCATTTTCTTAGTGTTAGAGTTCAAACACTTATAAGCTTTACTTTTTGTGGAGTAGCCTAGGAATATGCCTTCATCACTTTTAGCATCAAACTTTCCATTCCTATTGTCTTTCAATATGTAACACTTGCTTCCAAAGATTCTAAAGTATTTAACACTCGGTGCATGCCCATACCATAATTCATAGGGTGTTAGATTTGTACCTTTCTTGATCTATACCCGGTTAAGAGTGTAGACAACTGTACTTATATCTTCTTTCCAGTATTTCTGTGCCACATTCTTTTCAATCAACAGTGTCCTAGCACAATCCAAAATAGATTTGTTTCTCCTTTCTGCTATACCATTCTGTGGAGGAGTCCTAGGTGCAGACATCTATCTTTTGATTCCTCTATCATTGCAAAATAGATTAAATTCATTTGATGTAAATTCTCCACCTCGGTCAGATCTAAGACATTTCAGGTTCCTACCTATCTCCTTCTCAACCTTAGCCAAATACCACTTGAAAAATTGAAAAGCATCAGATTTTTCTTTTAGAAACATTACATGCATCATCCTGGTATGATCATCAACAAACAAGATAAAATATCTAGCACCACAGTAACTTTGTACACCCATAGGTCCACAAAGGTCAGTATGAACCAAATCTAAAATGTGTTCAAAAGTAAAGGATTTTCTCTTGAAACTTGACTTAGTCATTTTTCCTAATTGGCATTCTTTGCACATCACATTCTTAGGTTTCTTCAATCTAGGTAGGCCTCTTACTTTCTTTTTCTTACTTATCTCTACCAGATTGTCAAAGTTAACATGACATAGCCTCTTATGCCATAACCAAATGTCATCAAGTTGTGCAATCATACATATTTCTTCAGATAGGTCAAGATAGAACAAATTACCTCTAGTCTACTCTCCACTTCCAATCAGTTCACCAGTGGCATCAAATATTTTAGCTTTCTTGTGATGAAATTCTACTCGGTAACCAGTTCTGTTGAGCAAAGCAACACTTAGTAAATTATAATTCAATCCTTCAACCCAATAATCATTTTCACAAGAGATCTTATCAGTCAGTTTAATCAATCCTTTTCCTCTAATAGGACATGGTGCATCATTACCAAATGTTATACTCTTACCTTTATAATGATGTAGGGTCTCAAACTTACTCTTGTCACTAGTCATGTTAATTGAACAACCACTATCAATAATCCATTTATCATTCTTGTTCACATAGGAAATCAATGCAGTTTTCTCATCCTCATCAGATTCATCTTTCATTGCAACATAGACTACCTCAATTTCAAAATCATCACTATCAGTGTCAGTCTCTTCTTCAATAATGTAACAGGATTTCTTACCTTTTCCTTTGTAGTCTTTGTACCTTCAGTACCCTTTTTCATCTCTTCTATCTTTGTGTTTGATGTTTCTTTCTTCATCTTTATCCTTCCTGTCAGGACATCTAGTAGCTATATGCCCGACCTTATTACATGCAAAACATATAATAGGGAGTTTACCTTTATATCTTCCTTTTCCTCTCCTCGGTCTTCTAGCCATAAGAGCTTCTAGATCTTCAAGATCTTCATCAAAAGTGTCACTATCATCATCACTTTCACTTTCTCTTTCACTTTCACTGATGCATCTTTCTTTTTCCTTCTTAGGCTTGTTCAGGACTAACTTTGACTTAAAAGTAGATTCATCATTTCCAATACTACCAACAGTGAAATTATCATAATTAGACAGTTCAAAAGCAGTTAGCTTGCCAATCAAACCTTCCAAAGTAAGGACATTTACAGAGTTACATCTAGATTCCTGAATAGCTGAGATCTTAATAGAATATATAGGACATAGAGTTCTTAGTACTTTTCCAATTATGGTCTCATCATCAATAGTTCCATTTTCTCCTCTAATAGCATTCACAACTTCTTTTATTCTACCACAATATTGTGCAATATTTTCATCTTCATTCATTCTCATTTCATAAAACTTACCTCTGAGACCCTCAGCTTTAGCTTTCAGTACATATAGATCACTACCATAGATCTTTGCAAGAGTTTCCCACATATCTTTAGTAGTATTACAGTCCTTAATGTCCTCAAATTTTGGATAGCTTAGGGTAGATGCAATTTCCATCATTTCCTGATTGTGTTCTTGTTTAGCTCTCATTTCCTCGACAGTAAAAGGTGCAATAGGTGTGACATAGTCATGCTCAATGTAGTACTTTGCAGAATCACCAATACTGACTAGATGTAGCTTCATCAAGCTTTGCCATGCAGGGAAATTTTCCTTGTTCAGCTTCGGTACCTCCTTCTTATACATCTTGATCATTTGCTTCAAGTCCCTTTAAACTTGTTTTTTGTAAACACCAATAAGCAACACAACTCTGATACCAATTTTTAATATGATTTAGAACAATAGAGAGGGGGGGTGAATCAGTTGTTCTCAGGTCCTGATGTATAAAATAACTTTAAATTTTTTTCCTTAAATCAGATCAAGCAACCAAAACAAACTCGATCATCACTGATTCAATAATAGAAACATATAACTCAGCAATCCACTACCCAACTGTATCTAACTTGTAAAACACAGAAATGTTCAAACCAAAACATTCACACAAGTATTGACACCAGGATTTATAGTGGAAACCCAATATGGGAAAAACCACTTTGTAACATGCTACTATTATTTTCACTCTTCTAAAGTGAGCTTGGTTAAAAGCCAACCTTGTCAAAGGTTACAATACACACTGTCAAGTGTGACCCGGTTAAAGGATTTCAATCACCCTGTTAAAAGTGAGCCTGGTCAAAGGACTTACATACACTCCATTTGAATGCAACCTTGTTCAAAGGATTTAACATATGACTGTTAGGTCAACCTCTATTAAAAGGATTTTGACTATTACAATGGTTAGAAAGTAGCAGTAGTATTGATCTGAAAAAACATACAACTCACTTTGGAAATATCAGATCCAATTCTGTACACAAATGCTGGTTTACTGACTTTGAAACTTTTCCATCTCCATCTCTGATCTGCTTAGAACTTTCCTTCAAGCAATCACCACACTTCTCCTTCAGCCTTTTCACTTATACAGTCAATAAAACTTACTGTTCTTCCAGCATCTACTTCACCCATGAATTAACATACCTAATGCTTTGGTTCCCTTAATACTTTCCTCTGTTAGGTTAACTTTTCTTTTGCCGCTTAATCTCCTTCGTAGATCTTGGTGTTAGGTCAGATTCATTGAATCTACCCGCTTCATGTTCTTTGTCTCCTCTTCTAGAATCATCTCAAATCTCATAAAGATTTACAATAAAACATTTTACAAAGCATTAAATGCTTCCATACAATCAATAAATAAAGTCAACACGTTTTACATAATCCAAGAATTCAATAATGTTGGCTCCAAATCTAAATTCTCTTCAAATATAAAATTGCTGATGCTCGGTCAATACTATGATCATCCACTCGGTCTCCATGTAAGATGCTTGGTCATTACTATAACTATTTCCTCGACATACACTATCTTCCTTGGCAATTTACTGATACTCGGTTGACACTAGATTTTTGCTCAGCATACACTAACTCGGTCGACTCTGTCATAACTCAGCTTAAACATGATTTCTCCATTTTTGCTCGGTTAAGCCTACTAGTTTAGTCTTCAATCTTACTAAGATAAACAATACATTGTCTCATCATTGTGCAACATAATCAAGTATACTTTGTAGTATCAAGATAACTCAACCTCTCCCTAGGTGCTATTGTTACCAACCTTTCTATCCCTTCTCACAATAGATATAGTACTTTCCTAAGTAGCAACAGTCTTACCAGTTAAGGATTGACATCAATGACATTACAACAATTGTTTCAATTGCAGTTTCCAACAAGAAGACATCTTGCATACATCTTTTTTGGTTTTGGGCTTACCATCAAGGTATCCCTTCTCCTATTTGGGCATTGCTAATGTAGCTTGATCCTGGATTTGAGGGTTATGTTAGATGACCACCTTATTTCTCTTGTATTGAATGCTAGTGGTAGATTGGATAATTAATTAACATATCCTTAACATTAATGATTCCAATTTCCCCCTATACATTTTGGTGAACTTGACATCTTACATTTCCTTCTTTAGAGTTAGATTGCATTGTTTACATTTTTGTTGTTGTGTATTTACCTTTTTGGTGAACCCGACTTATGCCCTTTCCTTCTTTGTGGAGTTAGTTTCCATGTCATTGTGTGTTCACCTTATATTGATGAACCCACCATTTTCATGCTTTATCCTTTTGATTGGGTAGTTGGATTTCCTTCACATTCTTGCGTGTTCACCTTCACTATACATTTTAGTGTACCCGACATCTTACATTTGATTCTTTAGAGTTAGATTGCATTGTTTACCTTTTTGTTGTTGTGTGTTTACCTTTTTGGTGAGCCCGTTGCTTTCATGCTTTCTATCTTTTGATTTGGTAGTTAGATCTTCCGTGTGCATTGATCCTTACAATTACTTATCTAGATTTACTTTGTATCCTTTATGTTTCTTACCCTTTACATTTTGGTTACATTGTTTGCATTTAGATATAGGTCTCTCTTGTGCATGTTTTGATCATATGCTTTATGGTGGCTAGATCTCCTTTTGGTCCTCCTTGTGTGGTCTCCCTTTACACTCCCATATTTGCATTATCATTCATTTGCATTCCCCTTTCATTTAGATATACTTTGTGTGCATTACTTTGTTACTTGATATGCATCTAAATATATAGGTTCTACCTTTCATTTAGTGTTTCAGTTGTGTTCTTTCATTCAATATATTTTCATTATGAAAAATACAAAAACAATTGCATCCTAAATCTATTTCATTCCTAGATAATTGCATTGCATTTTGTCTAACAATACAAATACACAAAAATACTTCATTGATAGTTATTGCATTTCATCTTTAATGGAATTTTTATCTTCATTCGCTAGTTCAATTTCAAGTTTTCTTCAAGAGCTTCAAGATATTCCATTTCATTCATATGATGAGAATCTAGTTCTTCCTTCCTATAATGTTCAACTTCCCAAAAGTGGTCCCAACCCTATAGACATTGAGATTACCACCAATTTTTTGTAAAAATCTCCCTCTTACAAAAGAGGTCTTCAATAACAATGATGATCTTTCTTCTATAATTTCTCTTCCTTATAAGGATGATTGGTTACTAGAGGATCATGACATGATTATTTCTACTGATGATAAACCACTCCCCATGAGTTTTATTGACATTCATTCTATAGATGAGTCCTTGATGAGCTATGTTCAACCTTCTCCTAAACATACTTTAGAAGTAGAGGATAAAATCCATGAGGATCTTCCTAAGGAATCTTTAAAGATTGACGAACTTAATGAATATGTGGATATTGATTGGTCCTCTCTAAATTTCAATCCACTCTCACCTAAAGGAACATCTTATTATATTATTGACATATCAAGTCTTGCTAATGAGTAATGTCTTCCAAAACAACCTTTAGGGCCTCCACCTCATTTGACTAATCATCCTCCTAATTTCTCCTCAGAACAAGAGTCTATTTTGTGTGAGATTCTTAAGGCCAACTTAATTATTCTTCCTTTGAAAAATAAGTGCAAAAATAACAAACATTAAACAAGATAATTCTTCTATTTATATGTTTCATCAAATTCATGGTCATAAGACTAGTGAATGTTATGATTTGAAGTGTAAAATTCAAGAATTCATTGATTGTGGTATGATTCAAATGACTTGCAATGATGAATGACCTTTTTTTCATGATCATTCTACCTAATACATTTACAATCCTATTATGTTGCTCCTCACTACGTGAGATCATTGTCATACTTTGGGAGAAACATAATAGTCCTTTTTCTTGTCTCTTCACTTGGGGGGAAAGGGCTCTATTTCACTCTCATTTATCTCACAAGATCCACTTTCTCTCTTTAAAGACTTGTTTATTTTATATCCTTTCTTGCATGCATTTATTTCTCTATAAAAGGATTTCTCTTTTTCAGGAGATTAACATCCTGAGTGCAATCTTATGCTTGTTTTTTTTAAAAAAACATGTCTTATGTAAATAGAAACCACTTAGGGAGCATAGTGTGTTATTCCTTTATTTATCTTCTCATTTAATACATCCAATATCCCTTGTGGGTTTTCATCTTTTATAATCTTATGTTCATTCTATGCATAAGGATCTTCTCCTTTTCAAGAGATTTACATCCCAAGTAGCAACCTTATGTTTTCTTGAAAGTGCATGTTTATTACAAAAGATCTATCACGAAGAGCATATATTGGATCGTCTTTCCCATTCTCTCAAGGATAAATTATATCTTTGTTCTTCATCCCTTTTATACTATGATGTCCTTGATAATTGGGAGTTCATATCTTATATAATTAGGTTGACCACTAAGTTGTCATAATGTGACATCCTTCCTTCTTTCTTTCATCTCTCTACGAATTATCATTATTTTATGATACATTTTTCTTTTTGGCATGTGATACTTTGTCTTATGCAAGATATGAATGTCTTTGCTTAAAAAATTCTCTTCATGCCTTCAAGCAACATGTTTATCATTCAAAGATCATCCATAGTATCATTATTTCATTTTTTCCTTGATGACTTGCTTACTTTATAGGTGATATCTTTTCTCGCAAATATGTTTGTTCTCTCCAGTTTACAACTTACTACGCTTGGAATTGTGTATCCATTCTAAGGTAGCTTTTATTAAAGGTGTATTATATATTTTATCTTTCCTTCATACTTGGGGGGAAAGGCTCCATGTACATTCTTTTTCTCTTTGTCTAAGGATCTACATTCCTTAGTACAATGGCATTTGTTTATCACATGATATTATTTTCTTATAAGGAATTATTGTGTATACTAGGATTCTCTGTTATACAAGAGGTGTATGTCCTAAGTCATCACCTCTTCTTTATTTGCAAAACTATGTTCATAATAATTTTTTCTCGTTACTTTGTGATTTAAAGTTTTTCATCCTTCACCAAAACTTTCTATGTCATTTGGCAACATGGGGATAAATAGCTAGTTTTTGTTCTCCTATTTGTTCTGGAGATGTTATCTTTGTTCAAACACTCCTCTTGAAGGTAGATGTCTTGTGAGCAAGATTTCCCCTGAAATTATTATTAGTTCCTAAATGGTAAAAGTGAAATTAATAAAGTAAAATAATTCAAGGATTATAATTAATCCTTTAATCACTAAAAGGCTCAATAATTACCTATTAGTAAAATGTAATTTTTGAGATTTAAGTAGTTTAAACCTAACTAGTATTTTCTCATGACATCATTTTGTTCTATCTAGTTACCATTTAAGTTTAAATTAATCTATAAATATGTAATCCCTCTAGTGAGATTACAATCATGCAACACATTTCTCGTAGTATCCTGTGTTAAATTAATATTTCAAGGATCCTCTTCTCATAAGCGATATATCCTTTCACAATTACCTTTCTTAGCTTGTTAGAGTTAAGTCTTATCGCCAAGAATATGGCATACATTATTTCTTTATAGGATATCTTCTTATTGATTGAAGTAGGTATTATTGATTCTCTTCCTTATGATGTCTACTATGTAGTGATCATAAGGTGGGGGGCATACACATGCCCTCCTTGTATAGTATTTATGGACTTTTAATTTTTTCTTTTACCTTTCTTTGTAACATGCTAAATCCCTAACGGGTACAAGTGTTGGAATAACTAAGAGGGGGGTGAATCAGTTAAACACTGTCCCAAATCAAAATGTATAATTCAAAATAAAACTTCAATTCCTGCTGCTTGGTAAATAGAAATATTATCACTGTATGTGCTTTTACCGATTGTCAATTCTAAACTTATAGTACTTACCGATTTAATCTAACATGTAATATGCAAAGTATGATAACAAAAAAATATCACAATCAACACATAACACAAGAGATTTAATGTGGAAACCCTGTGAAGGGAAAAACCACCTGGGACTAGCAACCCAAAAATATTCACTCTTCTGAAGTGAGGTCGGTGAAGACCCAGCCTTGTTAAAGGTTACAAACACATTGTTAGGTGTGACCTTGTTAGAGGATTTTAGATTAGAAGTTATCATCCAACCAGTAGTCACTCTGGGGTTGACAGGATAACAATGTTCACTCTAATGAAAGATACATCAAAAGACTTTCTAAGTCCTCTCGGTTAAGAGATTTGACTATGTACAATGGTTAAATATGTAATAGTAGTTGATCTACCTTATTACAACTTTAATTACAGATTACAGATCAATATTTTGCTCATACAAATCCTCCTGATCAATATATCACTTCAAATTCAATATTGTGTTTACTTACTGTCCGTCGGTAATTGCTCTTTGTAGCTCGGTAACTATTCTATAGCTCGGTTCTTAATAACTAGTATGATCAAAATGCATGAAACCTTAAACACGCGATAATTTTGCAGCTTCTTCTTCCGACCTCTTTCACAATGAAACTCCAGTCTCTTATATAGACATGTAAAATGTTTTCTTTTTCTCCATTAGATTTTGCCGCTTAATAATCTCCATTGATTTTGCCACTTTAGGCTTCCTCAGCTAATGTGTCAATAACTTGTTTCAATCTACTCCGTCAGATCCTTTTGATTTATGTTAGCCGTCGATCTTCATAACAAACCTTATCTATTACCTCGTGATCATACACTTTCCAGCTCATCACTTTATCGGCTAAACTAATCATTTAATTTCATTCTATCTTCGTTGGTTAACAAAGAAATGCATCGGTGAACACATGCTCGATTAATACTGTGCTCAGTATACACTACACTTTGTCGATGTATACTGAAATGCTTTAGTTTACTGACAACACTGCTTTGTAGCTTTCAGCTCTATTCTTCATTATAGATGAATACAACATAATGAAGTTGATTCCATGAAGTCATAGACTCATCAAGAAGTTACTGTAAGGAAACTCAGGTGCAGAAACAACTTCCTACATTAATCTCTAAAGGAAAGTATTGTGAAAATTCTTTTAAATCCTTACAATTTTAGATTCGTTAACTACTTTAACAAAGATATTGCAGCCATATACCATGTATGTAGAAAATAGAGAATGACACAAATATTTACCCTGGGGAAACCTTTCGGTAAAAACCCCAGCACTCCAAAACTTGCACAGTGTATTAATCAAGACTATTACAGTTTACAATACACTTGCAATGCAAGTTCTTTTAGAAGATTTTCCAACTCTTGAAGACAAATCACGGCAGCATAAAACATTCCAATAATACACTTACTTCTCCAATCTTCGCAACCCTAAAAAATGCTTATATCATGCGCTTCCCTTTTTAGGGAAACTTCCAAAGATATTTGTATTAGGGTTTTACCATTCTTTGAGAAAATAGGAACTTGAAATTTTTTTTGATTGGGGAAGAGTGTATAGTACTCAACTTTATCAGTTGCCACATGTCTTCACTTGTCATTGAAACTTCCAGACATAGCTCTTACGTATCATAGGAAACCATCATAACTGTTTTAGCCATAATCTCCTTACACAAAATTCAAGATGCTGACACATCAAGTGGAATGACACATCAACATGCCAACTAGACATGTACACTCACACTTAATTACATTATTTTCAAGAAATACATTTTACAAAACAAATAATAAGAATAGGAATTATCCAAGGTTGAGACACCTTATTCCTAACAGTTACTCAATATATTCTTTATCCTCATCTGTCATGTACATCTTCCTCATGTAGATTTCTCTGTTCTTCATCTCATCCACCTTTCTTCAGATGTGTCGGTATAGTAACTTACAAGATAAGTATAGTCAAGCTAGTTGACATCAATGACAACATAAAACTGATTTAATCATCTTGCATTATCTAAACATCAAATCCTTAGTAATCATGAATTACTGATTCTTCATTCAGGTTCCAAATCAGATGTAGTTCATCAATCTCTCCCTTTGGCATTGATGGCAACTCAAGTAATATGAAATATACCATACACATACCAAACATGTATTCTACAACTCTGTAAACAAATGTTGTAATTTGAATAGACTTAATATGTTTAATTACTATGTTACTCAACATCTGTAAAATTGTAATGCTTGTCATTAGATGTGCTCTTTTCGGTTCTCCTGTTCCAACTTTTGTTCTTAGTAACTGATCTTCAATGTTCTGTTCCATTCAGATTGTCTCTCCCTCAGATAGTTCTCATCGGTGCTATTTCTCCTTTTCATATTAGTTATCTCTCCCTTTGACAACAATGCCAAAGAAACAAATAAACAAATAGCTCTTTCGGTAGCCAAGTAACTCTTTGTTGTCCTTCAACTTCTCTGTATCTCTGAATACTGTCAGCTCAATCTGTTCTAGTTTTCAAACTTAATCACAACCTTGAACATGATTCAAAGTGTGAACTATGCTGCATCAACATGAATGATCTTTTGATATGAATAGGCTAATGCAACATCCTGATCACCTTAGTGACCGATAGATAGGGGACGGACCCCAAGTCTAGTCCTCAAGTATTCAAATGTGTCCTTCGGTAGGGGCTTTGTAAAAAAATCTGCAAGTTGTTCCTTAGATGTAACAAATTCTAACTTCACTTGCTTCTCCTACACTTTTTCTCTTAAGTAATGATACTTAATAGATATATGCTTTGTCTTCGAGTGCATTATAGGATTCCTTGAAATGTTAATTGCACTGGTGTTGTCACAATATATAATCACTGGGTCAGTGATTGCCTCATTCATTCCTTCCAACACTTGCTTGATGTACGCAATGTTTGAGCATTTTGTAGCAGCAGCAACATACTCTACTTCTACAGTTGATTGAGAAATGCAGGCTTTCTTTTTACTTGTCCAAGTTACAAGTCTTTCACCAAAGAAAAATGCTCCTCCCGTGGTGCTTTTTCTGTCATCTACATTTCCATCCCAATCAGCATCAGTGTAAACTTTCAGTTCAAAATTTCCTTCCTTAGGATACCAGATGCCATAATCTTCTATCTTTTTCAAATATCTCAAAATTCTTTTAGTAGCTATCATATGTGACTCTCTAGGGTTAGCAGAAAACCTAGCAACAATCCCCACAACATGTGCTATGTCTGGTCTACTGTGAACTACACACATAAGCTTACCAATCATGGATCGGTAAAGTGTCTGGTTTACCTCAGTAGTTTCATCCTCCTTTGTCAATTTGCATCCAGTATCCATTGGTGTTCCCATAGGTTTAGCATCTTCCATGCCAAATGTTTTCAATACTTCCTTTATGTATTTAGATTGTGTGATGAATATCCCATCACTCTGCTGAATCACTTGTAATCCTAGAAAGAATTTAATCTCTCCGAACATAGACATTTCAAATTCTTTTTGCATTTCATCAGCAAAGGCTTTGCATACATGATATTTTCCTCCAAAAATAATATCATCCACAAATATTTCAGCAAAAAGAATAGTGTCATCAGTATTACCTTTCATATACAGATTGCTGTTTTCACTTGTTTTGACAAATCCAATACTTAGCAAGTAAGTGTGCAGTCTCTCATACCATGCTCTCGGTGCTTGCTTCAATCCATATAAAGCTTTGTGTAATCTACATACCATGTCACTATTGTCTGGATCAACAAATCCTTCCGGTTGTTCTATGTAGACTTCTTCTTCAAGTATACCATTAAAAAATGCAGACTTCACATCCATTTGATAAAATTTGAATTTCTTGTGTGCAGCATATGCAAGTAACATTCTGACTCCTTCTAATCTAGCAATAGGTGCAAATATTTCACCATAGTCAATGCCTTCTTCCTGTGCATATCCCTTGCATACTAATCTGGCTTTATTTCTTGTAACTTCTCCATTCTCATTCAACTTATTTCTGAATATCCATTTAGTACCAATAACATTTTTATCCTTTGGTTGGGGTACTAAACTCCAAGTTTTGTTCTTATCTATCTACTCTATTTCCTCAGTCATTGCATTGATCCATTCATCATTCTCTAATGCAACTTTCACATTTTTCAGTTCAAATTCACAAACTGAGCATGTACCTTGTCTTGTTTTGCTCCTAGTTTGCATTCCAACTTGTCTGTCTCCAATAATTTTTGTCTCAGGATGGTGTCTTCTAAAAAATCTAGCCAGTATCCTATGTCTTCTTTATTGTTCATCCTATTCAGGTTCATCAGCTTGCTTGACAGCTTCATTTTGTTCGTCGGTTTCCTCTTCCTGCTGTTCAGCATTGTTTGCCTGCGGACCAGTTATCACAGGTTGTGGTTTCGGTTGATAATTAGGAAGTTCAATGTAAGTGAATCTACTATAGTCTTCTAGTTCCTTTCTACTATCCTCTATGTTCTTGTCATCAAACTCATCAGCATGAACATTAGTACCTTCAATAATCTTATTTGTAACCTTATTCAGACATTTGTATGCTTTTCTCTTGGTAGAATATCCTAAAAATATTCCTTCATCTCCTTTAGAATAAAATTTACCATTTCTTTCATCTTTCAAGATAAAGCATTTGCTTCCAAAAATTTTGAAATAACTTACAGTAGGTTTGTGTCCAAACAATAGCTCATAAGGTGTTCGGTTGGTGTCCTTCTTTAGTTGTACTCGGTTAAGAACATACACGGCTGTATTGAAAACTTCTCTCCAATATGTCTGAGCAACATTCTTCTATATCATTAGTGTTCTAGCACAATCAACTATTGATCTATTCCTTCTTTCAGCAATGTCATTTTGCTGAGGTGTCCTCGGTGTAGAAACCTATCTTTTAATTCCATGCTCATTACAAAAATTAGTAAATTCATCAGATATAAATTCACCTCCTCTATCAGATCTTAAGCATTTAATTTCTTTTCCAGTCTCTTTCTCTACCTTAGCCTTATACCATTTAAACATTTTGAAGGCTTCAAATTTCTCCTTTAAAAACATAAAAGTCATTAGTCTAGTATAGTCATCAACAAAAAGAATAAAGTACCTATCACCATAATAACTCTGAGTTCTCATAGGACCACATAGGTCAGTATGAACCAACTCAAGTATCTTCTTTGTTGAGTAGTCTTTTCTTTTGAAACTAGACTTAGTTATTTTACCTTTCTGACATTCATGGCACATAGCATGATCCAGTTTTGACAAGTTAGGCAATCCTTTAACTCTTCTCTTTTTACTAATCTTGATCATGTTTTCAAAATTTACATGACATAATCTTTTGTGCCACAACCATGCATCTTCATCTTTCATTAACAAACAAGAAAACTGATCCATATCAAGATAAAATAGATTACCTCTAGATTGTGTACCAGTTTCGACAAGTCTTCCTCCTTCTTCATAGATTTTCACCTTTTTGCTCTCAAAAGCAAGTCGATAGCCTGAATTGTTCAACTGTGCCACAATTAACAAGTTATAGTTCGGTCCATCTACCCAATATGCATTTTCACATCTTAATCTATCATTAATCATCAGTGAACCTTTACCTCTTACCATACAGGGTGCATCATTTCCTATTCTCACAGATCCTCCATTGTATTCAACAAGTTGATCAAATTTCTCAACATCACCGGTCATATGATGTGTGCAACCACTGTCTATGATCCATGTATCATTTCAGTCTATTCTAGAGATCAGTGTTGTCTCTTCATGTTTCTCTTCTTCTTCTGAATCATCTTTCATAGCAACAAATACTACTTCTACATCATCATCAGTGGTAGATTCAGATTCAATATCTTCGACAATGTAACATACCTTCTTTCCTTTGTCATAGTTGTCTCGGTCATCTCTTTTGTTGTATCGATAGCCTCTGTTGACTCTTCTCCCATAGCTTCCTTCCGATTAGTCTTTAGATCTATCATCATCTTTCTTCTATGGATATCTAGTAGCAATGTGACCAACTTCTTTATAATTAAAAAATGCCAAAGGTAACTTACCTCTATATCTTCATTTTCCTTTGGGCAATCTTCTGGCCATAAGAGCTTCAAGCTCATCAAGTTGATCGTCAGTATTGCTATCACTGTCATCATTCTTAATATTCTTGCTAGACTTACTAATCTTCAAAGAAGACATGAAAGCTGATTCAATAGAAGGAGCAATACTATTGTCAAAGTTGTTTAATTCAAAGGTAGTATAGCTTACTGATCAATGTGTCAAGGGTAAGATTAGAAACGACCCTTGTTTCATGAATTGCAGAGATCCTGATTGCATAAACTGGCAACAAAGTTTTGAGAATCTTGCTTATAACTATTTCATCATCAATGACTCCATCAGATGCTCTAATAGCGTGTACTACTTCTTTCAGTCTGTTTGAATACTGTACTATTTTCTCACCTTCCTTCATTCTCATATCATCAAAATGACCTCTTAGACTTTCTGCTCTGGTTCTCTTAACATTCAAGTCTCCACTGTATATCAAGTTTAACTTATCCCACATCTATTTGGTAGTAGTGCATCTCTTAATGTCTTCAAATTCAGCGTCGGTACAAGAAACAACAAGTTCCATCATACTGATATTGTGTTCATGCTTGTCTCTTAGTTGATCAACGGTTAAGGGACCAGTGGGCAGTTGTATATAGCCATTCTTCATCAGGTCTACAACTGAGTTTCCAATTCTAGATATATGCAACAACATTCTGCTTTGCCATACTACAAAGTTCTCTTTGTTTAGTCTAGGCACTTCCCTCTTATACATCTTGAGATCTTTGTGCTGAAGTCCTTAAAACTCTATTCTAAGCAACCAAAGCTCTGATACCAATTGTTGGAATAACTGAGAGGGGGGTGAATCAGTTAAACATTGTCCCAAATCAAAATGTATAATTCAAAATAAAACTTCAATTCCTACTACTCGGTAAATAGAAATATTATCACTGTCTTTGCTTTTACCGATTGTCAATTCTAAACTTATAGTACTTACCGATCTAATCTAACATGTAATATGAAAAGTATGATAACACACAAATATCACAATCAACACATAACACAAGATTTAACGTGGAAACCCTATGAAGGGAAAAACCACCTGGGATCGGCAACCCAAAAATATTCACTCTTTTGAAGTGAGGTCGGTGAAGACCCAACCTTGTTAAAGGTTACAAACACACTGTTAGGTGTGACCTTGTTAGAGGATTTTAGACTAGAAGTTATCATCCAACCAGTAGTCACTCTGGGGTTGACAAGATAACAATGTTCACTCTAATGAATGATACATCAAAAGACTTTCTAAGTCCACTCGGTTAAGAGATTTGACTGTGTACAATGGTTAAATATGTAACAGTAGTTGATCTACCTTATTACAACTTCAATTACAGATTACAAATCAATATTTTGCTCATACAAATCCTCCTGATCAATATATCACTTTAGATTCAATACTGTGTTTACTTAGTGTCTGTCGGTAATTGCTCTTTGTAGCTTGGTAACTGTTCTGCAGCTTGGTTCTTAATAACCAGTATGATCAGAATGCATGAAACCTTCTTCACGTGATAATTCTGCAGCTTCTTCTTCTTCCGGCCTCTTTCACAATGAAACTCTAGTCTCTTATATAGACATGTAAAACATTTTCTTTTTCTCCATCAAATTTTGCTGCTTAATCATCTCCATTGATTTTGCCACTTTAGGCTTCCTCGGCTAATGTGTCAATAACTCATTTCAATCTACTCCATCAGATCCTTTTGATTTATGTTAGCCGTCGATATTCATAGCAAACCTCATATGTTACCTCGTAATCATACACTTTCCAGCTCATCACTTTATCGGCTAAAATAATCATTTAATTTCATTCTATCTTTGTCGATTAACAAAGAAATGTGTCAGTGAACACACGCTTGGTTAATATTGTGCTCGGTATACACTACACTCCGTCGGTGTATACTGAAATGCTTTAGTTTACTGACAACACCGCTTTGTAGCTTTCAGCTCTATTCTTCATTATAGATGAATACAACATAATGAAGTCAATTCCATGAAGTCATAGACTCATCAAGAAGTTACTCAATAGATTCTTTATCCTCATCTGTCATGTACATCTTCCTCATGTAGATTTCTCTGTTCTTCATCTCATCCACATTTCTTTAGATGTGTCGGTATAATAACTTACAAGATACGTACAGTCAAGCTAGTTGACATCAATGACAACATAAAACTAATTTAATCATCTTGCATTATCTAAACATCAAATCCTTAGTAATCATGAATTACCAATTCTTCATTCAGGTTCTGAATCAGTTGTAGTTCATCAATAAGTGCTCCTTGTCTATCCCTGGGAGCATAATTCTAACTCCCTAATAGGTATAAGTGACCCTTGTCCATCCCTAGGAAACACATTTACATAAGAACACTTTTATCTATGGATAACGGATCCTTGTCCATCCACAAAGAGAATAGACACATTTTTCACGTTATGGTGATAAGACAAATTATGATCCATAGGGTGTATACACATACACCCACATATGTATGCAAAGTCATTAGAAGACATAATTTTTAATAGGATTGACTAGTATGGCATATGAACCTACAAGACTATTCAATCCCATCCTTCATGTGATTCACAATAAAACACACAAATCTTATTGGGAAAGATAGTCATATCCCCTTTCTATCTCTCTCTATTTTACTTTCATGCTAGTAGGTTTGGATCATGGAGTTGTTTCATTATTGGTGATGCTCCTATGTTTCCTATGTAACCATTTATGCTCTTGGAATATCCTTCCATAAATGATATTGGTAAGTGAGACATTTCTTCAACATATGTCTCCTTTACTAGTTTATTTGGGTTTTTGTAATAACCCCTTGATGTCTTTTTGTCTTTTTGGTTTTCTTTTTATTTTCTTTTGCTTTTTTTCATGCCTCAAGCATGGGAATAGAGTTAGGATCCTTAGTTTGTGGGCTTATCTCCTTGGACTTAGTGATGTTATATCTTTTTGCAATTTGCTATCTTCATTTCCTTTCTCTTGTTATGGCTTTGGATTGGTTAAAGGATTAAGTCTATCATGAACTTGGGTGCTCTTTGTCTCCTAGGTCATGATGAGATCATCTTTTCTCATTATTCTACTTTACCGTGAGTATGGCCTCATACTCTCGCTAAAATGGGGGCTAAATGCACCATCTTAAAATGGAAGCACCCCCCATTTAAGACTTTTTAGCTCTCACCTTTAGTGATTTCATATTTCATGAATGCTCTTGCACTAATACAACTCATTTAACCCTATTTTAACACCCTTTCTGAACCTTTGGCTCAAATCCTAGTGCAAAATTCCTAGGGAGGAGGGCAAAGTTCACCATCCTCCCGAGGTGGGATTTCTTAAATTTTTAAATTTCCTCTAGGGAATGTTTATTTTTCCCTTTTCTTTCCACTCTTAGATATTTTTTTTAGCATCTTAAATCACTATAAAAGGAGGCTTAAGCTCTTCATTTTGAACATAAGAAACAAACATTACACATCAAATACAGGCTTTCATGTGCTCTAGCATTTATATCAACAAGCTCTATAATGTGTACAAGGCATCCATAGTATTTTCAACATTCAAGATCTTCCATCTAGCTTCTTCCTTCTTCCTTAAAGTTGATAGTGGAGTTTGGATTTCAAGGAGGAAACTTATAGTTATTCATTGAAATGCTAAGGTGAATTACAAGCATTCACATTCATAAGGTTTTGTCTTGCATGATTTCCTTTTGGTTTTTGTGTTGAGTCAAGGCTATTGCATCATCATACTTGATTATATTTATTACACATTATTGCATTTTATTTGGTATGTTACATTCCATTGTTAGATCTTTGTCTACTACTTGCTATCATTTCCATTTTAGAGCTATTTCAATTAAAGGTTAATTCCTAAACCGAGGCTTGACCAAGGAAAGACCCTCTCCACCAATATATTTCTCTATTTCTATGTGTGCAGAAAGGTATCAAGATTGCAGATTTGGAGCTAGGAAGCCCTAGACAACTATTTTCAGAATTTCTCATATTGATGTCTAGTTTTATGCTATTGGAAGGAAGTCGAAGTTCACCATCTTCCCCAGAAAGTTGTCATCCTCTTGGTAGAAAATTGCTTTTGGGTTTTCTGTTATGAGCCCAAATATGGTTTCAGTTCTTATTGTGCATTACTCTGTGATCAGTTTTAAGGCCCGATTTGTGTCTTCCACATCATATCTATAAGGTTAGTAGATCTCTTTCCACTCCTTATACATCTCAAATATGATTTCATGCTTTACTTGCTGCTGCACTTTCCTTCTTGTCATGTTTTGATCAAACCCTAATCAAATCTTAATAAAAGAAACCCTAATTCAATCAATACACACTTAATTAATTTAAGTAGTTGAACATTGCATGAAATAAGGCATATTGCATACATCTTTATTTTGTTTTGGGCTTAGCATTGACATCCCTTCTCCTATTTGGGCATTGCTAATCTAGCTTGATCCCATTTGAGGGCTATGTTAGATGACCACCTTCTTTCTCTTGTATTGAATGTTAGTGGTAGATTGGATAATTAATCAACATATCCTTAAAAATAATGATTCCAATTTCACCCTATACACCACCAGGTACTATGGCTACAAACAATAATAGATTTCTACAGTCTTCTTGTCATGGTAGTGACATAAACCTATATAGTAAATAACTAAATTTTGTGACATAACCGATTAAAGACACGAACCTGAACCACAAATAATTTCTATAATAGAAGATATTCGAGACAAGATCTATAAACAACTATACTAAACAAGCATCACAACATTTACATAAGCTAAGAGGAAACACGATTAACCAACATAGACAAAGAACACCAAACAATTTGCTTTATTTCTATAACTCTTTTAAAGATTATTACGTTCAATGGCAGATGCCAAACATTCTAATATTTAAATCTAATCTATCAAGCTTCCCTTTTACATCCACCTTGGTTATGCATTATCATACACACTTATCTATTACCCTTTGGTGCATTCATTATGTCCATTCTCCAATTCCCACCTTTCCTCAAACTAAAAATGATTCCAATATTTCCTCCCTTCTTTTAACAATAATTACACAGATTCCTTGTTGCCCCATGGTCTTAAACTATCCAAAAATTTTCTTCTACATGTTTGGGATTTTCTCCCCATTTCCTCTATGCACCCTCTCCTATCTAGAGTCATTACAAAATAATTGAAGGATTCACGTTTTCTCCTTTCTCCCCTCATTTTTTTCTTTCCCTCTAATTGCGGGTCAAGAACCCAAAACTTCTCTTCATCCTACTGCTTGTTAAATTGTAACCAACCCATATGTAAGCAACCTCTCTTGTAACTAGAAAATCAATGGTCGGTTAAGAATCCAATGAACATATGATTTTCCTTCTTCATCTTGTCCAAGTGGTGACAAATTTTGATGACTTGGACCTTAAGAGACAAATCTAAAAAGAAATATAATAACCAAAATTGGGACATAGCTAATCTACCAAAAATATAGGAGGGTGATGCTCCTGCATCAGATTCCCTAGGTTAAAAAAGAAAGCATGTGCTACCACACATGAAGCCAAACAAATAAGAAATTATCTCTCTCTTTACTTTTTCATTTAATCAAAACTTATCAGCCTTTGTTCCCTTCTTTCTCTTTTTCCAACTTTTTTTTGGCTCAACTATCATATTCCTAAAACTATAATGTTGTTACTTATTTCTTTGTTCTTCTCTCATGAGATTATTCTAATTTTTTATTGTCCTTCTCCAAGCTCTACTCATACATTCATCAACATAGATGTTTATATGAAAATTTAAGATTTTCATATCTTCAAACTCACTCTCCCCATAAATTGACATTCCAATATTCAATGTCTATTTCATTTACATGCTTACTATCCCATCTTCACCTTGCACAACTTCATCCATCAACATTTATCTTGTAATGATGTTCATCAAGTCATCCTCTACATGTTCATATGAATTAGGCTACACAATATCCCCACAAAAAATTGCATACTCTATTCTATCTTTCATCTTTTTTGCAACAACTGAACTTCATGCTTAGATTCTATCTTCCTTTCTTCATTTTTTTGTTGTCCCATTTGTCTTCTACTCTTCAATATTTTCTTCCCCTTCTTGTTATATTGTTGGGCCAATTGTGCCCACATATCATATTCTTCACTGTAATTATCTGTTGCTCCACCTTTTAGTGTCATCACTATAAAAAATCTATCACACCCTATTTGTACTCATTTTTCTTAATTTCTACTACTATATTATATGATTATATATTTTCTTCTTCCCTCTTTTTCAATTCCCTCTTTGTGATCTCTTCCTCATGAATTTTTTTCTACTATTGCCCCAATGTATGATTTTGGTTCTTCATTTGCATCGTCTTTCTCTATTTCACCTTTTAATTCCTCATCATCCCTTATGTCTATTGTACATGATTTATTTTTGTTACTCTTATAGATACTTTATTTCTCAAGAATATACTCCATACTTGTATTTATACATTCTGAGTTGTCCAATCTACCTTTGTTTATTTCCCTTCTTTTCCTTGTATCTTCTTCTTCTCATTTCTTTTTATCTACAAGTCTCCACAATTATATTTCCCATCCATATATTTAATTATCATTATTAATTCCCTAATCATTTTCATCTTCATCAATAATTCTACTCCCAAATTGAAAAGTATGATTATTGAAATAATTTAATTAAACGTGTTTACCTCTCACATTATTCACGTTCTCTTCAATATTTTTCCAACTTGATGCTACAACTATCTCAATCTTATCCTTCAGTATTTCATGAGTCAATACATTGGATTCCCCATCTTCATTTTCAACCACTAGTACCCTTGTATTTTCATTCTCATTTGTTTCTTTTATGCCCTCTAGGAAAAATGTTTCTGCTGCAAATTCTCAAGCTGTTATTCTCCCACAAACTCAATCTTCTCTTTACATCTTCTATTCTCTTGTGGCTCTTTTTCACCACAATGTCCTATAACATAACTGTTATCACCTACCATCACATGCTTGGCCACCCATATTTTGTTTTCCTTACTCTTAGGTTGTTGTCCCTTTATTCCTACACTTTTTCTCCATAATGTATGGTTTGATTTCGGCCTTAAAACATTTTCTCTATGCTTATTTTCTTGCCTAGTCACCCTAGGATTTGATCTCCAATTATTCCTCATCATGTATTTCATCCTTTGCGCATGTTTGTTAATACCATCATTATAAAAAATACCTTCTTTATATTTTAACCACTACCCTTCAACAATTAGTTTCTTTTGACAACTTTGTATTCTATAACCATGATCCCAAACAAGTTCTATAAATTCACTTAATTTCTTCTCTCTTTTAGTTTTCATATTTGTATTCTTATATCCCCACATATATGACCAAGATCAAAATTCTCATTTCTATTTACCTTTGCAGATAGGTTGTTGTTTGGATTCTTATTTATTCTTTTCTTCACTTCTTGCCAACTTTTCAATTTTATGGATTTCTTTTTCCTCGTCTACAACATCTTCTAAGGCATCATAAAACTCTAGGACATATTGAAATTCTTCATTACAATGTTGGAGAATATAAACACCATCCTCTTCTTTTTTAAATACTTTACTAAAAATATCTTGTGCATACAGTTCTCTCATGTCCTTTTGTTAGACCGTTGCAACTTATCTTCTCTTGCTTTCATCCTCAACTCTTTTTATGGGTGCTCCACTTTCCCCTTCTTCCATTAACTTTAAATTATTATTCTTGGCCTTCCTTACAAGGCTTCCCATATTTGCAAAGACATACTTAAACACAAAATTAGTAAATAAATCAAGAGACCGGTTCATGTCTCCATGAGTGCCTCCTTCATGGATACTTTCCTTTCTTCTTGAATTCTTCTTTTGAGTGCTTCTTTTTTCACTTCTCTGCATTCTTTCTTATTTTCTTTCATGTTCTCCACAATGATAACTTATTTCCACCCTTCTAGAGTACATTATATTCTTAACAAGTTGTTGTTTAAACCCCTCAAGGTTTTCCTCATATTCTCATCTTCTTTTCTTAAGATAGCCATTCTTTGCCTTCTTATTTTCCTCACAAAAAACTCTATGGGCTATTTTGCCTTCTTTCTCATTGGCCATCTGAAGATTTTACCAAAGAATAAAATTCTGAAAATAACTTTTATTGCAGCTCTCAATGAAAAAAATATTACAAATGGTTGAATATAAAGAATTCATAGCCATAGGAAAAATAGGAAAGAAAACTAGATACACATGTATCTAGACAGTTTTATTTGCAAGGAATAAAACTAAAAAAACAAAGAAAAACTAAATTCTAAATATAAATATGCAAATCTTTGCACATTCCTTATTTTCATAAAAATAATAAAATTAATTAAAACTCTCTCCAAAAAATGCTTTTCCAGCATCACTTATCCACATACTCCCCCTTGATGCTGAGAGGGATAACAATTTGATCTCTGAGTGTCAAAAACTGATCCTTTGCAACAGCCTTCGTGAAGATATCCACAATTTGATCCTTTGTGTTAACATACTTCAATTCAACCGCTTTCTTCTGTACCAAATCTCTGATGAAGTGTTGTTTCAAATCAAAGTGTTTTGTCTTGCTATGATGAACCGAATTCTTGGCCAATTTAATGGCACTAATGTTTTCACAAAAAATCATAGTAGGCTGAACCTGAATCTCACCAATTTCTTCAAGAAGCTTTCTGAGCCATAAAGCTTGTGTGCTTGCTGAAGTGACTGCAACATATTCCACTTCTATAGAAGAGAGAGAAACCATACTTTGCTTCTTTGAACTCCATGTGATTAAATCAGAGCCCAAAGAAAAACAATTACCAGATGTAGATTTCCGGTCATCCAAACTACCTCCCCAATCGGAATCACTAAAGCCAACAAGTTCAAATTTTTTAGAAGAATAGTGAATTCCAAAATCGAGAGTGTTTCTCACATACCTCAAAATTCTCTTGGCTACCTTCATATGTTCTTCAGATGGATTTGTCATATACCTTGAAACCAATGAAACTGAGTAAGCAATATCAAGCCTTGTGTGAGTTAGAAACATCAAACTACCAACAATACTTCTATATGATGTCTCATCAACAATATCAGCACCATCATCTCTAAATAATACAAATCCATGAGCAATTGGAGTAGAAAGAGGTTTACAATCAGCCATATCAAATTTCTTTAGCATATCCTTTGCATAGTTTGTTTGACAAACAAAAATTTCATTTTCATGTTGATAAACCTCCATTCCCAAAAAATACTTCATGAGACCCAAATCTTTCATTTCAAATTCATTCATCATAGCAACTTTGAATTCCTCTTTCATCTTAGAACAACTACCCATATATAACAAATCATCAACATACAAACTCACAATGATAATATTATTACCTTCTTGCTTGTAATAAAGGGTAGGTTCACTCTTACTTCTTTGAAAGCCATTTTGCTGAAAATATCCATCAATCCTTGTATACCATGCACGCGGTGCTTGCTTGAGGCCATACAAAGCCTTCTTTAGCTTATAAACATGATCTTCTTTACCTTTAACTTCAAAACCTTGTGGCTGTGCCACATATACTTCCTCTTCTAAGTACCCATTTTGAAAGGCACTTTTCATATCCATGTGATGAATAGTCCATTTCTTTTGAGGAAATAAGTATTCTAATAGTCTCTTGTCTTGCTACTGGTGCAAAAGTTTCTTCATAATCAATACCATACCTTTGAGTGAAACCTTTAGCAACCAATCTTGCCTTGTATCTTTCCACACTCCCATCACTGTTATACTTGACCTTGTAGACCCATTTCATGCCAATCATCTTTTTCTCATGTGGAAGCTCTACAAACTCCCATGTCTCATTCTTATCAATGGAATCCATCTCTTCATTCATTGCTTGCATCCAAACCTCATTAGTACATGCATCTTCAAAACATGATGGCTCAAAATCAGCTTTAGCAAGTAATGCAAAATTTACTATCTCACCTATTTGATCTTCTTCATGTTCTTGATTTTGACTTCTCTGATAAATATCACTTAATCTTCTTACCTTTCTTGTAGAACTTGGACTTGAGGATGGACTTCCACTTGGAATTGATGAGGGGCTGCTTGGTGGACTTGGAGATCCTATAATAGATTCATTAGCTGGCTGCTCATTATTATTATCAGCAATAATATCATCATCAAAAACTGATTTTGGCTTTTCAACATGGCCTTTTTGATGACCATAAACTCCCCCTTCATCAAAAATCACATCTCTTGAGACAAGAATCTTATTAGTAATAGGATTATACAATTTATAAGCTTTGCTCTCCTCACTATAACCCACAAAAATGCATGATTCACTTTTAGCATCTAAATTTTGTCTATTTTGATCAGGTATACGAACATAAGCCAAGAAACCAAAAACTTTAAAATGATTTACATTAGGCCTTTTCTCATACCATGCTTCATAGGGAGTCATCTTGTCTAGGGCACTTGTAGGACTCCTATTGAGAATATAGACTATTGTAGCAACTGAATCAGCCCAATAAGTATTGTTCAAACCCTTGGTTTGTAACATGCTCATTTCCATTTCTACCACAATACAGTTCTTTCTTTCAGCCACTCCATTTTGTTGAGGTGTGTAAGTAGTTGTGAGTTGTCTCTTGATCCCATTCATTTCACAAAAACTTTGAAAATCTTTGGAGCAATACTCTCCTCCATGATCTGTTCTCAAACATTTGATTATATTTCCTTTCTCATTCTCTACATGGGCTTTAAACCTCTTGAAAGTATCAAGGGCTTCATCCTTAGTCTTCAAAAAATAAACCCATCACATGCGTGAGTAATCATCAATAAAAGTGATAAAATATGATGACTTACCCAAAATTTTTGTTTGCATAGGACCACAAATATCAGAATGAATAAGATGAAGTAGGTGATGAGCCCTCCATGCATTTCCTTTTGGAAATGATTCTCTTGCATGCTTCCCTTTTGCACATCCTTCACAAATTTTGTTGTGCTCTTCAACCTTAGGCAATCCAAGAACCAATGCATTTAGAATCTTCAAACTATGAAAATTCAAATGACCATACCTGAGATGCCACAACCAAATTTTATCCTCATAAGCCATATTCACAAGCTGATTGTCATTTTCACCAAGCTTCAAGGGAAACATCCTATTCTTTGTCATAGGAACAACTGTAATCACTTTATTGCCTTGATTCTTATCATAGATAGTACATTTCATATTTTCAAATACAACTCTATAATTCTTCCCACATAGCTGCCCAACACTCAATAAATTATGCTTCAATTTTGGAGTATAATAGATATCTTGAACACTTTTCATACCTTCTTTTGTTTGAACTTCCATGGCTCCTTTGGCTGCAACCTCCACCATATTATTATTACCAAGAGTAATATTGGATTTATAGCCATCATCAAGATTTGAAAAAATATCCTTGTTACCAGACATATGGTTAGAGCACCCAGAATCCAAATACCAAACATCACTCAAATTATTTTCAGCTTTGCCATAACACAAGAATAAATTGCCAGAGGAAGGATCCTCATCTTGTTGAGCATAATTTGCATTATTGTTACCTAATTTCAGCCTACACTCTTTCTCATAGTGTCCATATCGATTGCAATGGTAACATTGAATGTTTCTTTTATCAAATCTACCTCGGCCTCTTCCTCCTTGAGCACATCCTCTTCCTCTAGTTCCTCTTGAAAAGTTCTGATTTTGACCCCTTCCTGAAACTTTGTGGTTGTTATTGCTGCTGCTAGCACCATCATTCTTTGAAATTTGCAATTGGGAAGCAAAATCCTTCTCACTAATACTAGTAGAAGTGTCCCTTATTCTATCCTCATGTGATATGAGAGATCCAACTAGCTCATCAAACTCCAAGGTGGCTAAATTTTTACTTTCTTCACTAATAATTGCTACAGTATTCCATTTTGGGGTTAGAGATCTCAATACCTTCTGTATCACATGCTCTTGGCTCATAGGTTCACCCAAAGTGGCCATTTTATGAACCACATCCTTGACTCTTACACAAAAATCTCCCACATTCTCACTTTCCTTCATCTTCAAATTCTCATATTCTCTCTTCAAGGTTTGTAGTTTCACAACCTTGATCTGGTCATTGCCATGGTAAGCATCTTTTAGAGTCTTCCAAGCCTCCTTTTTTGTTTGTGCATCAGCAATTCTAGGAAACAGGCTCTTCTCAAGAGCCATTTTAATGTGAAATAGAGTCATTGCATTTTTCTTCTCAGCTTCCTTCTTCAACCTCCTCTCATTAACTGTGAGATCTTTCCAATTCTCAGGTTCTTCATATCCTGATTCAATGATCTATCAATAATCCTTTCCTATCAAAAAAGTCTTCATCTTGATTGACCAATATTGATAATCAACTCCATTAAATTCTAGAATTTGCAAATTATTTTCCATGCTAAAAGCTTCACAATCCTAAAGCTCTGATACCAAATGAAGATTTTACCAAAGAATAAAATTCTGAAAATAACTTTTATTGCAGCTCTCAATGAAAAAAATATTACAAATGGCTAAATATAAAGAATTCATAGCCATAGGAAAAATAGGAAAGAAAACTAGATACACATGTATCTAGACAGTTTTATTTGCAAGGAATAAAACTAAAAAAATAAAGAAAAACTAAATTCTAAATATAAATATGCAAATCTTTGCACATTCCTTATTTTCATAAAAATAATAAAAATAATTAAAAAACTCTCTAAAAAATGCTTTTCCAACATCACTTATCCACACCATCACCATACATAATCTTGGCTTCTCTCCTCAAGCCACTTCATAATTAACATACCAAAATCCCTTCTCATCTCTGCTATTTCTCTTGCCAAATTTGCATCTTGCTTCCTCTAATTTGTCTTCATGTTCTCATTCTTCTTAATGCTTTCCTGCTGCATCCTTCTTTCCCTTTCTCAAATTTTTGATAATTCACCTAGGGCTCCACTCATTTTCCTCTTGCCCAATCTTTTGGTACCCTATCAATTTGCAATACACAAATCTTTCTAAGAATATATAAATATCAAATTTTTATACCAATACTTCTCCAAGGATCAATAAATAGACTCAATTTACTCGCCTAGATCTTTTGGGCTCTGATGCCACTTGAGGGAAACGTTCCCACACAACAATTCTCTAATACCAATCTTATGATTGACACTACAGCCACCATACTATGTCTACAAAGAATAGAAGATTTCTACAGTCTTGTTTTGACAATGACACGAACCTATACAATAAATAATTGAATTTTGTGACAAAATAGATTAAAGACAGGAACCTAAATCACAAATAATTTCTATAATAGAACATATTGGAGAGAGGCCTTATGAACAACTAGACTAATCAAGTGTCACAACATTTACATAAGCCAAGAGGAAACAACATTAACTAACATAGACAAAGAACACTAAATAGTTTTCTTTATTTTTGTAACTCATAAAGATGATTACATTTAATGGCAGATGTCAAACATTCTAACATTTAAATTTGATCGGTCAAACTCCCCTTTGCCATCTGCCTTGGTTATTCTTTGTCACACACACATAACAATTACCCTTTGGTGCACTCATCATGTCCATTCTCCAATTCCCACCTTTCCTCAAACTAAAAATGATTCCTTCATTTACTCCCTTCTTTTAACATTAATTACACAAATTCCTTGCTTCCCTGTGGTCTTAAACTGTCCACGACTTCTCTTCTACATGTTGGGGATTTTCTCCCCTTTCCCTCTACGCACCCTCTCCTTTCTGGAGTCGTTACAAGACAACTGAGGGATGAATGTTTTCTCCTTTCTTCCCCTCCAACTGTGGGTTAAGGACTCAAAACTTCTCTTCATCCCGTTGCTTGCTAAACTATAGCCAATTCATGTATAAGCAGCATCTCTTGTGACTATAAAACTAATGGTCGGTTAGGAAACCAATGAACATATGAACTACCTTCTTCAACCTGTCCAAGTTGTGACAGGTATTGATGACCTAGATCATAAGAGACTAATCACAAAAGACATGTTTTAATAACCAAAATTGGAACATAGCTAATCTACCAAAAATATAATATAGGAGGGCGATGCTAATAGATGTATCCTATTTTAGAATGATACATACAAATTATTATATCAAATTTGAGTACCACAAAGAAGAAAAGGCACTTGCCCTTGGTAAAATTGATGGTCAACTTTCATGTATGGTGGGATTACATCGAACAAAGTGAAATAAATATGAAGACCCTAGGGAAACATTGTATGGAGCTTTCTTGTAGACAATATAATGACATTTGTTTCTTGACTTTTGATATGCTTAACACCTCACTGATTGCCATTCCAACACAATGCCATTAAATTCACACCCGTAGACATATAACAAAGTGTCTGATGACCATGTAACACAAACAAAATGACACAAATAGGAGCTTGCATACGTTTGGTTTGATGCAACATTATCTCATTTCATCTATGGGTATGCCTATGTATTTGGTTATTTGTTGATGCTTGGCACGTCCATGTTAACCAAATGTAGAGTATTGTGTTTTGTTGTTGAGTGTGCACATAGCTTCCTAAGGGTTAACATGCTTATGATTTTGCACTAGTTCTTGTTGTTCTAGGAGAACTTTAAACATGATTTGATCTTTTGACCACTTTTGTTGAGTGATTTGAGCATACAAGTTGTGGTAGGTAGTATAATACTTGTTTTGGTGCATTTCCTTTAGTGGCAAATTCGCATTTTGCATTTCCTTTTTTTTTTTCACAAGGCTTGAAATTGAATTTCCTTCACATAATGAATGTTATGATGTCAATGTTATTTTCTCTTATTTAGAAGGTTGGGGTTTTATGCTTTTCACCATTTTCTCTTTCAATTTCATGTAAACATGGCATTTTGTTAAACTAGTACAAAGATCACCTCAAAGATAAGTCTATAAATGTCTATATCATTTTGCCCTTTAATTTTATATTTTTTGTATAATTTTTGAAGATCATGAACACTAATTTTAGAGATTAAATTCATAATTCAAGTGTACTAATATATACCACTTAATAGTATTAAAAACTTAAAGTCAATGTTAGTTCACAAAATCTACAATTGTAAAGGATCAACTAAGAACCTTTTAAAAAAAATAACATACAGGTAAATGCTTCCTAAACAAATCTTAGATGAGATTAGTGTACTAAATTTATATCTTTATGTAATTATTGAAATAAGAAACATAAATAAAATCATATCACAATTTGTAGATTTATATGAGAGAAAGTATTTTGATAGAGTAAATACACTTCAAAGTGGTGTAATGTTTTTTTCAAAAAACTAAACACAATTACAATACACTTGTAGAGGAAGTCTTTATAGAAAGGTAAGTGCTTCAAATAAGGGATCAAAAGGAAATCTTAAGATGCCTTTTAAAAAAAAAACAATCTAATATTCTAGCTTTTTTTTAAAACAACATAAAAATTTTGTAATCTTTATTTTGTTTTTTTATTGCTTTTATTTTTAGGCAAGTTATAATCTGGTGATTCTTTGTTTAATTAAACGTTTTACATTTATCTTTTAGAAATTCTGATTTGGCGACTTGAAATTTCATAACTGTCTTTACGTGGTCGATGTTGGGCCTTTCACTCTTTCCAACTCCAATAGGTTAGTGGTTATGGGCAACAAAACATTTGGTACCTACAGTTTTGGGGATTTGGGAGAGGCCAGATGTGTAACAATCAACCTTCAAAATGATCAACCATACTGCCGCTATGGCTGCTGCAAAATTAACCTCCCAGATAATTTACCATTTTTAAATTTCACAGGCAGAGGTCTGTTTTATTTTCCCAATGATGATGTTAACCATTCTATGTTGTGCGGTGTCTCCACCATCCTCCAGCGGAGGAGGAGTGCCCTCACCCTCTGAATCATCATCCACATAAGTGGGCGAAACCATCAGCTGAGAGTGTTCACCCTCATCCTCATCATCACTCGCCTGTCTACGACACAGTGTGACGGTCACTCAAATGGCCATTTCAATCCGGCCGTCACTCAAATGGGTCGTTTCAGATGTCATGCCCAAATTATTTCCCTCCTCTTGTTTCCCATACGGCAAACAAAGAGACAGAAAAATAAAATCAAAAGAAATTTTATCTGATAACCATCAGGCTCTGCTCACCTGCTTCTTATTGATCGATGGTATTGTTATAATTGTGATTTTTTTTGTGGCTACAATTGTCATAACCGATTTTGTAGACCTATGACTTTTTAGTGGTTTTTGCGACTAGTGTGGACTTTTTGACCGGGTTGAGTTTTGGCGACCCTAGAAGAATAAATTTATTTGGTAGATGCTTTACTAAATTTATTAAAGTTAAATTAGTTAATGGATAAGAATGATAATTGGAAAATGAAAATGATTAAATGTGTTTTATATGTTGGTAAAAATATATCATATTTCTTGATATGATTATGCATGCTTAAAATGAAAGATTTACAAGTTGATTTGGTTATAGATTTTTGGGACTAACCTACTGATCAAAATTTGAGTGTTCATCTATTTGCAAGATCTGAGGACGGGGTGTGGTTGAGGTAGGGGAGCCTAGCTCCTCGGTATGGATGAGTCCGAAATTATATGTCTACATGCACACACCACCAGTTATTTTTGTTTTTTGTTATGAAGAATTTAATGATGTGAATTGTCTATATATTGATTTAGTGTTGAAAAAAAAAATGTTATCTTGTGTTAATATGGTGGTGGTGTTTGTTCATTTTTGTTTAAGTTATTTAAATCATAATATTGTTTGAGTAGTATAATTACTTTCAGTTAATAGATAGAGGAAGTTGAATGTTTCTGTGATTTCTTTTGAATTTGTTTTTGGCTTATCCTTGTTATGCTGGCATGATGGGAGGAGGAAGGGAGAGTCTTCCCTTTTTCTTGGTGTCAATCTAGCCATTAACATGCATAGGAGAAAAGAGGCTCTTTATTATCTTTCAGTTGATTGAGAGTTGACTGGAAGTTAGGGCCGTTTTCTTAGGCATGATGGACACAGAGAGAGGAAGTTGCACAGTTGAAGAGAGAGTTTTTGAATTGATTAAAGGGAATATAGAAATCGGGAAGGGGTGTGAAAAGAAAGAACAGAGGAAAAGAAGACACGAGAATTGGTTGAAGGAAGTAGAGCAGAGGATACCAGGGTGAACACAGCAAAAAGGAGGAAGCATCTCTTAATACTTCTAACGCATCATATCCAGGTTCCCTTCTTGTTTTTTTTCATTTTTTTTGAAAGCTCTGTTTGGGTTATTTAATTTGTTTATTCATATCCTGGATGTTTGCGCAGCATATCCCTTAGGATCTCCGTCTATCATAGGATTGTATCACTTTTATTTATTTCTAATCCTTACCTGCTGTTATCGTAATCTCTCATGTTACCGTTTCGTATAGTCTAGTGCCAATAGTTTTAGCACTTGCAGCGCCCTATGTGTAACCAAGTTTGCTCTTTTGATTTATGAGTAAGATTGAGTGGATGCGTAAGTCTAGTCTGTGTATTAAAACCGTACACACACACACACACACACACACACATATATAATTTACTACAGTTTTTAACATGTATTATCAATTTCAAAGTTCCCACTCAGGCCTGTTACTAGGCAGCTAAATTAATAATTTTCATGAGTTTTTGGTCTCAGCTGCAAACGATATCCTTACCCCTATTTGCTGAGTTTTTAGGATCAATAGTAAACCGCCAAGCATATCCACGCTTGGTCATTAATTTCCTTCCACCACAACACCCCTATTTAGCCAAATTGACTCAAACTGATTTAGGAACGGGTGTAGTGTTTTTCTCAGAACTTAAATCAAGACTTAAACCAAACAAAAAAACCCCGAACTGAGGATTCACAGTAGTAAATGAGAAATTAATTCATATAGAATTTAACTTGTAATCAACTCCCTGTGATGTTCAGTCCAAACATGTGAACAAGAAGAAATAGTAACTTTGTTGATTTTTTTTAAGTAATTAGGAAATAGAAATTGCTATGCTGTTGTGTATTTCTTCCTTAGCGCAATCTGAAATATTCTTTAGTTACAACCTTTTGACATTTTGGCAAGCGTGAGGCCTGTTCAGTGATGAACATTTTTTTTTTTGATATAGAATAATAATAAACCTCTGTATCCAGCACCGTTGAGTGAGTGGTAGTTATTTGATTTATTTAATTCTCAGCCGTAAATCTGGGAGAGAAAAATAAAAAGGTTACTGTGTGACCAGTTTGCCTATGGCGTTTGTGATTCAATGGGTAATATATATGTGACCAGTTTGTCTGTGATGTCTGTGATTCAATGATTAATATATATATATTAAAGTTGAAGATGTCTTATCCTATCTAGATTAGCTTCTAGTGAATGATGTGTAGTAACATCTTTGTTGAATAAATTTAGAGAACATCCTCATGTCATTTTAAAAACTAGAGTATTATGAAAATTAAACAGCACATTAAACTATTGAAACACGAAATTATACAAAATTCTGGGTAGAGATTAATGATGTGATGTCAGTAGGAAGTGGGATAACAGTTATGTGATTCTCTGAATTTAATAAATAGATGGTTCTTTGAGAATTTCATTGATCAATATTTCGTTATGATTATTGTTCTCCTCTATTAAGTATTTAAATTCAGAAAGAATTCAATCTGGTAGAACTGTAAATCTGAAAGTGAGTTAAAATTTTATTGTTTGAAAAGGATTGAAACGTAATTTGAAATAAGATAGAGAAGGGTAAATAGGATGTTTTACCTGTCAGTTTTCACTGATTTTTGAAAAGATTCTTTGGCCAAAGATTATGCTCGCATATGTTTCATGAATATGCTTGGTTAGTATAGTACGTTCTCTCTACCATTATGTGATTAGGATTTCTATTTCAGACTAAAGATTGTTGTAGTAGATAGAATCATAGTTGCTTCATATTCTTTCCGCTCATCAGTGCCGAGTTGCTAGTCTTCTCGAGCAGGGTCGGTGCGCTTCCATATCAGGGTAAGCCCCGGGGGAGCTAACCACTCCATGGTTGGGTGAAAAAAGCACCTCGGTCACACTCCCGTCTCAGGATTTGCAGGTGGACGTGCGGTCTGGAGGCTTAGGAGACAGGGATTGATACAGTGTGACGCCTAGTTACCGTTATTTAATGGTTTGGGAAAAAGAAAGTTATTTTGTTTGGTTGTATATGTATGAAATTCGACAAAAAGTTGGATATTTGTAATATTTCAGTCTTTAATAGTTTGAACTTATCGACAAATTGGTCAAATGTATTAAGATGTAAAACTTTGATTTTATTGTGTAACGACACTTATGGTCGAAATAGGGATAAGTTATGGTAATCTATCAGTTTTATTTTGTCGATTTGAGCATATTTATTCTTGTGATATGTTTTACTTTTGATGGAAATTTTGATCTTTACAACAATTCCTTCTGCAATCTCTATCCATATAAACATACTTTATATGGATAAGGCCAACATCTGTGTCACACAAAATTGATCGCCAGATCTGGCGATTCCTAATTTTTTTTACTTTAAGATAGGATAAAAAATATGGCTGTGTTTTTATATAGAGAACTGCATTTTTAGTAAAAAAGAATTTCAAGCTGTGTGCTCGGCAAACATAATCTAAAATTCTTTCCAAATAAACAAACGGCACTAAAAATGAATTGATGAAGACGAATCCACAATCTTACCCAAATTAAATGAATTGATATTAATTGTGAACTTAAATTAGGAGGCGGCCTCTCCGTCGTGGAGCTAATGTACAATTGCGTGTTCATGGACATTTTGGGGCAATGTTGCCCGACAAACAGAACAAAACAGGAAAGCCGATGAGTGACACTAGAAGCGCACACAACTTCTCTCCCCAGTACTCTGTCATGAATTTTAGAATGATGGTGGTAGCCAGTAAAATGCTTCAAGGGATTTTCGCGCAATTCGGAAGCTTGATCGATCGACAGCTTTGAAGGCAACTCATATTCATCTTTAAATTCTTCACCAGATGCCTCTGGCTTTGAGCTTTCATGTGAAAATTGTTGATTTTCACCATCACTGCCTTCCACGATGGATTTTCTTTGTTCCCCTGTGGAAACATTTGTAATGGAAAATTGGATCTAACAACAATCCAGTGGCCATTTGGGAGGCCTGCACACCAATCAGGCCTCTCATCATCTGAGGCCAATACCGCTAGCATGGCCGCCCTCTCAACCCTTAGCACTGATGAAACAAGTACGTTGTCAAGAGCAGTGACGCAGCAAGCACACTGTCAAAACCAATTCTCACGGTTCTGGAAACAATCCTGTGGCTTAACTTCTCCCAATGGCAGTTATTACCTTCTCTACAATTTACAGCCATCAGATCAACAAAATCATAGTAAAAATGCCTACGGTGTAAAAATGTTTTGAAAGTCATTTTGATGGAATATCTACTTATAATCATTATGAGACCAACTGAATTCATTTGTGCATTATGTCATATATCGTAGTATTTAAAGACATTTAATATGTCGTCAATTGAGATAAAAAAACAATTGAGATACAAAAAACTAAAAACAATTATTAGAATGCAACTCAATTATTGATAAAGATAACAAAATCTAATATGATCGATACACATAAACCATCAACATATACACATTATCTTTTGAATATATTTAAAATGATAAAATTAATTAACTTAAAAATATCAATAAATTAATACTTATAAACACCTAATTCTTTTAAATTAAAACATAAAAAAATGTCAATTTTTTGGAAGATTACTTTCTAAGTTAGTTATAATTAGAATCAAGGATAATGTTTTAAATTTTGTTATTTATAAATTTATCAAATTGAACCTTAACCCTAAACTAAAATCCCTTCCTTAATCTAAATTAAACTTTAAATCTAAACTAAAGCTAATCATTTCGTGCACTAAATTGAACCCTTGTCTTAAATAAAATTCAGCCCAATTAATCGGTAATTTGAAACCAAAATTAAACTCTCAAACCTAATTTTAATTGAAAACTAAAATGGATTGAACCCTACACCTAAACTAAATTGTACCCTTACCTTAAGATTGAACCAAATTTACTCCTAACATAAAACCTATGAAACACTAATCCCAACGCTAGACCAAAGTTTATGATAACCCAAAGACTACCTAAACATTAACCAATTGAAATCCTAATCCAAATTGAACCTGAATCCTAACCCTAAACTAATTGACACCTAACTCTAATTGTAACTCTTACCTTACTAAATGCTAACCACAACCCTAAATCAAAATGAACCCAAATCCTATTGAAAACCCTAAATCTAATTGAATATTTAATCGAACAACCCCAACACTAAGCCTACATTAAATTAAACCCTAAACCAAATTGAATCATAACCTTAAAATTGAAATCCTTACCAATGATAAATCCTAAATACAATAAAATTTAATCCTTACTTTAAACACAACCCAAAATGTAAAAATATAATTAATTTGTTGTAAAACATAAAACTAATGTAGTAAAATAAAACTTTATTAAATTTGATATAATAAAATTATATTATATAATAAATTCTATAATTTAATCATTAGGACTCACTCCTCTTGATGCTCCTACCTATATATATTATATAATTTATATAGAGAAAGCCTAGACATATCACTACTTTAATTTATCCGAGGAGTCGAGGGGCGAGCCCCCGCCAACCATAGGGTCCAATGAGCTTCCTTGAAGTCAGAAGTTAAGGGACCCTTACCTAAAAAGAGCGTCCCTTACCTGAAGATGAAGGGAAGCAGGCAAGTGAATTGGATTATTGCCTAGTGAGCTTCCCTGAAGTCGAAAGGTAAGAGGGTCCCTTACCTGAAGACAAAGGGAAGTAGGCAAGTGAATTGGATTATTGCCTAGCCTAGATTGCCCCTCTAGTTCGGACTGCCCCCCTTCACCATTTATGGATATGGGGGAAACCCTCCTCAGGGGTAGGTGAAGGGGGGGAACCCAAACTACAGGGGTGGTCTAGACAAGGCAAAACCAATGAACGATCATAGGTGTAACTGTAGCCTTGAGCTACTGAAGTGTATAGACCCTATAATATATATAGAGCTTGTAATTAGAATCAATGATAATATTTTAAATTTTGTTATTTATAAATTTGCCAAACAAATTAAAACACAAAAAAATTGATTGAGTTTAAACTTGTCATTACTATAAAATTTATGAGACCACCTCTTTATAACAAATATTTTAACAAACAAACAATTAAATTTATTTTTGAAAGCCATATATTGGACATAAAATTTATGACACCGTTTCCTTATAAAAATCTTAAGAAACAAACAAATACAAAAATATTTTGAAACCATGTGGTATTACATAAACCATGTGTTTGATATCATGAGATTGAAAAATATTCTCCCTCATTTATTTATTTTTTGATTGGTAAAAGGCTAAAGCCAGATAATTTTATTAATTTTTAAATTAGTGCATGATTCTTCATTTAGTGCAGGCATTGGTAAGAAAGAATGGAGAAGAAAACCTCCAGTCTCACCTAGGACAAATGTCCAGTTTATATAGAAGGAATTTATTACATAAAAGAACAGATAGGGACATACCCCTATTTACAATGTCCTGCAAATATACAACAGAAAGCCTATCATAGGTGGAATTTCCTTAACATATAGGGTACATTTACATTTGTCTTCCCTACTCCTCTTTCCTGCTAGTACCAACTCCTAGTACCTCTTCCTACTATAATACTTGCAAAGGAGTCCGCAAAACCACTATTGATTGTTTATGATTAAGTAAAACAAGTTTTATAGGGTTCCTAAAACCCACAACAAAAAATAAATGCATTGATTATAAGTTCAAAGTGTAGCTAAAGCAAAGCAACCAAAGAAACAAGCCATATGCAAGCCGAAATACAAGCAACCACATTTAAGAAAAAGTCTAAGCAGAGAAAAAAGAAAGGGGCAGAAAAAAGGAACCAGGGAACAGGATTAGGCAAGGTTCCTGAGAATTGCAGAAGCATTACTTTCAAGAATCTCCATCTTCTCTGTTGCTTCTTTAATCTTTTGGATATCGTGGGATCCTTCTTCAACCAAATTTTTCTTTGTTTTGGCTCTAGTTCTCTTAGTCAGTCCTTCATTGGGCTTATCCTTGTTATCCTCAATGGTCCTCTGCTCATCCTTGTTGTCCATATTCTCTTCCATTTTGTCTATTAGCAGCTTGATATGCTTGTTGGAGGATTTGAGAATCTTAAAGTTTTGTTCTTCTATGCCTTTAACGGTATCTTGTAGGCTTTTCATGCCTCTTTCCAAATGGTCGATCCTAGAATCCAAGCTATGCTTATGTTCTATGGCTCTATGATCCTTTTCAACCATGCTCTGGACTTTGTCCTTTAGATCATCAAGCTCAAAGAATAGCCACTTGAAGGACCTGGATGGGTCCAACATACTATTCTTTGCATTGTTTAGGAAGTTCATCTCCATCTCCCTGACCTTGTTGCTGACGACAACCAGTGCGGGGTCAATCAGATCCTCCTTCTAAATTATGCCATCGATGTTCTCAAGAATTTTGGGGTTCATGACTTCTCTAATGATCCCCATCCGCACTGTGATCATATTGAAGTTCCTCCATAATTTTTTCCCTTTTCTTGAGTCTTGACTATGATAGTCCCTAGACTAGTTTTTTTCATCTGAGTTCTCTTGCAAATTAGGGGAATGGGTAGAAGGGTTACCTTGGTATTTGTTGGGCTCCTCTATTTTAGGGTCTTGATTATTGTCTTTGGCACCTGAAGGGGGAGGGGGAGAGTTGTCTTCGTTGATGGTAAGGTCAACTGAGAGATTGCTCGAGATTTCTCCCATGGTATTAAATTTTGCCCCTTTGGCCTGGGCCATCTTCTTACTGGTCTCCCCCTCAGAGTTTCCCCCCTCATCATCCATGTTCATATCTTCTTCATTGTCATTATAATCCTCATCTGAGGGTATCTCCTTTTTGGCCTTCTTTTTGGGGGGTTTTTCTTTTTTAACCAGGCTCGAGAATCTCTTCTTTGAGGAAGACCCTTGTTTCGGTTTTTTGATATCTTCTTCCTTGTTGTCCTTAGAGTGCATTTCCTCACTGTTTCCTTCTGACTGGATGTAATTTGACCCAGAAGCTGTTGGAGATTTGCCAGCAAGCTAGTGATGACTGTTTGTTTGTCATTGATGATAACATATGGTAAGTAGCATGCGTGGAAGACTTATATAGTAAGCTTTAAGTATATGAAGCATGGACATGTTATCAACATGATATCATGGATGCAAAGGTTAACTGTTAGTACAAACAATTATATTGCAGTTTGTGTCAGCAGTGTTCCTGACAGAGTAACATGTAGTGTTTTGTGTATGGTGGTTCGTATAGTTGTCATGAAGCCTTGCGCCTTTGGATATGTGATGAAGACATGTTATGGATGTTACATTCATGGATGCATAGTTTGATGATTAGTAGAAGTGAAGTTATGTAGTCACTATTCACCAGTAGCAATTTTCTATGTTTGTTCAAAAGAGCCAACAGAGATTTTATTGGTTCCGGAGTTGCGCCTATCATTTCGGTATGCACCCTTGGATTTAATCTCATAGAAGAGTTAGTGATGTTTGGTTAAGAACACATGAAGTAATTCAACTCAAGGAGAAAGATCCAATTGTTTTGGTAGAGCCAACAGTGTGTGGCTTTCGTCTACAATTATCTTATTGGATAGGTCCTAGAATGTGTTGCGTGCTTAATAGAGCCGACTGAATTGTTATTATAGTTTGTTATGGTTTCTCTAATATGATTCCAAGGTGGTTCTAATAGGCTAACTTGATTATATCATTTAGAGGAAAGATATTTATAGGCAATCATTTGTGATTGCTTGAGTGTGGTTCATGGTTGACAACAAGAGCAAAGCAGAGTGTGCAAAGTGTTGAACCATCAGAAGAAGGTCTATTTGACCAAGTAAAGTATTTGTGCTATACATTGGAACTAATCTAGACAGCAAGTCAAAGCGCAGTTCACCAAGATCCAGATATAGTGTGTATTTGTTAAATAGAAGGTTGTAGCCTTCACCCCTTTGAGTAGTGTGCTCTCAGATAGTGCATCCTCTCCCCTAACATGGACTATTGTAAAAGACTCCTAACAGGGTCTGACCCTTAACTAGGTCTACTATACTAAATACATTGTAAAGCAACTCCTAACAGGGTTAAAGATCTTCTAACAAGGATCATAATAAACTAGTATAGAATATTAGTGGGTTTCAATTCCCACCGGGGTTTTTACCTATTTGGGTTTCCCCATAATCAAAATATTGGTGTTGTGTTCAAGTGTTCTTTCATTGTGTTTATGCTTTATGTTTAAGTGTACTTAATTGGATAAAGAATTGAAACTTGTAGATAACTTATTCAACCCCCCCCCCCCCCCCCCCTCTTAGTTATCTCTTGGGACTATTCCTAACAGAAGCTTCACCTTTTTCATTTTTCTCCGCAATCTCCTTTCCCAAAATTTGGGCTTTAAAGTATTCATAAATTAACAATAACAGGCTCTCATGCAAAGTAGAGTTAGCTATGTTCTTCTCCCTAAAATGATTAATGTTTTCATTTATAGAAGAATAAAGATAGAACGAGATGGATACCTTCATTCCATGCCTGAAGTGGTTCAACAACACAAAGTGAAAGGTCCTAATTATGTCAAACCTTGTGTCCAGAGTGACATAAGAGATTAGGGCCTTTAGAACATACTTCCACAACATTTTCATTCCCTCGAGCTGGTAGTAGGTTCCCATCTTGACAATATCTTTCTTCTCATCCTTGTCTCTCACAAAGTCATTGACGATAGTCTTGGAGATTTTGCGATCCATGCAAATTTTTTTGCCTACAATGGGAATGCTAGTAACCTTGGAAATGACCTCCTCAGTCACAGTAAAGGTCTTTCCCTCTATTTCCATGACAATTCCTTCATTCCAACTTTTCACGAAGCTGTTAGTAACTGCCTTCTTTCTACCGTGAAGCCTTTCAATGAAGGTAGTGATTTCCCCTTTTTGCAGAGCATTCCAAACCTTGGTGTGTCTCTTCCACTTCGCACTATCATTCTTAGGCTCCCTTCTATGTCTTTCCCCAACCATCGCTCTAGCAAGGATATGGGCATTTCTCTGGTTCAGCTGAGACTTGTTGATGTTAAACTTTCTGGAAATAGTAGTTATAAGCTTTCTTTTTTTCCTTTGAGATGGAATGCTATTCTTGGGAATGAAAGCCCAGAAAGCATGTTGAGGGGTGTGTAGTAATTATCCTTTTTGTCCCTCAAGTACTTGTCATTTATGGAATGACCATTCCAAAAATCCCCATTACTTTTCATTATTATTTTTTATGATTCCATCAGTACTTTGGAGTCTATCCCTATCAAGTAGATCCTTCACTTCATAAGGGAAATCTCCACCATGATGCCAAATCTTAGCTTCCTTTTTAACTGCCAAGTTTCCAAACCAGCTAGTGAAACTGTTGGCTTCCCTATACACATGGGAGTTGTACACTGCTTCAAAAGAGTAAAGGATGGCCCGTGTTTCTTTGATCATGTTGGAAATAGACCATGATGGGGTGTGGTTGAGGTTTAAGTAGTTGATGATATTCATGGAGCCTCCTTTGAGCAAAAGCTTCTTGACCCCAATGTCATGGGCTAGCTTGGTGACTTGGAGGGTTGTAATCACTTCAGTAAAGTGGTTAGTTTGAAGACCAAGACATAAGATAACAGCCACTAGGCCAAACCCAAAGTAGTTTCTAATAATTCCTCCACTTCTAGCCTAGTTGGGGTTCCCTTGTGCAGCTCCATCGAAGTTGGCTTTGGACCAACCAGCCAGGGGGCAGCTCTAGGTGTAATTCTATCTTTTCTCTCAAGCCACTTCGTGGGCCTTTCCTGCAAAATGATTAGTGCCTCCACATAAAAATAAGTTTTCCTTTACAACAAAGTGGATCTTTTCAAAAATAATATTAGAAGGAGAGGAACAATCACGGAAAATTTAATTGTTGCACTTTTTCCAAATTCCCCTGTAGAAGTGGGGAAGGATCTAGGAGAAAAATAAATGGAAATCTGAATTAAACTTGGTGAAAGCTCATTGAGAAAAAATTTCTTGGAAAGACAAGGGAAAGCACCAGGATAAGTTCAAGGCAAAGAGGAGAAGGTTCTAGATGTTACTTACAAAAGAGTAGTGAATAAATAGGAGATCCACCAATTCCACTTGGCATTTAAAGAGCACACACCTATTGGGGATCTGGAAGCCTCTCTTGATGAGATTATCAATTGTAAGAATACAGTTCTGGATTAGGAGCTAGAAGAAGACATTAATTTGGGGAATAAGGCTAGGGACCCAAGCTTTGGCCCAAAGAGGTTTTGCTTCTTGAGTTTGAGGTAGCTGGGTGGAATAGGAAAAAGCCACAATGAAGTTACCATCTAGAGACCCTTCCCAAATGAGCTTGTCCTGAGCAGAGGAGAGAGAGACCACATTGAGGGCAATCATTAGGGGAGCCAGGTCCTGAGAAACCTAGGAGAGATCCACCCATTTTTCACCCATCCTATAGTTGCTGGCTTGGGATCCGTAAATGTGGGTACAAACTTCTCTGAGCCAGGTATTGGGAGTCTCACAATCTCTCAATCATCCCATCTAAAGCCAATTATCATTCTAGAAGTTTATGGACTGGCCATTTCCTATCTTCCATTTATCTTTGGATTTAGCCAAATCCTTAGTGTTGAGAAAACCATTCCATATAAGAAATCCTTTCAGAGAGTCTATCTCTTCAAAGAAGATCTTTATTGAGTTATGTGAGAGGTATTTATCTTCAATGATGTCACGCTATTCCCCTTTGCTGTTGAAGATTATCCATATCTATTTGGCTTGAAGAACTTTGTTGAACAATCTTACTTTCCTTATTTTGAGGCCGCCAACTTTCTTTGGACAACAAAATTTGTCCTAGGCAATAACAAGTATATACTTGTGATCCTTGGTGCTAGACTAGAGGAATCTTCTCTAAATTCTTTCCATAGCCTCTACAAATTTAGCAGGGATAGAAAAGAGACTTAGAGCGTAGGTTGGGAGGTTTTACAGGGTGGACTTGAAAAGTTGAATCTTTCCTACATGACTGAGGGAAACCCCTTTCCAACCTGCAAGCTTCCTGTTGAATCTATCTATTAGTTTATTCCAGAAGGCTTCCCAAGGTTTAACTCCTAAGGGCATGCCTAGATAAGAAGATGGGAAAGAATTGATACCACAACCCAAGATGTTAGCCATTTTCCTCTGTCTCCCCTTAGGAGTTGTTGTTATATTTTTGCACATTTTGCAAATCTAATTACTAGATGAGCTACTGTAACCTAGTTTGTGTTATTAGGTGATCTAGATTAAATTTGTGTTCATTTCATTGCAATACATGAAAAAAGGAAAGGAAATGAATTGCATCTATATCTACACATACATCTATCTATAGCATTCATACTGAGCAAAGAATAAGAAACTGAAAAAGTAAAGAGCATCTATCTAGGCTCACATAGGCTGTGAGCATAGCCTTTACCAGAAATGAACAAATGAGTGTAAATATACATAAAAGAGATGTTTGCATTAGGGTACCAGACATTTCTTGGTTTTGTAAGTCTAAAGCCCATCCTGTCTAGAAGCTCCTGAGATCTAGAACCTGCAAAAGAAGAAGAAGAAGGGATTTGGGTTAGATCCAATGGATCTAAGCAATGGCTGATATCACAATATAGTAAATGCATACATACACTTAGCCATGCACCTCTAACAAAGGTTGTGCTCAGGGCATGTGCATGAGAATCATCCAAAGAACCAAAAGAGGCTCCATGTTTTCATTGACGTGTTTGTTTCATGTGCAGATACAGGGAAGCTGATCCAATAAAGAGTTTCGTGAATGATCTGGGTCATTGATGAGGGTAACGATAGAATAATTTCATTATACTTTATCTGTTACCCCTTCAAGGGCCAAGAGCACACATAGTGTGTACATATGGGGATCATTCAGATGATCCAGCATCAAGAACATAAAAGAAAAACATAAGGTTTCATGGCATCTGGTTATGAACATAGCTAATGGCAGAGTGCACAAATCTAGTAACCAGATAGGGCACTCTGTTGCATAGATGTTCATATGGCACATATATGCTGAGGGCACACAATCCACAAATCTAGAAAAAGGTACAACAGAGAATGCTTAAAAGATCAACTCAATGCATTGCATTTAGGGCATTCATGTATTTCAAATCTACATTTTGTGATGATGCTATGACATGAAAATCATGATAATCTACATTTATGAACCAGTAAAAGAGGACTTCCATGTCCTAAGATTCCAAGTGGTAAACATGTGAAATCATTGCTATGGGTCTGTTATATATAACATACACTGGTGGCACAAATCAAATGGCAAATGCTCCGAGAAGGCACAGATCAAAGATTGATAGTAACAGTTTCATTATGTCAAAAGCTGCATAATTAGATGGGCATACCAGCATAATGATGTTCCAGGCATGGCATTGGTATATATAGTGGGATTTGCATGTTACAAGTAATAAGATGATGTTTCAAAATAGAGATAGGAATATCAATATAACAGGGCATATACATAATGGTAATCAATAAACAGTGGCCCAACAATTCTACAAAATAATGATGCTGGTGTGCATATCTCACAGGCTTGGAGGCATCAAATATATGGTAACAGATGCAAAGATCATCACATATCATGGCTTAAGTTTCTCAGGCTAATGAAAGTAAGAAACAATATGATGAACTAGTGCCAACATCAATGGAAGCTAATGAAATAAACATTGCCAACATTCAACATCAAATATGCCCTCACTGCAACATTGTTATGTGCTCTCGGGCTCTTCAAATACAAATGTATAAACAAAAGGCAATACCACACAATTCAACATGAAGGTCATAACATATGCAATGCCCTCGATGAATAATCAATACTGTTCTTGGGCTTATTGTATCAACAGTATACCATGCAAAAGGAACAGGCCATGCATTGAAACCATAATACATCTTATGCCCTCAATGAATGCCCTCATGTGCTCTCAAGTTTCCCAGACAAAGAAGTATTTCAATGCACTGATGCAATACATTGTCATTCTCAGGTTATAGAAGCAGTCTAGTATGCCTTCGAAAGATGCAACATGGAAATACACATAGCATAGCAAATGTACCAGTATGCAAAGCATAATGCAACTAGAGATGATGTGTTTGCAGTGAAGTTTAGTAGTATGCCTTGAGTATGCCTTAGTAATTCAAAAAAATGCCATTGCCTTGTGTTATTAGTCTCATGCAAATAGTGAATCCATATTCAAATTGTGCCCTAGGTTTCAAAACAGAGAAAGATATATATATGCAACAGCAAAATGCTAATGCCCAGCCCTCGGCTTTTCAAATAAGAGATAGCAATACATATTAAAGCAACAAGAAAGCCTTAGAAAAAAATGTGCCATTGCCTTATGTAATTCTCAGGCTTATTCAAACAAAATTCATAGTAACTGTGCCCTAGATTTAAAACAGAGATATTATACAAACCTGTAAGAATCCATGCCCTATCAAATGATCATCGGGCCTATTGAAAAAATAGAGAAGATGCAGAGTATAAAATTCAGATGCAATAAGGAATATGAACCAGTGCCAATTCAGAATACAAAGGTTATGGCTTCGAAAAATGTAGTGAAATGAAGTGTAACTCATTAAACACCTACCTCGAGATCAAGTTGCCAAAGATGTGTTTTCTGTTTCCAATCTCAAAATAGAAAGTTGTTGTTTCGAGTTGCAGATGAGTTCAGTTGTTGCCAGATGCCGAGTTGCAATGACCGTGATTGCAGAGATGCCATTTTCGATGAGGGTTTCAACATATTAGCATGCCTATCTTTTGTCTTCCCTCTTTTAGAGTTAAGTATTAATTGCTATAGGATGCTAAGTTATTCACGGGCATAAGCTTTATTTTTGTAAATATTAATATAATTATCTCTTTGGGAGGTAATTATATTAATCACATTTGATGCCCTAGGTCCCATTTGAAGTCATTTTGACTTAGATTTTTAATGTTACATCACCCATGTTTTTAATGTATAAATGGGGGGGGGGGGGTGCTTTTGTGTTTGAAATATTTATGTGATAGGTGGATTAATAAAGTGTAAATATTTTAGATTTTCTCCTCTTTATGAGTTGAGATCATCTTTAATATTTTTTTTAGATCCACGTTTTAGTGAGTGGGGGTTAGTTTTTTTTAATGTTATAAGTCATTGCTCCTATCATTGTAAGATATTTGACATGTGGTGTTCTTATAAACCACTATCAGAATATCAGTTACAACATGACTTAGTGGGTTTTGGGTCTCCCTTTTAACTATCTATTTTGGGGTCCCCACTTTTTCTGTCCCCCTAGATTCTCAGGAATTGGCCATTTGAATCTCAGAGTGGCATGATCATGGTCTTAGTGGTTGAATTTTCTATTATTGGCGAGGTAGTGGACTTGATTGTAGATTCTACAGATTTCCTATATATGCCTCTCACTTTGGTGATAGAAGGCTAGTTCTTCTTTCCCTCATTCTCACAAGCTGAATGTTGTAGCTCTTTGAGAAGCAATTTGATATTTTGACTCCTTTTATTCCAGTTAATAGAAAATTGTCCTTCTTTTCTACAACTTTGTGAGTTGATTTGATGAATTTGATGTCATGTATTGTGATTAAAATTTGATCCTTTACTTGATATTACGTTCATTTTGATGTTTGCAAGCACTGGTTTTTTCCTTGAAGTTTCAAATCTGTGTGCATCTATATGTGTTTGAGTTTTGGAATCCATTTTCCCTTCTCATTTACAATCAGTACCTGATTGTTTTCTAAGGGGAAAAATCATATTTGGAAGAGTTGTGGTGTTTATGTTATATGCTGGATTGTATTGTGAGTTTGTATTTCAGTTTGTGGATCTGTCCAGTTTGGTGAATCACCTAAGTTAGATCTTATTCATTTCAATTTCATGCAATCCCTCTCCCTTTCCCTTCAAGTTTAGTACAGTTCAGGTGATACAAACAGGGAAGCCAGCCCTTAATCCGGAGTTCTATTCTCAGTGAAGCAGTCCCACATCCTGAGAGTATTCCCATGTTTCACGGGATTGCTAGGTTTCATACTTAGCCATCACGAGTGCAATCCCTAGTGACAATAGGAGTGTTCATGAAGTAAATGGAGATTCTATTAAAATTTATGGATTGACTAGTCTCTCTAGTGAGAGAGACCTCTATCTCTCTCTCTCTCTCCCCCTCCTCACCTTCTCAATATTTCTCTCTCTTTCTCTCACTCAAGCTTTTTTCAGATGTTACATAGCGTGTGTGCACTATTCAAGTTGTAAATTTGAATAATGTGTGTGTGCTATAGTGCATGTGCACTATTCAAGTCATAAATTTGAATAGTGCTAGCGCGCTTTGTAATGCATTGGAATACACCAAGACTAAGGCTTGGATTTTCTTTGGAGATCCAACCCAAATGCTTAGAGGATTCAAACAAGCCTAAGATGTGTTTTCCAGTAGACATACAGAAAATTCACATTTTTGCTTGTGTGCTCCTCGTTAGGTTTACTTGTGGTTCAATAACATCAAAATCAGATGATGTGATATTGTAGATCTCTCTGTTAGCTATCTAACCATATAATTTATTTTGAATTCTGATTATGTTAAGCTTTTCAGCTCTAATTTATTTTGTATGTATGTTTGATTTTTGTAAAAAACTGACATGTAGTATTTTGGGCATAGATTTTGCCTTATTCATCAAATTTTGTAACAAAATACTTTTTTAGAAACTAGACTCCATTATACACACTTTAAAAAAAAAGAAAATTTTATTTTTGATTAGTTTTCAATGATTTTTAGGGGGAGCACACAGAAATTTCATGTTTTCAGGATGTGTGCACTTTGAAAATTCATAAAAAATTATACATTCATAAAAAAAATAATAGAAAAATCTGAGATAAACTACGTGGTGTTAGCTAAATTCTCACTGGAGAGATTAAAAAAATTCAAAAAAAAGGTTAACATTTTAGGGGGATACACATCAGACTCTATGTTATGTTTTTTTCACAAAAAATAGGAACACATTTTGTTCTCCCCCCTTTTTAGGGCCTTAATTAGCACCATTTTAGAAAAAAAATAGTACTTTAGAAACTAGATTCATAGTATTTAAAATTTTGAGTCTAACTATCTTCAATTTCTCATTGAAGTTCAGAGTTTTCTAATTTCAGAAAAAAAAAAGTAAAAAAAAGTGGCATCTTATACCCCTTTTTGGTCCCCCATCTTTGTGCACTTACCCCAATCTTATATGCAGAACATGACAACTGACATTACTTTACATCACAGGACTAGCAACATAAAACAAATATTCTAGCCACCATAAGATCATAAGAAATCATAATATTTCAAGTTGCAAATTTCAATTCAAATCCTTAATGGTCATAAGAAAAATCAAATAAGTGTGAACAAAACCACTCTTGATTGAAAAACTCAAAATTTGGTGGTTAGGTGGTCACAAGAGAACTTAAAATTTCAAGCTAGTTCTTCACCACTTTCAAAGTTCAGCAAAGTTCAAAAATAAAACATAAATTGAAATCAAATATCATTTACAAAGTGACTAACACTAGCCACGAGGGGGGACTAAAAGTTACACGTCACCTTGCATCCAAGGTACGCTAAGGAACTTGACCCTACTTTTATAGCATAAATCTCAAAGTTTACATCATCATGAAATAACACATTTAATTACCTTAAACAACATTTCTCTACCCACTAAAGCCAACCCACATGATTTGTTAATTCTCTCTTTTCTTTTGAAATATTATGCCATGCAAGGTAAGACATATACATATATTTTCACCCATTTCTACAAATTTATGTTTCATATGAAACATGTTGAATTCTTCTTCCCTAAGAATTTCATAAGGTTCTAGTATTAAAATAATTTCATAACACTTGAAAATATACCTTACAACAATACACATTTCTGTGATTTATCACAAGCCAAGTCCTAAATTTTGGAAAACTCTCATACCTTTATTGCATAATCCTAATTATTTAACTACACAATATCTCATGAAATTTCATCTTATTTCTTTCCTATACTAATGTAGAGAAAAAGGCATTAAATTTTAAAGTGTATCCCACGCATAAAGTACCTCATAAATTTTCACATATTCTAACATTTTGCAATATGGAATAGAAAACAATCACACCACTCAAGGTAGACAGTTGTCAAGCTCATAAAGTGTTTCAAACTTTCATAGTTTCAAGAGCAACCAAGGACATTCAAAAAATCTTCACACATGTAAGAAATATTGTCCCTCAAGTGTTTATTTCCCATGAAACAAAGAACATCATATATTTTCGCATCAAGATAAACTAAAATTGGAAGACACTCTAGTCAATCCAAGGAACCATAGTTTCATTCATAGAATAAGCATTAATCGAATCACAATTTCTATGACTAAGGGTTGTAACCAAACATAGTGAACTCAAGGCCCTAGAGTGGAACCCAGAGCTCTGATACCATATGTAAAGACTAAATTTTCAACACAAAAAACCACATCAGTAAAAGCCACAATTTCGGGGAGTCAATCAAAAATTCAATGGTTCAATGCATATGTTGACAAGATACTAGTCAATTCCCTACAATATAGGAATACATTAAATACAATTAAGACCAGAACTGTCAAGATGCTAAAGCATACCTTTGTCCAAAGATAAGAGGAAAGTTGACCATCTGTCGAGTGTCATATATAAACCACAATAAGAGATGTCGTATCAACTTCAAACAAGTACACGTTGTCATGTATGGGTAACAACCTAAGAGATTTTCACACTAATTATCGAATCACATCAATAAAAGATAAGGATTAGATCAAAATATGTACTTCCATATTAATGACAAAAGTAAACAACAAAATTTACCAAATACCACAATGTTGAATACAAAATTGAGTAACACTAAAAAAGAAAGTCCTTCCAGTAAGAAGCTTTAGAAACCTATTAAAAAATGTTAGCAAGGGAGAGAATATTGTGGGAGTGTATTTCCACCCTACCACGAAGCATTATCACTTCCTCAGGATCCTTCTTGACATGAAGGATACCCAACCCAGCTATAAATAATCTAACAAAGTAAAACTAAGGAGTAATAGAGTTGTGCAAATTAACATACATACTTTCATTAATGCTATCAAAAGACATCATAATGATCAAGCATGATTATGCAATATGGGATTAACAATATCCTTTTTCCAACAATAAAAAAAATTCATGTTCTCAGTTCCAACTCACTCAGAATAGTCAGAGACATCTCAAGAAATTAACTCTGCATTTAATTTTAGAGTAAGGAATTTTCCAAATATCACAAAGCATCATATTTGCCTACGTAATAAAACAAAGGAATCAAACATTGTTTTTGATTGTCATATTTCCTTTCTTATTCAAAATTAACATCCCTTTTCATTATTTATAGATGTGTTTATAGGTAGGATTTGGTTCACATAATCTTTACTTAAAGGTTGGTAATGTACTTCTGAATAGAGGTAAAATGGCATCACCTCTATTCAAATGTAGAGAATGTGGATGTGTATGGGGGAAATATGAGATCTACTTCTAAATCCAAATTCCCAAATGAGAGGTAAAATTTGATCAACCAAAAGGCTAATGCACAATCGAATCAACCTATGAAGAATATGGAAAAAGAGAGAAATCTACTATTTCCCTATGGTTGAATTATGCTTGAAATTTGAAATAATTGAAATACAAATACTAACCTCAAATTAGGGAAAATCTGGAAAATGTCATTTTCTAATGTCTGTGTGTACTTTCAAGCAATTCTACAACCTGTTCCTAGCTGGAAATGCCAAGACAAAGAAAACCTAGAAGTCTTTCTTCAAGATGAGCTCAGGTGGACTTTGACCCTCATAAAAGGTCAAAGGCTAGATTCTTTATTTGAAGGTCGATTCTGACTCTGTTCGCAGATCTCAGAAGTTCACTAAAAAGGGTATCCAAATCCACTCTTAGATCTAAAATCTCACACCTGTACCTGTAAGAAAATGGGGGTTTTTGTTGTATGAGGGGTTTTCCTTGGTCAAACCCTAGTTTAGGAATTAACCTTGAAATTTAATTGAAATGTAGTGTGCATAAACAAAGTAATTGAAACAAATCACCTCGCTTATGTTGAAGTCCTTGTAGAGGATTCAAATCCTCAAATCCATAAGTAGGAGTGCTTCAATGGATATAGGATGTCTCCAATCAATGGCATTTGATCTTCAACACCAATCTTGAATTGATCTTTGCATATGAGAAGGCTTGGATGAATGTAGAAGGATGGATCTTCAAGGGGAATCCAATGAGATTGAATCCTTCAATAGCTAACAATGGATCTCTTTGAGGGATGGATTCTTGAACACTTGAATGCTTGAAGGCTTTCTTGAATGCTTGAATGCTTGCTTGAATGCTTGAATACTTGCTTGAACATGAGAGCTTGATCATGAGTAAATGGATTGAGAAAATGAGAGGAAGGCCTCCTTTTATAGTGAACTAGGGCACAATCCTCTAGAGGGTCCACTTTGGACAATTAAATCCCAATTAGGTCCTAACCTTTAGAAAATATACCTACATTAAATGCAATTAGAAGATTTACCATTCTGAAACCCAAAATGGCTGAACCAGAGGTGGAAAAACAAATATCCCAAAAACTCGATATCTGGAAATCAAGGAATTTAGAGATTTGATAGAGGGGGGAAAAATTGAGGTTGGGATTGACCTAGTCAAGTTTGAGCTTGATCCTGACCTAGTCAAGTTTCAGGTCAGGATTGACCTCAAATTTGACCCTGGGCCCAAATCCAATCAGAATCAGGACAGGAGGTCCCAGGGATGCCCAGAGACCTAGAAATGATATTAGAAAGGGATAGAATGCCAGTGATAGGCATAAAATCCTATGATGATTGTGATGAAGGCTAGGAGGACCTATTTCTAAGTCCTACCTAGAAAATAAAGCCATGGAAGAGGGAAATTCAAGAGAATCCTCGAGATTCTAACCCTAATTTCACCTAGAATAATGAAGAAATCAAGTGCAGAAAAGAAGTGAAAAGTGGGGAGAAAGCCAAATACATACAAAGACTCGATCAAGGTGCTTAACATGACCCCAAACCACTTAATCAGAGGGCTAAATTCTCTTATCATGGAAGTGCTTTTATTTTAAGATGATACATTAAGCCCCCACTTTAGCAAGAGTATGGACTCGATGAAAACTCTTGGTAAAGGAGATTAGAATGACAAAATAATCTTATCGTAATCCAAGGTACAAAGAGAAACCTCAAGCCCCCAGGGACTCAAGGCTTCATTGACTCCTAGATCAAAATAAGAGAGACATCTCTAGAGAGAGAGAGGATGTGATTATCTTGCCCAATGAGAACTTATGTCCCATTATGAACCACACAAGGAGATGACGCAATCGAAAAGATGGAATTGAACCGCCTAGTGAATGTGGATACTCACTAGTCAACCCATTAAGGATTCATCCTTAGGAATATTCTATTCCATAAGAATAAAACCAAAACAATAAAGAGATCTAGTCTTAAGGACACGTTCGACCTTAAGGGATCAAAACATATGTATATTTGAAACTGGAGGGATCAAGAGATCCTAAAATATAAATCCATGCTTTGAGAATTAGTTACTAATCCAAAAAGGGAAAAAGTATCTTGAAAAAATATGTGCGTATTGAAAAGTGCATGTGTGCAATAGGTGAGCAGAGCGTATGCCCCCGTGTTAAAGTCATTGTTGACACTTTAATAGGAGCAATTGCTTTAATGAAAACATAAACAACTCCACTGATTATGTTTCCACGTCGAGATGCCCCTAGATGAAGACAAATCAAGGGAAATATCATAGAAACATACAAAGAACAAAGAAGGGATCTATCTTCCATGGGTTCAGTATGATCATAAGATAATATATTTATGATATTATTGTAAATGAATTGACATCATTCCCCAAAGAAAGTAGAACTACGATCACAAAGGAGGAAAGATCACATAAGATATATGAAGGAGAATCTTTTTAGACCATGACATGGAGACCAAAAAGAATTAGTGCTACCATATCTCGAATCCAAGAAAATTACACAAGGAAACATTTACAAACAATAGCACAACTATGACATAACATTGAACAACACATAGAAGAATAGAGATACATATAGAAGAATTTGAATGACAGTTTTGATTCCTTCATCACCTTGCACCAACTGAGTAACAAGGATCATATAAAATAATCTAACAACATTTAGCAAACACATTACAAGGGAAACACAATACAATAGACAAACACTTAACAAAGCTACCACAAAGGACAAGTCGATCAAGCATGCCGCCTACTCTCCCCATCTCATTGTATATCATTTAGGGAAGGTGGGTAACTCGCAAGAGGGACTATATCCAACATAGTAGGAATGATAGCTAGTTCCAAACAAGGATCCTCTTGAGAATCACTATGTTCGACACTAGGTGTAAGAGTTGATTTTGATGAAAGCATATTAGGTAAATCAATTCAATGTCAATAGTCTCATATTCATCATTAACATCATCAGTATCATCAAGAGTATCTTTTTCATCCAAATTAATCAAAATAGGATCTAAGATACAAATAGAATCATCATAATCCTGCATGTGAACATCATTATTAGTAACAACCTCTTCTAACACATCATGCATAGGTTTATCCAAGGAAGGTAGAGATCTTTGAAGAATAGAATTATGAGCTTTAGCATGAGTACGATGCTTTTTACGATATTCATTGGTAGATCGATTACATTTTGATTTATTTTAAATAGGTTGAGAACTAGGAGGAACAATCATAGGATCCTTCACAAGTTCTTTAGAAACAATCACAGGATCTTTGATAGGTATGGTAGAAGGAACTTGATTAACAGAACTAGAAGCCATAGTTAAAGGAGGTATAGAAGGTGTAGGTAAAAGACCATGATTAAGATCCATAGGAGGTATGCTTAATTCAAGAATCTTATGATGTTTATAGGCTTGATATGATAAAAAAAGATTATCAAGTCGAGGAGGACATGAATTAGGTAATGAAGGCCAAAAGAAATCAAGAGCAGCACAATCTCTAGGCCTAGAAGGTTGATATATACTATGATTAACCATCTTTATTTTGTCTTCATGAATGAACTTAAGACACTTATGGATAGGTGAAGCAATAGAATGCATGGCAATCAACCAAGGAAAACCTAGCTTAACTTGAAATTGATCAGAAGTAGGAACCACAACAAAGGTAGTGTTCACAATTTTCCCACAAAGTTCAACCAGTAAAGTAATAGAAAAAAATGATGGATAAAGAAAACCATTTCAAGTTTGAATCCACACATCCGATGTATCATAAGAATCACATTGTAATATTTTCATAAAAATATTTTCTTCAGTAATAACATTGACTAAAGATGTAGTATCAACAAGACAACCACAAGTAGGTTTCTGAGAAATCCTAGCATAAATGTAAAGGGGACCATTAGGAGATCTAATAGTATCAGAATCGTCAAAGGTAATCAAAAGTTCTTGAGGTCTTTTATTCTTAGGTTTTTACCGAGGTTTAGGTTGAGTTTTCAATTTAGGTTTAGGTTTTGGTTGAGATTGAACTTGAGGTTGAATCTGAGTTCGAGGTTGAGGTTGAGGTTGAGGTTGAGGTTGAGGTGGAGATACAAATGGACCAACATGCTCCACTTGATTAACAACATGATTGAGATCATCCATCTTTGAATCATACACAATTTCCATAGCAGATGGTTGAGCAATGGTATTAGTATCATGCGTAGGTAAAGGATTCGTATAGATTTGAAGATTTTGATTAGGAGGGAAGACAAGTTTGTTCCCACTACCATTAAGATTATCAATAGATAAAGCCTTAGAATCAATTAAGTCTTGAATCTTATGTTTTAAAGAATAACATTTCTCAGTATCATGACCATTATGATGATGATATTGACAAAAAGCATTCTGATCAAAAGATTTAGATGCAATTGTATCAGGTAAAAGAGGTTGAATAGGAGGTAAAGTAATCATATTAGTAGTTATCAACCTATTCATAATAGCATGTAAAGATTCAGAAAGAGGAGTAAACATACGATTTAATCAAAAAGTTGTGGATGCAGAAGTGGTATTGTGAGATGCAATAACAACTTGATCAACAACTGCATTCACTTGTTTGTTTATCTTGACATAGTTGTTGAATTTTTGAAATTTGTTTGGATTAGGAGTAGCATCACTCTTATCAACTAGAACAGGAGCCATTGGAGTGTTTCTCTCAAATTGACTCACTTGTAATTGATAATCATGAAGCACTACACAAAGCTGTTGAAAAGAGGTAAATTCAGTAAGCAGAATCTTATCTCTAATATCCTTTTGTAGATTTGAAATAAACATATGTTGAATATCAATATTAGGAATAGGATAGGAAATCTAAGCATGCGAATGCGTGAATCTACCAATAAATTTAGTCAATTTTTCCTTAGCACTTTGTTTACAATGCATCAAATCAGTCAAAGATACTTGCGGGCCAATGTTGTTTTGAAATTGTTGAATAAATGCGTTAGCAACTTGTGGAAAGGAATCAATAGAATAAGGAGGCAAGGAGCAATACCATTGTAAGGCTTTGTCACGGAAAGTTCTGGAAAACAATTTGGCTAAATATAACACTAGTGATAGGAGGAATCAAACCTAAATCTTGAGCCTCTTGAGCTAAAGGTTTTATATTTGAATGCACAAGGTGAGTAATACCACACAAGAGGTTAACACCTTGATTAGTATCATGGAGAACTTTCTTAAGAGCCTCTATAGCTTGAATAGAATCTTGATTATGGTTTTCTTGAATAAGCCAATTACCCATTTTATCAAGTTCATTTGAAAGTTTTTGGACTTGTTTAGGAGGAACTCTTAAAGCATCATCCTCATCATGAGATAAGTGAGAAGAGTTTTTCTCCATAATAGGATTAGAATCATGAAGAATCAAGTTGTCATCCGGGATCCTAAGGAAAGGAGAGGAAGGTTTAGGATCAAAGGCATCCATGAGTCTATGAATTCTTCTAATTGGAATGTTATAAGTAGGACTAGTGGTAGTAAAGCTCATAAACCAATGTAATGCAAATGAACTAAACTAAGAACACATAAAGCATGCAAGATCTATCACAAAGGAAAAATCTAATACTGACAATATAAAAGGAAAGCACAATAAGGCATCCAATTCCACAAAAGAAAAGAGAGTAAGTATGTCGGGTTCACCAAAATGAATAGAGGTAAAATGGCATCACCTCTATTCAAATGTAGAGATTGTGGATGTGTATGGGGGAAATATGAGATCTACTTCTAAACCTAAATTCACAAAGGAGAGGTTCAATTTGATCAACCAAAAGGCTAATGCACAATCGAATCAACCTATGAAGAATATGGAAAAAAAGAGAAATCTACTATTTCCCTATAATTGAATTATGCTTGAAATCTGAAATAATTGAAATACAAATACTAACCTCAAATTAGGGCAAATCTGGAAAATGTCATTTTCTGATGTCTGTGTGTACTTTTAGGAAATTCTGCAACTTGTTTCAGACTGAAAATGACGAGACAAAGAAAACCCAAAAATCTTTCTTCAAAATGAGCTTAGGTGGACTTTGACCCTCATAAAAGGTCAAAGGCTAGATTCTTTATTTGAAGGTCAATTCTAACTCTGTTTGTAGATCTCATAAGTTTACTGAAAAGGATATCCAAATCCACTCTCAGATCTAAAATCCTGCACCTGTACTTGCAAGAAAATGGGGGTTTTTATTGTATGGGGGGTTTGCCTTGGTCAAACCCCAGTTTAGGAATTAACCTTGAAATTGAATTGAAATGTAGTGTGCATAAACAAAGTAATTGAAACAAATCACCTCACTTATGTTGAAGTCCTTGTAGAAGATTCAAATCCTCAAATCCACAAGTAGGAGTGCTTCAATGGATGTAGGATGTCTCCAATCAATGACATTTGATCTTCAACACCAATCTTGAATTGATCTTTGCATATGAGAAGGCTTGGATGAATGTAGAAGGATGGATCTTCAAGGGGACTCCAAAGAGATTGAATCTTTCAATAGCTAACAATGGATCTCCTTGAGGGATGGATGCTTGAACACTTGAATGCCTAAATACTTGCTTGAACATGAGAGCTTGATCATGAGTAAATGGATTGAGAAAATGAGAGAGGAAGGCCTCCTTTTATAGTGAACTAGGGCACAATCCTCTAGAGGGTCCACTTTGGAGAATTAAATCCCAATTAGGTCCTAACCTTTAGAAAATATACCTAGATTAAAATCAATTAGAGGATTTACCATTCCAAAACCCGAATGGCCGACCTAGAGGTGGGAAAACAAATATCTCGAAAACCCGAGATCCGAAAATCAAGGAATTTGGAGATTTGATAGAGGGGGGAAAAATCAAGGTTGGGACTAACCTAGTCAATTTTGAGCTTGATCCTAACCTGGTCAGGATCGACTTCGAATTTGACCTTAGGCCTAGATCCAATCAGAATCAGAACAGGAGGTCTCGGGGATGCCCGGAGACCTAAAAATGATATCAGAAAGGGATAGAATGCTAGTGATAGGCATAAAATCCTATGATGACTGTGATGAAGGCTAAGAGGACCTATTTATAAGTCCTACCTAGAGAATAAAGCAATGGAAGAGGGAAATTTAGGAGAATCCTCGAGATCCTAACCCTAATTTCACCTAGAATGAAGAAATCAAGTGCAGAAAAGAAGTGGAAAGTGGGGATAAACCTAAATACATGCAAAGACCTGATCAAGGCACTTAACATGAACCCAAACCACTTACTCAGAGGGATAAATGCTCTTACAATGGAAGTGCTTCCATTTTAAGATGATACAACTTCAAATAAAAATAAAAATAAAAACTAACTGTACAACTTCAAAAATACTCATTGACTATATAAGCACTAAACTATGCATTGATTTCATTATAAGTTATCTTGCAAATCAAGAATATATTCACAAGTTTATTCTAATATGTTCCATTTGAATCCCCTCGTTCTCAAATAAATTTGTAACAATTCATATATTTCTGAGATTTATTCATTTGCATTAGAATTCCCAATTTCCCAATCAATGCAATTGTAGAAGATTTCTTATGATTTCCCAATTAAACTATAGATCTAATAATCCCTTGGTTGTATTATTAAAAAATAAATTACCAAGGAGAGAGTCAATCATTACAAACTGGTCTAGTCATTGAATAGTTCACATGCCATATCTATGCTTTGAAAGGAAGGTCGTTCCACATTTAGTTTTTTATCATTTTGATTCATTTTTACCTTAATCAATATACTTTGTTGTAAATCTATAGCACATAGAGCACACATAATACACCAATTGATATGACAAAGTTTGACATGAAAGAAACTAATTAGTGCTAAATTTATAAACTTAAGGCGCATAAGTTTTGTTCCTATGCAAAATATAAAAACATGCAGGAATATGAAAATTGCATATATAATGTTAAAAAAAATAATAGAAACATCTTTTGGTAGGGTGATTCTAACTAGTAAAAATGTACTACAAGTAATGAAACTATGAATTTACTTATTCTTAATCAATGATGATTACAAATTTGCCTGTCTTCAAACTCATGAACCCTACGAGAATAGCACATAACTGAAAATAAATCAAAGGTATGCTATGTATGCAAAAAAACTAGATGAAAAAAGCCAACCAAATCACAAATAATTTAACTAGAAGCCTTTCGTAAAATAGTAAAGGATTTTAGAGGAACCTAGCTATACACTCTATTTTCCTATACAAGCTATAGAAATCCCAACAATTCTTGGACTGCTCTCATTCTTTGCAAATTCAGATGTATTTCTTTCAAAATCTCATATGATATCATCCAGTCCAACGTGCTTCTCAGCCTCCACAAGGGCCACCATTTCCAATACCTTGGATACCATAGTAAAAATATTATTCAACTACATTACCTCATGTTTGTTATCCTGGATCACAAATCCAGAACAAAAAGAAACACTCTCGAGTGCCATCTGCCAAGCGTCAAGCTTTTTTTGAGAGTATTTTCCCTTCTCCTAATGTTGGGTAAATGCAGGAGCATAGAATCCTTCCCCTTGACCCAACCATCATAGATCAGAAGAGTTGACATGATAGAAAACATGAATAATTCTGACACCCGTTATAAGCATGGAGATGCGAAGTTGACCATTCTTCATAGGGATGTGAAGGTAGAAAATGTTATGCTCCATGAGGATGTAAGCCCTCTTGTCACCAACTTTAGGATGGCCAAGCTCAAAATGGTGGAAAAGACGCACTACACCATGTGCACTGTGGGCCCAATGGGCTATGTGGCTCCTGAGTATGCGCTCTACAGCTAGCTTAACATCAAGAGTGACATTTTCAATTTTGGTATTGTTGTGTTGGAGCTCTTGACGGGTCGTCGGGTTTTCAACTTGTAGACTAAACATCTTGAGCACATCCTCATTTCTGATTGGGGGGTGGACATGAGTTAGAATGGGAAATCTAGCGAAATAAAAGAGATAGGATTTGAGATAGTGGTTGAATGCAAACAATAGAGAGGGTTTTGTAAATGGTACTGCAGTGCACATACTTCTTTGATTTGTGTAAGAATGTCATCACCCAATTGAAGAGAATGCACATAAAGAAAGACATACAATCCAAAATTGGTAAGTTTTCATGGATGGTGGTAGTGAGGGTAAATTTGACATCAGTTCAACAATGGTTGATGAAAATCTTGAAATCTTTTGAAAGGGCATTGTTTGGAGTTGAGCGCGGGCTCATTTTGCACATCCTCCCTTCTCATTCACTTGCATGCCCCTTCCTAAATAAGTCAACCACCCTCATCATGGAAGTGCCTATCCTAATTGGGTCCATCACCTATTCTTTTGGCCCACTCCATCTTTTTCCTCCATTTCAGCTAGTTACCTCCCCTTGGAGTGTTGTGAACAAGCCGTTCTTCCCTTATTTCCTCCCCTAATTCTACTCACACTTGCATCAATTATCTTCCAAACTGATTATGTAATCTAGTCACATTGCCACCTAAAATTAGGGTGAATCCACTATCAGCTAATTCTAAATTTTAGGAATCTCACTCCACTAATAAAAAGGGTTGTGAAAATTTACAACATAGCTTCCTTATAAAAAATCTTTAAAAACAAAAAATTAGAAAAATAATTTGAGGGTAAGTGCACAAAGATGGGGGACCAAAAAGAAGCCAATTTTTTTTTGGCCCCCCATCATGCATAGTGCACACACACTAAAGGGTGTGTGCCCTATAGGGTGCACACCCTATGGCTTGGGTTGCCCAAGCCATAGGCTTGGGTAATCCAAACCAAAGCGCATGCGCCCTATAGGGCGCATGTGCTTTGGAAAACACTTTTTAGTATTTTTCTAAGCACATGAGCCCTATAGCACGCACGGGCTTTGAAAAAACCCTCTTAAAGCTTGTTGCGTGGGTTTGAAAGCTCATTTTGCTTTCTCAAACCCGCATTTTCAGCTAAGAAGGGCTTCTAAAGCACTCACGCATTGTTATTTTGGTTTTTGAACTAATTTTTTTTGTTCATCCATCAATCAAATGGCTCCACAACATCGTCAAGTTTGACCTGAAAGAAGAGGTAAGTATTTTTACAGCCCATGCCTCTTATTTGTTTTAAAATTTTAGTTTTGTTGCAATTTGTTTTGTTTAAATTTGTTGTGTAATGAAGATTTTAAAATGTAGTTTTTTTAATTGCTAGGAAGAAATAATCTCCCTCAACCAAACTCTCCACCAAACCCTTTGTCTCCTCATGAAGAACCAAATAAAGAACTGAATGAAGAAACAAATGAAGAAAATGAACCTCAATTTCCTCCACCAATCGAGAAACCTCCTCTTGGAACCCAACAAAATTTGATGAATCAAATTGAAAGAGGGAAAAAAGAATTAGAATCTTTAATTAATAGGTTAAAAGATTCTAGTGGTACAAATCCTGGAAGGGAAAGACTTGCAAAATCATTGGAAGTAATCTTGACCCACATAAGCACGGTTAGTGGGAAAATTAATTTATGGCGGGAAAAAGAGAAGAACAAAAACAATATTATGCAAATTAATTATCTTATGTGGACATAAAAAAGAAAAAAATCACAAAAGATGACATTTGCTAGCTATTTAAAAAACTAGGGGACACAGATACTCTTAGAACTACAACAAGGAGGTTCCCAATTCATTGGTGTGTAAATGAAGACATTAAAGTTTTCTTTTGGGAGAGATGGTGGATGGTCTTTGATTCACCTCCTTGTAACAATCATGAGTTTCCTATATATTTCTTGAGGAAACTCTATTGCGAGTTTGTACTCAAGGAGGTGCCAAATTATTTTGACATTCTAGATTCTTAGGGTAGAGGAGGGGGGTCATCATTTGATCGAGCGAGGGCACATCATTACCCTAATGCACCTAGGGCTACTATTGGCAAGCCACATGTGGATCATGTTAGTATTCTTTTCGTTGTGAAGGAACATATAGAGGCATGCACACTAGGCACGATTAGTGCTCTGACATAGACCCTCATTCAGTGTGCCACTCCTTTAGTTGAGGGTGACTATGGTCAATCTTCAAGGGGGCATATTTGTTGGTCATGTGGATGCTTGTGCACATTTGGTACTAGCGAGAGAGAGGAAGAGGATTTTGGATTTATGACTAATAGATTTCTAAATACAACATTTGGCATTGACACACAGGTAAATATTTCCAAGTTCATTAAATTGCTTTGATCATATTTCATTTATAAAAGAATAACTATTTAATTTAGTATCTATTGTTTATGATAAAAATTTAGGGCAAGAGTGTTAGTGGCAGTGGCAGCGGCAATGGAAATGGCAATGATCTTAATGTCCCCTTTTACACATCGTCATCAATTCCACAAGTACGTATCAAATAAAATATTTTAATTAACATATTTGATTATTATGTAATTATATGAATAATTGTATCCTAACTTATTGTGCATGTGCATTAGATTTGCACTAGTGGACCATCGATGTTCACAATAGACAGCAAAGGGCATCGTGCAACTTTCCTTGAGGTATCTTTAGTTGCATATTAATTTGATTTACTTGATTATATTTAATTAATGAATGAATGACTAAACAAATTATGATCAAAACCAGAGGCATGATGATTACATCTTTCACCTGGGTTTGTGAGGTCACCATTGAGTCCATAGGTATACATGTAATAATGCATTATAATTAACATGTTAGTAGTACATTCTTATATGAATGGTTATCTTATAATTTTCCATGCACATGTGCAATAGTTGAATGTTGGAGCTTCAACTTCGACACCACACACTGGAGGACGTGGTGGAACCTTCACAGAGGTATCATTTACTCATTAGTAGGGTTGTAAAAAATATATGTAATCTTGATAACTGCATAATTTACTTTTTTTTGTTTCATTTTCATCTTTTGACATTGGAGACTCCTTCTGTCCGTGATGCTTTGGATCGTGGAGTAGCTACAGCGGTAGCTAATTCTGAAGCACTGACTGAGGTATGAAAGAGATCACTTAACTTTAATTGTTATTTTAATATTTTGTATTGAATTTTATAATGATATCCATGTATGTATTTTAATTATTATTTTGATCATTATTGTAGGGACTTATGACTCTAGATCACCAACATGCACCTTCAGTGGATGAACATAGTGACTATTTGCTAGCGGTAAGCCAATATTCAATTTTATGTCATTGTATAATTCAATTTTGATGTATATTAGTTATCTCTATCTAATTTTTTTTTTATCAAGTCGAGCTACAAAAGAGTCTAGGCAGGAGGACGAGTGAGTGCACTTGGAAGACTACGACATCCACTACATCTCCATTGATGCGACAATCGAAGACAACTCAGGATTTGTTTTCTTCCCTTTGCGGGAAATGACTAGATTAGGGATATGGATTGTATGCCTATATGGCATTAGTGGACATATTTTTTGTATATTATATCAGTGATACGTTGTACATTCATTTGGCTTTGAGGAAGCTAGTTTTGTTGTATTGAATATATTCAATGTATGACATTATTTGACATATATATTTGACTTCATGCCCTAGGAATATTTTTTTTTTATGTTTTAGGTATGCAATTCATGTGTTTGGTCTATTGATGTATACTAATTTATGTTTATGTGGATGTCTTATGCTTTGTAACTTTCCCATGCCTTATAGTTATGCTTGTATGTTTATTGATGTATGTTTAACTTGTTGACTGTTCTACAAATGCCAATCACTATCCTCAATAACAGTCAATTCCTTGACTATAATAATAACAAAAGTAATGAAATGAATGCATAAATGTATAAATATAATATAAGGATTCTTGGGGTACCCTAATTTTGGCAAGAGTTCTTTTATTAATAAGATTACTATGGTAGATGTGGATGTGCAACCTTATGCTTTTACAAACTAACTTCTAATTGTCCCCTAACTGATTGATTGTTAATGACAAACACTAGAATACATATTTGCACTCATCCTACTGCTCACCCCAGAGTCGTCGATGCTGTTCGAATGATTGTGTGCACTAAAAAAGGTTGTCATTAGCATTTATCCGACCATTTAAAGTTGTTGGAATAAACAGTTCGATGCTAGGACTGACGGTTGGAAAGATACGCAATGTTGGTCATTTGAACTGAGGAACACTATGAGTTCTGACATCGATGAAAAATGTGTTTCCAAATATAAATGAACTTGAATATCTGAAAACTGAGATAGGGTTTTGTAAACCCTAGAAACATGGTCTCGTAGCACTTTGTGGATCCATGCTACCTTGCATGAGCTCCGAGATATGACCCTGCAAAGATCTCTAATTTCATGCTTAAGAGACCTTGAGGGACACTTTGATCCAGAGTCATTGGCGGGGTTCGAACTACTATCCATGCCGAATGAGGTTTCCCCTAGCATTTACTTGGTCATTCAAAGATTTTGGAATAGATGGTTTGATGCTACGACCGACAGTTGGAAAGATATGCAATGTTGGCTGTTTGAACTGAGGAACACTATGAGTTCTGACATCGACCAAGAACGTGTTTCCAAATATTAACGAACTTGAATCACTAAAAACTGAGAGAGGATTTTGTATGCCCTGGCAACATGGTCATGTAGCACCTGACAGATCAATTCTACCTTGCATGAGCTCTGAGATATGACCCTACAAAGATCACTGATTTCATGCTTAAGAGACCTTGAGAGACACTTTGACCTAGAGTTGTTGGCGGGGTTCGAACAACTGTGTATGCCAAAAAACTGTGACTAGCATTTACCTAACCATTCAGAGCTATTGGAACTGATGGTTTGATGCTATGACTGATGTTTTGAAAGATACACAACATTGGTCATTTGAACTGAGGAACACTTTGCGTTTTGACATAGACCGAGAATGTGTTGCCAAATATAAACAAACTTGGATCTTTGAAAACTGAGATAGGCTTTTGTAGGCCTCGAAAACATGGTCCCATAGCACCTAATAGATTGATTCTACCTTGCACAAGCTTTGAGATATGACCCCACAAAGATAACTAATTTCATGCATTTGGGACATTGAGGGAAACTTCAGCCCGGAGTTGTCGGTGGGGTCTGAACTACTGTGCGTATTGAACGAGGTTGCCCCTAGAATTTACCCAACCATTCAGAGTTTTTGGAACTGACGATTTGATGCTACGACCAATGGTTTGAAAGATACACAATGTTAGCCATTTGAACTGAGGAACACTTTGAGTTCTGACATCGATCGAGAATGTGTTGCCAAATTTAAATGAACTTGAATCTTTAAAAATTGAGATAGGCTTTTGTAGTGCCTAGCAACATGGTCTTGTAGCACCTGACAGATTGATTCTACCTAAGATGAGCTCTGAGATATGGCCCCACAAAGATCATTGATTTCATGCTTAAGAAACCTTGAGGGACACTTCGGCCCAGAGTTGTCGGCGGGGTTCGAATGACTATGTGTGCTAAACAAGGTTGCCACTAGCATTTACTTGGCCATTTAGAGCTATTGGAACTAATAGTTTGATGCTATGACTGATGATTGGAAAGATACACAATGTTGGCCGTTTGAATTGAGGAACACTTTGAGTTATGACATCGACCAAGAATGTGTTGCCAAATTTAAATGAGCTTGAATCTCTAAAAACTAAGACCGGCTTTTGTAGGCCCCAATAACATGGTCTCATAGCACCTAACAGATAAATTTTACTTCATATGAGCTCTGAGATATGACCCCGAAAAGATCACCGATTTCATGCTTAAGAGAACTTGAGGGACACTTTGGCTCAGAGTCATTAATAGGATTCAAATGATTGTGTGTGTCAAAAGAGGTTGCCACTAGTGTTTACTTGACCATTCAGAGCTATTTGAACTGACAGTTCGATGCTATGACCGATGGTTTGAAAGATATGCAATGTTGTCCATTTGAACTAAGGAACACTTTGAGTTCTAACATCGACCGAGGATGTGTTGTCAAATTTAAACAAATTTGAATCTTTGAAAACTGAGACAAGCTTTGTAGGCCCCGAAAATATAGTCCCGTAGCACTTGATAGATCAATTCTACCTCACACGAGCTTCAAGATATGATGCCACAAAGATCATCGATTTCATGATTAAGGGACCTTGAGGGACACTTCAGCCTAGAGTCATCAATGGGGATTGAATGACTGTGTGTGCCGAATGAGGTTTCCATTAGCGTTTATCCAGCCATTCAAAGCTATTGGAACTAATGGTTTGATGCTATGACTGATGGTTGGAAGATATGTAATGTTGGCCATTTGAACTGAGGAACACTTTGAGTTTTGACATCAACTGAGAATGTGTTGTCAATTTTAAACAAAGTTGAATCTCTAAAAATTGAGACAGGATTTTGTAGGTCCTGGCAACATGGTCCCATAGCACCTAATGGATTGATTATACGTTGCACAAGCTCTAAGATATGACCCCACAAATATCATTGATTTCATGCTTAAGAGACCTTGAGGAACACTTCAGCCTAGAGTTGTCGACAGGGTTCGAATGACTGTGTGTGCCAAAAGAGGTTGCCACTAGTGTTTACCTGACCATCCAGAGCTGTTGGAACTAATGGTTTGATGCTATGACTAATGGTTGGAAAGATACACAACATTGGCCATTTGAACTGAGGAACACTTTGAGTTCTGACATCGACCAAGAATATGTTGCTGAATTTAAACAAAGTTGAACATGTGAAAACTGAGATAGGATTTTGTAGGCCTCAGCAACATAGTCCTGTAGCACCTGATGGACTGATGCTAATTTTCACGAGCTCTAAGATATGACCCCACAAAGATCATTGATTTCATGCATTTGGGACCTTAAGGGACACTTTGGCCCAGAGTCATTGGTGGGGATTGAATGACTGTGTGTGGTGAATGAGGTTGACACTAGGGATTACTAGGCCATCTAGAGCTATTGGAATAGATGGTTCGATGCTACGACCGATAGTTGGAAAGATACGCAACATTGGCTATTTGAATTGAGGAACACTTTGAGTTCTGACATTGACCAAGAATGTGTTGCCAAATTTAAATGAACTTGAATATCTAAAAACTAAGACATGATTTTGTAGACCCTGGCAACACGGTCTCATAGCACCCAATGGATCAATTCTACCTTGTACGAGCTCCAAGATATGACCCCACAAAGATATCTGATTTCATGCTTAAGAGACCTTGAGGGACACTTCAACCTAGAGTCATCGGCGGGGTTTGAATGACCTTGTGTGCCAAATGAGGTTGCCTAGCATTTACCCGACCATTCAGAGCTATTGGAACTGATGGTTCAATGCTATGACCAATGGTTGGAAAGATACACAATGTTGGCTGTTTGAATTGAGGAACACTTTGAGTTCTGACATCGATCGAGAATGTGTTGCCGAATTTAAACAAATTTGAATCTTTGAAAATTGAGACATCCTTTTGTAGGCCCTAGCAACACAGTCCCATAGCATGTAACAGATCGATTCTACCTTGCATGAGCTCTGAGATATGACCCCGCAAAGATCATTGATTTCATGTATTTGGGACCTTAAGGGACACTTCGGCATAGAGTCATCGGCGGGGATCGAACAGCTGTGCATGGAAAAAGACATTTCCACTAGGGTTTAACCATCCATCTAGAGCTATTGGAATAGATGATTCAATGCTACGACCGGTGATTGGAAAGATATGCAATGTTGGTCGTTTGAACTAAGGAACACTTTGAGTTTTGACATTGATCGAGAATGTGTTGCCAACTTTAAATGAAGTTGAATCTCTAAAAACTGAGATAGGCTTTTGTAGGCCCCAACAACATGGTTCTGTAGCAACTAATAGATCGATTCTACCTCATATGAGCTCTGAGATATGACCCTACAAAGATCACTGATTTCATGCTTAAGGGACCTTGAGGGACACTTCGGCCTGGAGTTGTCAGCAGGGATCGAATGACTATGCATGGAAAATGAGGTGGCCAATAGCATTTACCTGACCATTTGGAGTTGTTGGAATAGATAGATCGATGCTACAACCGATGGTTGGAAAGATACGCAATGTTGGCCATTTGAACTAAGGAACACTTTAAGTTTTGACATTGACCAAGAATGTGTTGCCAATTTTAAATGAAGTTGAATCTCCAAAAACTGAGATAGGCTTTTGTAGGGCCCAACAACATGGTCTCAAAGAAACTAACAGATCCATGCTACTTGCACGAGCTTCAAGATATGACCCCACAAAGATTACTGATTTCATGCTTAAGGGACCTTGACAGACACTTCAGCATGGAGTCATCGACGGGGATCGAATGACTGTGCATGGTGAATGAGGTTTCCACTAAGGTTTACCTAGCCATCTAGAGCTTTTGGAATAGATGGTTCGATGCTATGACTGACAGTTAGAAAGATAGGCAACGTTGGCCGTTTGGATTGAGTAACACTTTGAGTTCTGACATCGACCAAGAATATGTTACCAAATTTAATTAAAGTTCAATCTCTAAAAATTGAGATAGGCTTTTGTAGGCCCCAGTAACATTATCTTGTAGCAATTGACAAATTGATTCTACCTTGCATGAGCTCTGAGATATGACCCTGCAAAGATCACCAATTTCATGCTTAAGGGACCTTGAGGGACACTTCGACCTGGAGTTGTCGGCAGGGATTGAACAACTATGTGTGGTAAATGAGGTTGCCTCTAGTGTTTACCTGGCCATTCGAAGCTATTGGAATAGATAGATCGATGCTACGACTGATGGTTGAAAAGATATGCAACGTTGGCCGTTTGAACTGAGGAACACTTTAAGTTTTGACATCGACTGAGAATGTGTTGCCGATTTTAAATGAAGTTGAATCTCTAAAAATTGAGATAGGATTTTGTAGGCCCCACCAACACAGTCCCATAGCAACTAACTTATGCATGTTACCTTGCATGAGCTCTGAGATATGACCCCACAAAGATCACTAATTTCATGCTTAAGGGATCTTGAGGGACTCTTCAACACAGAGTCATCGATAGGGATTGAATGACTATGCATGCCGAACGAGGTTGCCACTAGCGTTTACCCAGCCATTCAGAGTTGTTGGAATAGGTGGTTCGATGCTATGATTGACGGTTGGAAAGATACGCAATTTTGGCCATTTGAGCTGAGGAACACTGTGAGTTCTGACATCGACCGAGAATGTGTTGCTAATTTTAAATCAACTTGAATCTCCAAAAATTGAGATAGGCTTTTGTAGGCCCAGACAACATGGTCTCGTAGCAACTAACAGATCCATGCTACCTCGCATGAGCTCTGAGATACGACCCCACAAATATCACTGATTTCATGCTTAAGGGACCTTAAGGTACACTTCAGCATGGAGTCATCGACGGTGATCAAATGACTCTACGGGGTGAATGAGGTTGCCACTAGCATTTACCTAGCCATTCAGAGCTATTGGAACAAACAGATCAATGCTACGACCAACGGTTGGAAAGATACGCAATGTTGGCCATTTGAATTGAGGAACACTTTAAGTTCTGACATCGACCGATAATGTGTTGCCGATTTTAAACGAAGTTGAATCTCTAAAAACTGAGATAAGCTTTTGTAGGCCCCGACAACATGGTCTCGTAGCAACTGATGGATCCATGCTACCTCACACAAGCTCTGAGATAAGACCCCACAAAGATCTCTGAATTCATGCTTAAGGGACCTTAAGGGATAGTTCAGCACAAAGTCATCGGTGGAGATCGAATGACTGTGTATACCGAACAAGGTTGCCACTAGTGTTTACCCGACCATTTGGAGTTGTTGGAATAGATGGTTCAATGCTACGATCAATGGTTGGAAAGATACACAACATTGACTATTTGAGCTAAGGAACATTGTGAGTTTTGACATTGACCAAGAATGTGTTGCCAATTTTAAATGAAATTGAATCTCCAAAAACCAAGATAGGCTTTTGTAGGCCCTAGCAACACGGTCCCATAACAACTGATAGATCTATGCTACCTTGCATGAGCTCTGAGATACGACCCTACAAAGATCACTAATTTCATCCTTAAGGGACCTTGAGGGACACTTCAGCACGAAGTCATCGCCGGTGATTGAACGAATGTGGGTGGCAAATGAGGTTGCCACTAGCATTTACCCGACCATTCAGAGTTAGTGAAATAGATAGATTGATGCTACGATTGACGGTTGGAAAGATACACAATGTTGGCTATTTGAACTGAGGAACATAATATATATATATATATATATATATATATATATATATATATATATATATATATTCAATTGAGAAAATCAAAACAAGGATAACCAATTCATTACAATATTAATCAGTAAGAAGCAAGCCAAACTTTAATAATATCACAACAGGCATTATAAATCCAAATTCTAATTAGGAGTTTTAAGCAAAGTGAGTAAGGTCCTGGATAGGGACATTAAAGATCCATGCAAGAACCTTTTCTTTGATATTGCTCACTAACCCTTTACAAGAGAAAATGTTTACAAAAAATGGCATACATACTTGCATGAGGACATTATATATTACAAAAATCCTGCACAGAAGCAACTAGCAAGCCGCTCAAAAAGTAGTAACTGATAGCAAGTGGGATAATGCAGATGCTTTAATAAACCATTATCTTCTTTACTCAAGAAACATTTGGTTCATCTGCTTGACTAGGGCATGTTTGGGAATAGACAGTCTCCATTTAAACTCAAGTCTCTGGAAGTAGTTATATTTGTCATTGGAGGAGATACACCAATTGGATTTGCAATAACTTCATGCTCACTGGAATTTCCATTTCTCTTCAATTGGGATACTCTTTCCAAAATTGCATCTACCCTTTTACCAATTAGGGAAATTAATGGGTCTATCTGTGGACCTCAAAGGAGTTGGTCACCTAAATGAGAACCTTGAGATGAAGTAGGAACTTCTCTATGAAAGAGATCAGTACCTTGAGAAGCTCTCCACTTGTCAGCTGAATTAAAACCTTGGACCATATATGACTACCCTTTGTTGTAAAATGAGGAGTGAGACTGCCTTGCCAAAGGTGGCAATAAACTTACATTTAAAGGATAATGCCCAAGTCCCATAAATGCAAGGCCATTGATGAATAGGCATTTCTAATAGAAATATTTGTGGTGCTAGAATGAAGTGCATGACCAAATTATTTTCCTGCTAACAAACCAATTTGGGAAATTAATGGGTCTATTTATGGACTTCAAAGGAGTTGGTCACCTAAATGAGAACCTTGAGATGAAGTAGGAACTTCTCTACGAAAGAGATCAGTACCTTGAGAAGCTCTCCACTTGTCAGTTGAATTAACACCTTGGCCCATATATGGCTTCCCTTTGTTTTAAAATGAGGAGTGAGACTGCCTTTCCAAAGGTGGCAATGAACTTACATTTCAAGGATAATGCCCAAGTCCTGTAAATGCAAGGCCATTGATGAATAGGCATTTCTAATAGAAATATTTGTGGTGCTAGAATGAAGTGCATGACCAAATTATTTGCCTACTAACAAACCAATTTGGGAAATTAATGGGTCTATTTGTGGACCTCGAAGGAGTTGGTCACCTAAATGAGAACCTTGAGATGAAGCAGGAACTTCTCTACAAAAGAGATTAGTACCTTGAGAAGCTCTCCACTTGTCAGCTGAATTAAAACCTTGGACCATAGATGGCTGCCCTTTGTTGTAAAATGAGGAGTGAGACTGCCTTGCCAAAGGTGGCAATGAACTTACATTTCAAGGATAATGCCCAAGTCTCGTAAATTCAAGGCCATTGATGAATAGGCATTTCTAATAGAAATATTTGTGGTGCTAGAATGAAGTGCATGACCAAATTATTTTCTTTCTAATGAACGAATTTGGGAAATTAATGGGTCAATTTGTGGACCTTGAAGGAGTTGGTCACCTAAATGAGAACCTTGAGATGAAGCAGGAACTTCTCTGCGAAAGAGATCGGTACCCTGAGAAGCTCTCCACTTGTCAGCTGAATTAAAACCTTGGACCATAGATGGCTGCCCTTTGTTGTAAAATGAGGAGTGAGACTTTTCATTTTTTTCTCGTAGGATGCCTTTGTATACAAATTTTGGAGAATCTCTATTAAAGAGTAGGTAAGGATGGCTAAGCTGAGTGTAGCGAAGAGGGGGAGGACTAAATTGAGAGAGTGGAGGTAGAGAGTGATAATGATGAAAATATTTCAAGGCTTGTGGAAATATGGAAATTATAATCTTCCTCCCAGAGCAGACATTAATTTGAAGGGTGCATAAGGGTCATGAAATTGGTGCAAGGGTACAATAGTAGATGTTCTAGCCATTGGAGGGGGGTATTTTACGCATGAATCCATCATAGGATGGTCAAATGATGGTGAATCAACTTTGGTTTAGTTTCTATGGTGCTGGGAGATGAGACATTGGGTGAGCCCTAGTTTCTAGGGGGTTTTGGGTCTTAAAGTAGATGGTATGAAAGGAGAGAATGAAGTAAAGGATTCTCCAAAGCTGAGAAAAGAAAAGAAAGTGATGTTCAAAAGGAAGAGAATAATAAAAAGAAGAGGAAGAGAAGTGTAGGAAGTTACAAAAGGTTAATATACAAGGTGTTGAAACAAGTGCATCCCTCCAAGGGAATATCCAATGCTGCCATGGATATCATGGAGAGCTTCATGATTGATATTTTTGATAAGATTACTCTTGAGGCTGCTTCTCTACTGAAATATAACAAGATCATGACACTTTCCTCCAGAGAAATTGAGATTGCTATCAAGTTTGTTCTGCTTGGAGAGCTAGCTAGGCATGCTGCTTTTGAAGGAAGTAAGGATGTTACCAAGTTTCCTACTGCTCTGGATTAGGTTTTGTTGGAAGATTTTAGATTTTTTTTATGTGGTGTTTATGGAAGGCTTGTTTAGAAGTTAGTTTTGGCTTTGGTTTATGTGTGGAAGTTAATGCTAAACTGGGAACTTAGTGTATGTAAAGAATATATGAATTATGCTATGTATGCTATGAAAAATCTCTGAACTATAAGATTTCTATTATAAAGTTTTTTTTATTAATAATGAGAAATATTTTTACAACTCAGCTCAATAAGAGCACTAGAGGAAAGAGCCAAGTAGACAAAACCTTCTGGTATTGCCCTGAAAAATAGAAGAGAAAGGTTGTCATTAAATGTTACAAACTTCCTATTATACATACGGTGTAATTCATGAGCAATTTACAGTCCACCCAATTTACAGTGCTATATAAATTTGACATGTTATGATATTTTGTATCTCCATCTAGTCCAATGAACCAATTGGGTATGCCCTACCCTTGATTGTCTCAAGTATTGCCTCATGGTTTGACTCACGAACCTTCCAAAGAGTTTTATTTTGCGGTCTTCCCCCATATCTGATTAAGTGGACATTTGATGCAATGACAAGGTTTTAATAATGAAGAATCTTTTTGTGTGTCTCCCAATCCTCAAACAACCACAACCTAGGGTTCTTCATAGCATACCGTCTAAGCCATGTACCAGTTACAACCACTGCTCCTATAGGGTATTCTAATTCTTCAGCATCGATAACTGAGTGATCTGATTTATTTTTTGACTCAACACAATGACACAAATAATAATATGTCCCTTCTTCATTGTCTTTAGGTGCAATAACAACAAAAATGTGGCCTGTAATGATATAAACATAATGAGGGACATTAGTTTACTGAATATTTATGATAAAGTACTAAATTTGAGATTATTTGTATGTGAAAAATATAGACTTGGTTGTACTAGATCAGATAAGCGATCAAAGTCAATGGATGATTATATTTATGTTGATTGTAGTGATTCATGGGGATGATAGGAGGCAAGTGGACTCAAAATATGTGTATACCATTTGTCAACCCATTCCTTTGACTCACAACCATCCCAATCTTCATCTACACATGATGAACAAAAGCACGCCATATGTCATGTGTGAATACTCCATGAACCTTCATTACAACTTCTAAAAGAGTGTAGCTCACTTGATCTTGTCAATGTACAACAATCCTCATATGGTGCAATGTTAGTTTCATCCATCAACCAAAAAAATATATGAACCGTAGACTCACCTTCATTACCTAGACCCATTATAGCATTACACCACTAGACAATACATCCTGCATCTGACAATGTTGCTTTCTCTTTGTACTTTAATTCTTCACATGCTAAGGCTCTTTTAATAAATGCACCTATGCCATCTTGCTCTCCCTTTCCATGACCAACCTCTGTGAAATTCCACATATATTGAATTTTAGTAATCTTATGCATCCTGCACAACCAATAAAACATTCGAGAATTCTTGAATTAGGATGCACAATTATCTAACCAAATGACATGTCGATGATATTGTATGCCCCTATTTGCCAAATGACCATAAAATAGTTAAAAGAAACCATGTACAAACTTTGTAGAATGTGAGCGATCATCACTGATATAAAAATGATACTCCCTCAATATCTTCCTGTTCTCCTCTGTACTGTCTGGTGCATGCATGAATGCTATATGAAAAAATATAGCAACTTGTTGAGAGCTTTAATACTTTGCTTGCACCTCATTCTGTGGTTGTAGTGTGTAGTTCTCTTCAAAGTCCACAACCGAAACAATGGTATCAAGTGGGAATGTGTCCTTGCACAACTTGAATTGCATATCCAACCATCGTGCTCTATGTGTATGCCTTGCATACTCATAAATAAATTTTTTACAAAAAATGTCCATGAACTGATAAATTGGAATTTTTTCAATTACTAAATCACATCTTTTAGCCTCTTTTCCATCTTTTAGATTGTATGTCACAGTCTTATATTTTCTAAATTCCACTATTTCATTACCGATTGTATGCGTACTCTCCATATGTTGACAAATTGGCAAACATCACAAACCTCCGCAATCTATGCATGTACCATTCAAGCATGAGAGCTTGTAAAATTGTTGACCATCCACTCTTTCACATAAAATGGTAGATATTAATTCCCTTGAAGATCTAGGTGGGACATTTATGTTACAATCCTGCAAAACATTGTTAGAGTGCAAACCTACACATATATTCCTATAAAATTCAAAATGGTTAGAAAATTCAATATGTACCCTACAACAAGTTGTGCGTGTGTGATTTATCTTCACATATAAAAAGGTTTACACATTTCAAAATATCTCAAACTAATTTTAATTTGATGATACATATGCATAAATTTTTGCAAAGAATTGTGTCTAAGTTAAATCCAAAAAATGTTTTGGATGTGGAACATGAATTTGACTACCAATCCTCCTTCTTACAACATCTCTTTGATTAGGAGATACCCATGTATTATTCTTCCAAAATTCTTCAATCAAAGATTTCAAAGATTGAACAATTGCTTTATCTTTTCACGGTAGTCTACTAGAAAATGCCCATAACTCATTGCTATTTGGATCTTCCACTCTTTGACACCTTCCCAGGGCTCTCATTAGAGACTTTCTACTTATTTTCAATGTTTTTCTTGTCTTTCTAATGAGTCAAGATTTCTTCTTTTGAGTGCTTACTATCGTTGATGTAAGTACACATCGTGTGACATTACTATCTTTCATGCATGATGTAGAACCCCACACTCTCATATGCAGTCATTAGATTCTTTACAATAGATTTTTCACTTGACTCGTCCATCATTCTTAGCCCAAGAATCTTCATGATGGGCCTAAATTTTAGATTTCTCATCATTTCAACAAATAGTTGACATCTTCTTGTCATGTTTAAATTCTCAAAAAGTGATCTCCAAATACGATTAACATTTCCTTGACAAGTACGCTTGGGAATCTTGTCAGGCATTGCTTGCAAAATGTTAGTATCAATATCAATCAAATATTTTGGCTTTCCATATTTAATAATTCTAGGAGCATCAAAAATATTAAATGTGAATTGCGTACCATCTTGAGTGCCTTCAACATGAGACAATGTTGTGCCTACACCTTGGGATGTAGATAATGGTGTGCCTTCAACATGAGACAATGTTATGCCTACACCTTGGGATGTAGATAATGGTGTGCCTTCAACATGATAGAAGAGTGTGCCCACACCTTCGAAAGTAGACAATGGTGTGCCTTCAACATGATACATTGGTGTGCCTCCACCTTCAGAAGTAGACAATGGTGTGCCTTCAACATGATACATTGGTGGTGCCTTGAACATTGGATGATGATGTCTCTTGAACTTGGGAATTCATAGATGATGTCCCCACATCTTCATAATTCAATTGTCTCATTGCACGCAAGTTTCTCATTCATTGTCTTTTTTATTCTAATTCAAATTCTCTCTTACTTTGTATTGATGTTTCATGTTCCTCATCCAAAGAAAAATCTTCTTCTATGGTATCTAATTTTTTTTGTTCATGAAGTTGTCTCATTCTTTCCCTTTTCTTCTCTTTGTCTCTTTCATGCTCTTCCGGTGTTAAATTCTTTTTCTCATTTCCTTGGCATGATGATGATTTCTACATATGAATTGATTACAATTTTAAAAATATAATATAAATATAAAACAATAAGTCAAATTATAATATAAACCTCTTACAATATGACAAATTATAATATAAATTCATTACACTTATATCAAATTATGTATTGAACAAGTTTATATCATACCAATTATAAACCAAAACACTCTTTATCCACATTTGACATGTAAAAAAATAAAAAACTTACCTCAATCGATAAATTTCTCCTTAATAATTGACTTTCACAATGGTGCAAAGTGAAAACTTGTCACTATGGTGCAAAACAATGTTGATTTGTCACTATCAACACCATGGAAAATGAGAACTTGTCGGAGAAAATGCAGAATTCAAAAAACATAAGAAAAAATGGGCCTCTTTCACGAGATCCTTGGCAAATAAGACCGTTTCTTCTAGTTTTACATAGCGCTATAGGGTTTATGCCCTATACAAAACAAAAAAGATATTATGGATAG